>CP139504.1:141556020-141728520 GCA_021014915.2 Artemisia tridentata subsp. tridentata | reverse complement strand
TTATGCTACCTGCTTGACCCTTGTACGCAAAGTTACAAAACTAGTCACCTGTTTCATACCAAACAAAGATATAAGCCATATTTTTTTCTAAATTATAAAGTTATTAAGTTGAGTTTATGAACTTCTATAAGCTATAAGCTTAACTTGATAAGTTAATAAGTAAAATCTCTTCCTATGTCACACAGAAAGCAATCTGCAAAGTTAATAAAGTGCCACATACACAACAATGAAGATCACCATTAAATATTTCAAATATGGTATTGACACACTGTATAGTTTTATTAGCAAGATCGGTATCATTCTTTTGTTGGTTCATCTTGGCAGTAGCACCAGTGGCTAGGAAGTGGTATGGATCTTTGTTGTAATGAAACAAAAGCATTTAACTTCAAACCTGTCTTCAGTCGTCGAATGCGTTTGGCTGCTACTCCCATGTGTACCGCTTAATCATTGTTTTCGTGTTTTATTAGTAACTGTAATGACAACACACTGCAGAAAGTGAGTATAACTGAAACTGTTGCCTACATCTCTTGATAATAAATTTTTTTCCAAATACTAATAGCACATTTATGCATTTGTACATGTATCATCTAGGATATGTCTGGTTTGAGTCGGGGTTTATTTCCAATAGTGTTTTTAACGATACACGGTTCAGGAGATGCATTTGTACGTGTGTCATCTAGGATATACCTGGTTTGAGTCGGGGTTTCTTTCCAATGGTGTTTTTAACGATATACGGTTTTGGAGCCGCTGTTCTTCCCAAAGCCGTGTGCCTTTCTGTCCTTTCCTCTAGCGTTAGCTGTGGACCTGTCAGTTGGTTGTAGCTGAGAAAATTAAAAGTGGAGTTAGATATATGGGAACTTTTTTTCAACATTGATTTACAATGCTACAGTTGTAGTTGCATTGTTATTATCTCATCGGTTTCAGGAATGTTAGGATTCAAATAGTAGTGCGTGGCAGGGGTTCTCGAGAGTTGTAGCATGTTTTCCGTCTCCAGCAACACTCCTTCCATAACTGGAGCATTCTTTTATTTCAAATGTTGCTCTCAGAAAATAAAAAATAAAAAAAATACATAAGTCTAATGTATCAATGAGATACTGCAATTGTCATAGAATGAAGGGTAATTGATACGAAGAGATATGCTATAACTTTAACAAACCTGTAGGAGATTGTTCATAATGACAGTTCCATCACCAACATTGGGTTGAACAATGTTAAAAAACGTGGTACGGTTCAACCTTAATAATTGAGTTAACCTTTTGGTGCAAACTGTGAAAAGTTGGGGTCTATAACAAAGAACCCCAATTTCATCACAAAGATCACCCGGACTTAATTCTCCTACAACCTGTTCGGCTCCATGTTTCATAACGATTAGTTCCTGATCAAACAGTTAATGTATTAGACCCCAGTAATTTTCAGTATATGCTTTTGTAATAGATATATGACATACCAGTTGAAAGAGAAAGTCGTGGACACATCATGAAACAAATAGGTATTATCTAGAAGCGAATAGAACAGGGAATGAGAAATGCTCAACCGAAACAGATATTGCATAAATTTTTAAATAAACCTACTGGACGACAATTTATGTTTGGATGCACACTGTTGACAGGGTAGACCAAAATTAATCCATTTACAGTATTATTTTTTATTTTTATTTAGTTCAGCTTGTGTACCCCTACCCCGCCAACAAACAATAATATGTTTATTGTAAATGCAGAAAAATTAGTACCTTCACGTCCTTGACAATAGGTGTTTTAAGTGCCGAAATCACATCCTTTGCGCTATAAATCACTGTCACTTTTCCATTGCTGGTGTCCTTAACTATCACATTCCTGGATAACATTTAAAAATAAATAATGATCAGGTTGAAAGAATTCAATCACGTTCAAACTTGTTCACTATGTGTATTTATTCATAAATTAACAAAGTAATATTACGTAGATGAAATGAGCAGTACCTATCCCAATGACCATTGATCTCGTAAATTGTTTTCATTTTTTATAAGGATACTATCTTTACTCTGATAGACCTGTAATTGCTGTGTCTGCCTAGAAACGATTTTCCTTTAAAGCACAACTCGGCTTCAAGGCCACTTTCTTGGCATCAAATTGTGACATTACCCAACCACTCCACTTCAAGCACTCGAGTTTCAATGGAAGCACCTAGATGATATAAAGGGGTAGTATAAGTATACAATATTATGTATAACCACACTAAGTACAATAAGGAAGAAGCCATTATTATATACCATTAAATTTTGGAATCGCATATTGACACCATGTCATTTCAATGTTCTCTTTCTCATTGTACACAATTTGGTCCAAGGAAGCAATTGATACAGTGGTGGCAAGATTAATGGATCACGGGCGGGGTGCGTAACATGTTCAAAAAGGTCATTTTTAGCATGAGTCCAAACGGTGGGGCATGTTGGGTTAAACCATAACCACTTTTTGTCAAAATTTTTAAAAAGAATTATAAATACTTGATGCATTAATTATGACAACAATAACAATATTATCACAATAACGCTATAAATTTCCATTAAAAGTGTTAAACAGATTGTAAACATCAAAAAGAAGACTTTTGGTCGACTTTCTCCCGTTTATACCCGCCGGTTTCTGTTTCAGCTTTTCTTTTTGCTGATTTGGCCCGATTATGATAACTTACAACGAAAATCGATCCAATATAAGTAAGTAAATGAGTTCAAATTGTCACCCTCTAATTTAAGAAAGAAAATGGTCAAGAAATAACCTGTTCGAGTAGCACATTCAGGTTGCCAATTGAGACATGACAGTCTCTCCAAGGATGGGATTGAATGGAGCCACACCAAACATTAACGGGCGTAAAGTAGATATGATCCAGGCAACAACTGACTTGATTCTCTCGAGTGGGGTCCCACCATTGGCACATCTGCTAAGTGTGTCATTGTTGACACTATATACTGATTCTCCATAACATTGAAGCTGCGACATGGGAATGTTGTAGATAGGTGGCAACTGAATGAGAAAAAAAAAGAAAATAAATAATTTCCCTCGTATTTCAGAGCCGCAGCAATCCATTAACCTTGAGACTAAATTACATTTATGAGCCATCACCCGGTAAGGTGGTCCGGCTCATTTACCCTTTTTTCTCAAAATAACACATGATTGTGTCCAGAGAGTCATTGAACTAAGGCGCAATTGAATCCTACAGAATACCAGACAACACAACGGCCATTTCTAAGTGCAGAAGAATTTAATCATGTAAGCTCTGGTCACATCCACCTCTTAAATTTTAGAGCCAAAAAACTATTCATACAGGCAATTGATTCCTATGAGCACAGGTTTGTGATGCACATGCAGTTCACATTGAATAAAAATAACACGTGGGATTAGCAACTCTGAGTTGAAATGTTACCGTTAGCCAATCTGATGAGTTAACTGTATGCAGCTCACATGTACGCACAACTTGTGTGGGCTGCGTAGCCGCATCATTTGTTCCTACAGTTGGTGTTGGCGTCGTCCTACTTTTTGTAGCACGACTTATTGGATGGGTCATATGTGAAGCATCGTTGCCTAAACCGACGATGACACAAAACGTCATATAATGCAATCAAAGTCTCTGGTTGACTCAGGTCTATAGCCAGGATCAGTATCATCATAAATCCTTCCACACACATTCCCGATACTGCTCGCAATAGAATGACTATCATTGTTACAACTTTGATGCACCGGATCAACGCGACCTGCCTCATGTATAAAACAATTGGTATAAACACATGATCATTCAAATTGCCTTTAACATGTGGCTGAATATGATCTACACATACACGTAAGTCGTTCGACATGCTCGAATTACACTCGAATAAGGTAATTTACCTTGACTTTCTTACATGTGAAAAAGTCGTCATTTACTAAAACATTGGGAGCAATATATTCAAACCTTGACCTGCCACCAAAATTAAAAAACATCATTTAACTATATTATTGCTATTTACTTTGAGCGAGACTTACGCTCAAACGACTATGAAACCATAATGCATGAGCTCATAAACTGTTATGACAAAAAAATAAAAAATAAATTTAAGTTTTCAAGATAAGCTTACCCAAGCACTCCTTAAACAAACCTAAGTTGTAGGCGAACTTTGTGAAGAAGAGAGATGCATAGAAATAACCAGCAATGATCACCAAAAAGATCTTGTCATACTTTGAAATTCCCTAACTGAACTAAATGAACATGACATAATGATGAGTGTGTAAATACTCATCATTTTATGCCCATTTTAGACCATAAAAATACTGAAAATGGCCAAATACACCAAATATTACTGCATATATCCTTGGTTTGTGTTTTTATGTGTTTCAGGTACAAATGATTGAAAACAGGGCAAAAACGAGCAAAACCGAGCACGAGATTGGAATATCATCAAAAGCCGATGCCGGGAAAGGAATTTATGAGTTTGGACCGGGACATTGCTCAAATTATCAAAGTCAACTTCCAAGAATTCTGAAATATCACAAATAGCCCTTGGAGATGATTTTCAGAAATTACATGATTGGTCCCTGGATTTTTAGCTATGGCAACTTTTGTCCTTAAAGTTTAATAACATTCCAAATCCAAACAACTAAACCATCCAACCTTTTTACCAAACCCTTTTAACAATTAACCCATTCATTTATCCCAAACCCAGTCCTTTACACCAAGCCCAACATAATCCAAAAGCCCAACTTAAACCCAAACCCGGCCTTCCCTTTCTTTAGTTAAACCCCAACCTAGTTGACTCGGTCAGCTCCTTCTTTTCTCCATCCCATTTCCCGCCCAACAAAAAAGCAACCCAACACCATCATCACCCCTACCCTGCTATCTCCTCTTACACACTCAACCTTCCCCCTACTAATCACATGTCCTCCCCCCAGTACCCTTCACGAGATACCACCCCATCTTCACGTGTGACCATGCTACGCTGGCAATCCACACCACTATTTGAGCGCCAAAAGATGATTAAAATGCCAAGATCATTTCTAGTCCAATCCTACGACTGGGATTAACTCCCAAGTAGCACAAGAAGCAAGAGAAGTAGTTTTGTCTCACAAAACTAGCACAATGACTGAAGACCCCTTAGCTTAGTTTTTTAGTATAAATAGATTATAAGTTCTCAGTTGTTTTTTAGGTTTTATTTTAGCTAAAATTAAGGTACTTGTATTGTCTATCATTTTTACTTTTCATTCTCCAGTATTGTAATTCAGTTTTAAACAAATTTGAAGTTTTCTCACTTGCTCAACCAAGTCAACTGTACTGTGCAACTACTTATTGTGTGCTTATTTGTCTTTTTTCTAAGCTTATTGGTGTAAGAATGAGTTAGGATAATGGTTAGATAGTTTAGTTCAGTTTTGCTTTAAAAAAGTTAGAAAAACCAAAAATATTGCTTATTACTGTTTAGCTTATTGTAGTGCTCTTTTTCAGTAAAAATCTACTTATTAGTGCTTACTATAGATAGCTATGCATCTGTCTTTCATATTGTAGCTTATTGGAGACTTATTCAGTTGTGTAAGTTAAAAACAGTTTCACAAAAGGGTGTTTGGCTTAATACATTTCTGGGAGGTTTCAGCTATACCACTGTTCAATTGCTTGAATGTGAGTTTTGATTAAGTTTTTTGTAGGCTAGATAATCTCAGTAGAATTTAAGCATCTTTGAACTGTTTTGAAGTTTTTACATCAGTAGGATATAATTTAGATCCCAAACTGCTCAGTTAAGCCCCCCATAAGCTAGAGCTTATTTAGACCACCTTTTGGCATAATTAGGAGTAACTTAGTTGATAAAGTAAGTATGCAAGAGCTGGTATTGTTTCATGTAGAATTGAGGTCAAAATTACATAGCTGCTGCATCAGAAAATTGTGCAGACCTGCACATGTTTTTGGCTCATTAGTTGCCTTATTTTCTGCTTATTTATTTGATGTCAATGCCTGATTTTTGATATACAAGTAGGTAGTAGTATCAGCTTTTAGGTTCTGTGCTTGGATTCTTATTTGTAGCTTATTTAATAAGCTTAAATCAGGTCTGCAATCAGCCCCCTCACAACTGTTCTCAGGCCTGCACAGTTTTTAGTTCCCAAAGGCATCTGATCTCTGGCTTAATTGAATAAACAATTAGCCATTAAATTTGGGCATTCTTTGTTTATAAGTAGCTTTTGGTATAAGCTTTGAGATTATGCATTTGGTTTCCCATTATTAGCTGTTTCCAAGCTTATAGCTTGGCTTGAAGTGGGCTGTTCACTCATTATTTTTGCCTTAACTTAACTGCTTATTGGCTTATTCCATGTGATTATCTGGTCTTGTTCAGTTGTTTTAAGCTTAATTATGTATGTTGAGCTGTATTTGAGAACTTGGTAAATTTTGGAGCTGTTTATCTTATTTTTAAGCTTATTTGAAACTGCTTATCTGCCCAAACTGCTTATTTAGGTTGAATTAAGCTCTGCCATTATTTTTCCTAGCTTCCTAATTTAATTTGAGATTTTTCTGCAAAAATTCAGATTTTTCCAAAGTCTTTTGCTATTTTTAATCAATTTAATAGTTTAGAATAGTTTTTAAATCATAATAATTAATTAAAAAGTCAAAAAAATCAATTTCTTTTTTTTAAAATTTTCTTTTATAATTTAGAGTGTAGGAAAATTAATTTGGTACTCGTAAGTTTAATATTTCTTAGATTTGACGTTTATGCTCGTGTTTAGATTTCCCGATTCGCGTTTTCTAGTTTAATTAGTTTGTGCTTAATTTTGCTTTGTAGATTTATATGTTTAGGTTTCCCTTAGCCTATTTATGCTTCCCGTAATTGTAGGATATTTAATCAAACACCAAAATCCAAAATCCAATCATCAAGCATTTTAATTCCGAACCAAAAACGAAATCCTCGATTCACACCTCGCTGGGACACGACCCGGGTAATCACTTATCCGGTCTCACACCGTATTCACGGGTTTTGCACGTTGACCTTTTTCCTAAGAGGTTGACTAGTTGATTCCCAAGTATCACGGGGATCCGATATTATATTTATATATACTACACACGGATCAAATTTTGGCGCCGCTGCCGGGGAGGTTGTGTTGCGACAATATTGTTAAAGGTTTTAACGATTAGTGACTTGAGATCCTTCCTTGTGAAGTTCCCGTTTTCCATAAACCCCATAAAATACAAAAATATTTTCTTTTTCTTTTATATATATATTATCATATAAAAACAAAAATACAAAAACATTTTCTGTTTTATTGTGTTAAAATAAAAGATAAAAGCAATCTCAATATAATATTCCTCAACTTGGAGTATTATCATATTAATTTCCCAAACAAAAGATATAAAACTTGCCTTTGTGTCGCTTGTGAATTCGGCTCACCTTTGATTGATTAACAAACTGTAACGGAGGTTTCAGGAGGTTTGTCATTAAATTGACGAACCGTAAGGAGCGGGTTTTTAAGGAGCATTTATTGCCCACCTTTGCTCCTCCGCCACCCTGTGCGTTTTTCTTTCAAAGAGCTACCGTACGCTTGTTTGATTTAAGGTTTAAGTTCACTTGTGTTTTGCCTCGGTCTTGTTTTAATTGAATTGTTTTTAGTGCATGCGCACTCGTTCTTCTCCGTCGACAAGTCCTTTACGTGAACTCGTGCATACCCCGAGAAGACGTAATCGGAGATGTAATCGTAGGCATTCCGCCTCAATAGCCGAACCCGAAGTTCATGCTATTCTTAACCCCGTTCCTCCCATTGTCACAATGGCGGAGGAACGTACCATGTGTGAGCTTCTCCAAGCACCCACCGAGGGTTACGGAGATGCTATTGTTGTTCCGGCCATCGTTGCCGATAGCTTTGAGCTTAATACCGGGTTGCTATCCTTAGTAACTGCGAGTCAATATTTCGGATTTGAGAGGGACGATCCTCATTCCCACATTCGATGGTTTAACAAGATCACCTCTACCATCAAATACCGAAATGTTCCTCAAGAGGCAATCAAATTGCTTCTTTTTCCCTTTTCTCTCAAGGGGGCAGCCCGGATTTGGCTCGAAAAACAACCCCCTCGTTCTATTGAAACATGGGAAGATTTAGTTTCGAAATTTGTGAATGAATTCTTTCCTCCATCAAAAACCACAAGCCTTAAAAATGAAATCACCAAATTCACTCAAAAATTTGATGAATCCTTTAGTGAAGCGTGGGACCGTTTTAAAGAATTACTTCGCAAATGTCCTCACCATGTTTTCTCCGAGTTACATCAACTCGATACCTTCTATAATGGTTTGAACCACTCCGATCAAGACTCTCTAAATGCCGCCGCCGGTGGTAATCTCTTGTATCGGACGACTAAAGATGCTTTAGCCATCATTGAAAATAAGTCTAAGGTTCGTACTTCACGAAGCAAGCAAGTTGTTTCTCAAGTGAATGCTTCACCTTCTACTTCATCTCCCGTGAGTTCTTCTAGCACCGATGCTAAGATTGACAAACTCACGGAGGCTATTCAAGCTTTGGTTCTTTCCAAGCAAAAGAAACAATCTTCCCCACAAACTTCTTCACCCACTCAAGCCAAAGCGGTGGAAGAAACTTGTGTCACTTGCGGTGGTCCTCATGTATATTACAATTGTACTGCCACCGATGGTAGTCGATGTGACGTTAATGCGGTAGCCGGGTCTTACAACCAAGGAGGTAACCAATACCGTCCTCAAGTTGACCCGAACTATCGTGCTAGCAATCAAAATGGACCACCCGGATTTTCTCAACCCAACAATCCAAATAGATTCAATCAAAACCAACCGAGAGGGCAAAATGTTCAAAATCAATTTTAAGCCCCGATCAATCAATACCCAAATCAAGGTGGTAATTTCAATCAAGGCTTTCAAGCTTCGAATTACCAAGCCCCAATTGCTCCCTCAAACGAACTTGCTAATTACATCAAGTCAAATGAAGCAAATATGAGGTCAATTCAAAATCAAATCACCACCTTGAAAAATGATTTTCAAACTTCAATTTCGAAGCATGGTCATGAACTTAAAAATGAACTTAAGAATAAAAATCAAAAGATTGATCAATCTCAAAATAAAATTGAGAACATGTTTGCTAGTCTCATGTGCCAATTGAATCAACCTTCAACTTCGGGAACCCTCCCGGGAAATACCATTCCAAACCCGAAGGGTGAGTTGAAAGTTATTACCACCCGAAGTGGTAAAGCATATGATGGACCCTCGACTCCTATGCCCCCTCCACCGGGGGAAGTGAATCGAGAGACCGAGGTGACAAAGGAAAAAGTGCAAAATACAAGCCCACAAAGTACCGCACACGTCCAACCTCCGGTCGTCCAATCTCCAATTTCGGAACCCGATGTTCCGAAGACAAATTCTAAGCCCTCGATTCCTTATCCTTCGAGGCTTAATGAACAAAAGCTCCGTGACAAAACTAATAGTCAAATGATGAAGTTTCTTGAAATCTTTCAAAAGATACACTTCGATATTAGTTTTGCGGATGCTTTTCTCTACATGCCAAAGTTTGCTTCAACATTCAAGAGTCTCCTTAGCAATAAGGAAAAATTGTTGGAATTGGCAAAGACTCCATTGAATGAGAATTGTTCGGCGGTGATTCTTAAGAAGTTACCCGAAAAACTAGGAGACCCCGGCAAATTTCTCATCCCTTGTGATTTTCAAAAGCTAGATGAATGCTTAGCCTTGGCCGATCTTGGCGCAAGCATCAATCTAATGCCTCTTTCAGTTTGGGAAAATCTTTCTCTTCCGGAGCTTACTTCTACACGAATGACTCTTGAGCTTGCAAACCGATCGGTTACTGTTCCGAAAGGTATTGCCGAAGATGTCTTCGTGAAAGTAGGCAAGTTCCATTTCCCTGCTGACTTCGTAGTGGTCAATTTTGATGCCGATCCTCGTGTCCCCCTTATCTTGGGAAGACCATTCTTGAAAACGGCTCGTGCATTAATCGACGTCTACGAAGGTGAAATGACTCTTAGAGTCGGTGATGAAAAATTGGTCATTAATATTGAGAGTACTTCAAAATATCCTCTCAAGCGTGATAGCGAGTCAATTAACCAAATTGATATCTTTGATGCTACATGCGAGGAATATTTTCATGAAGCACTAAGTGGCAATCCCACTTCTTTAGACCATACCATTGCTCTCTCTTCCCCCTCTCTCACTCCGTTTGAGGGAGGTGACTTCATCTTGGAAGAGATTGAAGCTTGGTTGTCTTGTGATTCATTTCCATTTGAAATTGATGATGGTGTATTTGACATGGAGGGAGACATTCTTCTAATTGAGAAGTTACTTAATGAAGATCCATCATCCCTCCCTCCGATAGAACTTCATAATGAGGAAATCAAATCTGTTGAAAATTCTGATGATCCTCCGGAGGTCGAACTTAAGGACTTACCGCCTCATCTCGAATATGCATTTTTGGAGGGTACCGATAAATTACCCGTCATAATTGCTAAAGATTTAAATGATGAGGAGAAAACCACTCTCATAAAGGTTTTAAAGTCACACAAGCGAGCCATCGCTTGGAAACTTTCTGACATTAAGGGTGTTAACCCGGAATTTTGTACACACAAGATTTTATTGGAAGATGACTTTAAACCAGCGGTTCAACATCAAAGAAGGGTTAATCCCAAAATTCACGAGGTTATCAAAAAGGAAGTTCTTAAACTCCTTGATGCCGGCTTGATTTACCCTATCTCGGATAGTCCTTGGGTGAGCCCCGTTCATTGCGTGCCTAAAAAAGGTGGCATTACCGTTGTTACAAATGATGAGAACGAGTTGATTCCTACTCGATTGGTGACAGGATGGCGTGTATGCATTGACTACCGAAAGTTAAATGACGCCACCCGTAAAGACCACTTCCCTCTTCCATTCATGGACCAAATGCTCGAAAGACTAGCGGGAAACGAATACTATTGTTTTCTCGACGGTTTCTCGGGTTACTTCCAAATTCCCATTGACCCGCAAGATCAAGAAAAGACCACTTTCACGTGCCCTTATGGAACGTTTGCCTACCGACGCATGCCTTTTGGCTTATGTAATGCTCCGGGCACGTTCCAAAGGTGTATGTTGGCCATTTTTCACTACATGATCGAGAAAACTATGGAAGTCTTTATGGATGATTTCTCGGTCTTTGGGGATTCTTTCAAAACATGTCTCTCCCATTTAGACAAAATGCTTCAACGTTGTGAAGACACTAATCTTTGTCTAAATTGGGAGAAGAGTCATTTCATGGTCAAAGAGGGCATTGTCCTAGGCCATAAGATTTCTAAGAGTGGGATTGAGGTCGATAAGGCTAAAGTTGATGTTATCGCTAAACTACCTCATCCCACTACCGTCAAGGGTATTCGGAGTTTCCTTGGTCACGCCAGTTTCTATCGTAGATTCATACAATATTTTTCCAAAATCGCCCGGCCGATGACTCGTCTCCTTGAAAAGGAAACTCCGTTCATTTTCTCACAAGAGTGCATTGAAGCTTTTCAAACTTTAAAGAAAAAGCTTACTGAAGCACCAATCTTGGTTGCCCCCGATTGGGACCTACCTTTTGAACTTATGTGTGATGCAAGTGATTTTGCCATAGGTGCGGTCTTGGGGCAACGAAAAGCAAAACATTTTCAGCCTATACACTATGCTAGCAAAACTATGACCGAAGCTCAAGCACATTACACCACGACGGAAAAAGAATTATTAGCCGTGGTGTATGCTTTCGAAAAGTTTCGGCCATACTTAATCTTGTCTAAAAGCATAGTGTATACGGATCACTCGGCTCTCAAATATCTCTTTGCAAAACAAGATGCAAAGCCGAGATTGCTCCGTTGGGTTCTCCTCCTAGAAGAATTTGATATCACCATCCGTGATAAAAAAAGGAGCCAAGAACCGTGCTGCTGATCATTTGTCCCGATTAGAGAATCCTCACCAAAGTGTGCTCGAGAAAAAGGAAATAAATGAAACATTTCCTCTCGAGACACTTAACGTGGTATCTTTTCGTGGTGATTCTAGTACCCCATGGTTTGCCGATTTTGCAAATTACCATGCGGGTAACTTTGTTGTGAAAGGGATGTCGTCCCAACAAAAGAACAAATTCTTCAAAGATGTGAAGCATTACTTTTGGGACGACCCCTACTTGTTTAAAGTGTGTGCGGATCAAGTCATTCGGCGGTGTGTTCACGGCCAAGAAGCCGTTGAAATTCTTAAGGCTTGCCACAATGGACCCACGGGGGGACATCATGGTGCCAACTACACCGCCAAGAAGGTGTTTGATTCCGGTTTCTATTGGCCCACAATCTACCGTGATGCCCATGACTTAGTCAAATCTTGTGACTCTTGTCAACGTCACGGGAAGATCTCTCAAAAAGATGAAATGCCACAAAACGTCGTTCAAGTTTGTGAAATCTTTGACGTTTGGGGCATTGACTTTATGGGCCCGTTCCCGTCTTCACGAGGGAACAAGTATATACTCGTGGCTGTCGATTATTTGTCTAAATGGGTTGAAGCGAAAGCACTCCCCACCAACGACGCCCGAGTAGTGTGTAAATTTTTGAAATCTCTCTTTGCTCGGTTTGGAACTCCCCGTGCTATCATTAGTGATCGCGGTACGCACTTTTGCAATGACCAATTTGCAAAAGTCATGCTTAAGTACGGTATTACTCACCGTCTTTCTACCGCGTATCACCCACAAACAAGTGGACGAGTGGAAGTTTCAAACCGTGGTCTAAAAAGAATCTTGGAAAGGACCGTAGGTGAAAACCGTGCATCTTGGTCGGATAAATTAGATGATGCACTTTGGGCCTTCCGTACAGCTTATAAAACACCCATCGGGTGTACTCCTTACAAGCTTGTGTACGGAAAGGCGTGCCATCTACCGATCGAGCTCGAGCACAAAGCTTATTGGGCCTTGAAGCATGCAAACTTCGACCTAAAGTCCGCGGGTGATCACCGCAAAGTTCAACTCAATGAATTAAATGAACTTCGTGATCAAGCCTACGAGAACTCTTTGATCTACAAAGAAAAGACAAAGAAGATCCATGACTCCAAAATCAAGAACCGCGTTTTTAACGTTGGTGATCGAGTCCTTCTTTTTAACTCTAGATTAAAGATATTCTCGGGTAAGCTTAAAACCCGTTGGACTGGACCATTCACCGTTGCCAAAGTTTTTCCTTATGGTACCGTCGAGTTATCTCAAAACGACGGACCAAACTTCAATGTGAACGGTCATAGGTTGAAGCATTACTTTGGAGGGGACATACTATCCATGGTTGTCCCGGATCTCCAAACTTTCCCCATGGACCAATGAATTCGGGGTCGAGTCAAGCTAGTGACTCGGTTAACAAAAACATTAGCACCACATGGGTGACAACCCATGTTTCTGACTTCTTTCTATTTTCTAACAACTAAGTGTGGGGGAGTCCCACTTTGCTTGGCTTTTGTGTTGTTTGCTCTGATTTTCAGGTTTCCCTTGGATAGTGTTGATTGACGCGCCTATTTTCAATCCAGCCGCCCAATATCCTATCCTTTTGCTAACGTTTATCTAGGGATATCTTTTCAACCTTTTTTGTGAAAAATGGAGATTTCTGTTCCACACTTGGCTAGTGGTATTACCTTTTTACGTTCTAAGTGTCGGCATAAAAGCCGGTACTTTGAATATTGAGGGCAATATTCAATTCTAAGTGTGGGGGGGAATTCTCTCGAATTTTGTCATATTTGTACCTTCTAGTTCTCTAGTACCCCCGTTTTTGACCAAAATTTTAAAAAAATTTTCATAAAAAAAAAAAAAAAAAAAAAAAAAAAAAAAAGAAAAAAAGAAAAAAAAAGTCATCAATAAAAGTGTGTTAGTCTTGATTAGGTTAGAACAAGGGGAATCCTGACTCTGCTAGAGTGTTGATCTAGCTGCTTCCTTAACGTTTAGACTAAGTTTTTATGATATGTGCAAATGAAAATGCTAAGCGTAGAGTAGTTGGTTCTCTTTAGAGCTTATACAAGTAATCTATGGCTTTTCCTCCCAGGAGATAACTAATCTAACTTAATAAGTGCTTATTTTCAAACGTTTGAACATACAAAATCATTTTTTCATACGATTTTGAAAAATTCTAGTTCAAAGCTTTATTTAAACTTCGGAACAAGCATATGTCAGAATAATGCAAAATGAAAGTGAGACGTTGCTTGAAAGTTGCAAAAGTTAAGTAATAAATAAATGTGCTAAAAAGCTAAGGTTCAAGATCGGCCCTTGGATCCTTATTTCCGGAAGGCGTTTAGGTCTTGGCTACCCTCTTACACCGGCCCTTGGACCCTTAATTCTGAAAGGCATTAAGGTCTTGGAACTCTCCGTTGTAACGGCCCTTGGATCCTTTATTCCAGGAAGGTTTAAGGTCTTGGTTCCCGTAAAACTCCGTTAGTTTATATCGTACAAAGTTAAGTTAAAAAAAATGAAAAAAAAAATGATGATGAAAAAATGAGAAAATAAAAATAAAATAAAATGGAATGATATTGCAAAATGCAATTAATTTTGAAGCTTGCTTGTTGTGAATTTTAAATCTATCTTTCAGCTAGTATTAGTCAAAGTTTTATAAAAACGTCGATTTTTGTGATCAAAATTTTGAAAATCAAGCACATTCACCTAACTTAAATAAATGTGGGAGTGAAAAGTTAAGTCTCGACTTACATAGATTATTAGTATAAGTAGTGTTAGCATTTTACAAAAAACGTTTGCACATTGAGTTTAAGCTTAGTTGGGAGTATTAAAAAGAGGATGACGATATCAATTCCCTGGAGACACCCAGTTTGTGTGAATCCCGTTCCATGATACCATTTTTGAAAATCAAGCATGTTATTTATTTATGTTGTAGTTTAAATTTCTCGCATTGAATAAAAAGTCTAAACGGGGTATACTTGGTTCCTTTCATTACTTCATATGATCGGATTGCTAGGGACTAGCAATAGTTTAGTGTGGGGGATTGATGAGTGTGTAAATACTCATCATTTTATGCCCATTTTAGACCATAAAAATACTGAAAACGGCCAAATACACCAAATATTACTGCAGATATCCTTGGTTTGTGTTTTTATGTGTTTCAGGTACAAATGATTGAAAACAGGGCAAAAATGAGCAAAACCGAGCACGAGATTGGAATATCATCAAAAGCCGATGCCGGGAAAGGAATTTATGAGTTTGGACCGGGACATTGCTCAAATTATCAAAGTCAACTTCCAAGAATTCTGAAATATCACAAATAGCCCTTGGAGATAATTTTCAGAAATTACATGATTGGTCCCTGGATTTTCAACTTTGGCAACTTTGGTCCTCAAAGTTTAATAACATTCTAAATCTAAACAACTAAACCATCCAACCTTTTTACCCAACCCTTTTAACAATTAACCCATTCATTTATCCCAAACCCAGTCCTTTACACCAAGCCCAACATAATCCAAAAGCCCAACTTAAACCCAAACCCGGCCTTCCCATTCTTTAGTTAAATCCCGCCCAACAAAAAAGCAACCCACCACCATCATCACCCCTACCCTGCTATCTCCTCTTACATACTCAACCTTCCCCCTACTAATCACATGTCTTCCCCCCAGTACCCTTCACGAGATACCGCCCCATCTTCACGTGTGACCATGCCACGCTGGCAATCCACACCACTATTTGGGCGCCAAAAGATGATTAAAAGGCCAAGATCATTTCTAGTCCAATCCTACGACTGGGATTAACTCCCAAGTAGCACAAGAAGCAAGAGAAGTAGTTTTGTCTCACAAAACTAGCACAATGACTGAAGACCCCTTAGCTTAGTTTTTTAGTCTAAATAGATTAGAAGTTCTCAGTTGTTTTTTAGGTTTTATTTTAGCTAAAATTAAGGTACTTGTATTGTCTATCATTTTTACTTTTCATTCTCCAGTATTGTAATTCAGTTTTAATCAAATTTGAAGTTTTCTCACTTGGTCAACCAAGTCAACTGTACTGTGCAACTACTTATTGTGTGCTTATTTGTCTTTTTTCTGAGCTTATTGGTGTAAGAATGAGTTAGGATAATGGTTAGATAGTTTAGTTCAGTTTTGCTTTAAAAAAGTTAGAAAAACCAAAAATATTGCTTATTACTGTTTAGCTTATTGTAGTGCTCTTTTTCAGTCAAAATCTACTTATTAGTGCTTACTATAGATAGCTATGCATCTGTCTTTCATATTGTAGCTTATTGGAGACTTATTCAGTTGTGTAAGTTAAAAACAGTTTCACAAAAGGGTGTTTGGCTTAATACATTTCTGGGAGGTTTCAGCTATACCACTGTTCAATTGCTTGAATGTGAGTTTTGATTAAGTTTTTTGTAGGCTAGATAAGCTGTCTCAGCAGAATTTAAGCATCTTTGAACTGTTTTGAAGTTTTTACATCAGTAGGATATAATTTAGATCCCAAACTGCTCAGTTAAGCCCCCCATAAGCAAGAGCTTATTTAGACCACCTTTTGGCATAATTAGGAGTAACTTAGTTGATAAAGTAAGTGTGCAAGAGCTGGTATTGTTTCATGTAGAATTGAGTTCAAAATTACATAGCTGCTGCATCAGAAAATTTGCAGACCTGCACATGTTTTTTGCTCATTGGTTGCCTTATTTTCTACTTATTTATTTGATGTCAATGCCTGATTTTTGATATACAAGTAGGTAGTAGTATCAGCTTTTAGGTTCTGTGCTTGGATTCTCATTTTTAGCTTATTTAATAAGCTTAAATCAGGTCTGCAATCAGCCCCTCACAACTGTTCTCAGGCCTGCACAGTTTTTAGTTCCCAAAGGCATCTGATCTCTGGCTTAATTGAATAAGCAATTGGCCATTAAATTTGGGCATTCTTTGTTTATAAGTAGCTTTTGGTATAAGCTTTGAGATTATGCATTTGGTTTCCCATTATTAGCTGTTTCATAGCTTATAGCTAGGTTTGAAGTTGGCTGTTCACTCATTATTTTTGCCTTAGTTTTCAACTGCACTTAACTGCTTATTGGCTTATTCCATGTGATTATCTGGTCTTGTTCAGTTGTTTTAAGCTTAAATATGTATGTTGAACTGTATTTGAGAACTTGGTAAATTTTGGAGCTGTTTAGCTTATTTTTAAGCTTATTTGAAACTGCTTATCTGCCCAAACTGCTTATTTAGGTTGAATTAAGCTCTGCCATTATTTTTCCTAGCTTCCTAATTTAATTTGAGATTTTTTTGCAAAAATTCAGATTTTTCCAAAGTCTTTTGCTATTTTTAATCAATTTAATAGTTTAGAATAGTTTTTAAATCATAATAATTAATTAAAAAGTCAAAAAAATCAATTTCTTTTTTTTTTAATTTTCTTTTATAATTTAGAGTGTAGGAAAATTAATTTGGTACTCGTAGGTTTAATATTTCTTAGATTTGACGTTTATGCTCGTGTTTAGATTTCCCGATTCGCGTTTTCTAGTTTAATTAGTTTGTGCTTAATTTTGCTTTGTAGATTTATATGTTCATGTTTCCCTTAGCCTATTTCTGCTTCCCGTAATTGTAGGATATTTAATCAAACACCAAAATCCAAAATCCAATCATCAAGCATTTTAATTCCGAACCAAAAACGAAATCCTCGATTCACACCTCGCTGGGACACGACCCGGGTAATCACTTATCCGGTCTCACACCGTATTCACGGGTTTTGCACGTTGACCTTTTCCTAAGAGGTTGACTAGTTGATTCCCAAGTATCACGGGGATCCGATATTATATTTATATATACTACACACGGATCACATAACTTGCAATTGTAGACATTTATTCTTCTCGGGCGGTGTCTTATACTCCACCAGGTGCCACGACTCGAATAGCTCTAATAGAGTATAAGCTCTAGATTATGTGAGTAGTTCCATCTAAACGAAAAATATTCATTTTATTGAGATTTCAAATTTGCAAATAATACAAAGAGAAAAAAGTAGGTTTGTTTTTCACTAAAGGAATTACTATCTCAGCTGAATTTGTTAAACTTTTTATTTTGGATACTTAACTGCCATTGTCAAAATATATCAAGTTAAGGCTAATGACAGTACCTCATTAGTTGTAGTATTGTTGATACTAAGGCTCAAATGATATCCAAATTAGTACATAGGCATATAACGTAGTTTATACCTCCTTTTTTCCAAATTCAAAGTGTTTATTGGATATACATAATTTAGTCACTGAATAAACTCCGTAGAATTGTTCAAATACATATTGTCAAACACTAAAATTAAAATAATACGATATGTCAATATCACCAAAAATGAATGTGGTAAAGCACATATGTAATTTATACTCCTTTTTTTCATGAGTATTCTACTTCAGGTCCTAAGCAGCATAAATTATTAATGGAATTGAATGATATTGTACGTTCATGCAATAAGAAGTTTAACACCATTCACTTTTTTAAAATTATATCCATCACTAAAGAATATATACATGGTCTTTATAAGAAAGCAATGTTTGAGAAAACTATATCAATAACAAAATGCTATCATACCAATAACTAAAATTGTTGAGCATAGTTCATTCTCTTATGAATGATCAAAACGTTGATTACTTGATTGATTTGTACTGCATTTATTTTATGGATTTTCGCTACACTTAATGTCATAAAATGATAAATGTTATATATTCTAATCAAGGAGTGTACTTTGTTTCAAAGGGAAAGAAGAACCTGGCCTGTACATCAAGCATGTTCATGTACTTGATCCCAGTGCCAGACTCAACTCGACATACGTTGGGCTGGAAGAGACAAAAGGCCAACGTTTCAGGGCGTATATCACTCTGATATGCAAAAAATGGGTAAGGGTTGATCATGAAAGGCCACCCATTTTGAGTGTGGAACTTTAACAGTGCTCGCATTGTGTCGTTGAACCAAGAATTGAATGTTGCTGAAGAAGGTGGATATGAGGATGCAAAAGTACTATTTCATTTTAATGAAGTTACAAAATTCAAAATAATCAACAAAATCAGTGGCAGGCTGTGTTGGATTCGTTTGTGTAGTAACAGAACCTGCAAGACGAATTGTGACTATGTTAAAAAAACTAAACTTCCGTGACAGGAAAATGAGCCCACCAAAATAAAGATTACACATACCTGGTGGTGCACACTCATGTTGTGTTTCTACACAACCATTTTTTCTTCTTATTTGGTCACTGCAACATAGGGAGTAACTATAATATAAAGAGACAAAATTTAGCTAATTATTTATAAATATATATGCTTGCGGTTTAACCCGACCATGCCATTTTTATCTCGCAACATAACAATGGTCTGTTTCAATCCAAACACATTCCCTGTTCTTGTTCCAGTTAAAAACATCAAAAAAATCGTATAGTTATTTTCACTTTTTCTACCTCAGGCGTAGATGCATCAGAGGGTTGTGGAGTACAACTAATTTTGATCAAGGTCTAAAGGATATATGGTATCAAAGACAATCCTTGCAAACACATGCCTCACTTCCTGTACATTTTCCATGGCTAGTGACTTATAATCAATCTCACTACCTTGCTTTGTGACAAATGCGGCTTCCGTACCATGATTTTCACATTCAAATATCTTAACAGCCTTCAAATACATAAGTAACGGAATGAAAACATGCAGAAGTATATCACATTCAAATATCTTAGCAACCAATATAACGATCGTATACAATAACTGAAACTAATACCATAAAAGTACTCACTGGTTGATTATGCAACCAATATAATGCGTAGTTGATTGGTCCCCTCGCAACTGGTACAAACATACACATTATTATGCAAATTGATCATGTGTGCTTCAGCATAACATTTCCTACATAAATCAATGACAAAAAAAAATCAAGTAAAATGAATAACCGATATTTAAGAAATAAAAAAGACAAGTTATAATAGCTGCTTCAATAGTGAAAAAGAAATTTCAAAAAGCGAAGTGGTACATGATGAGATTTTTGCACGTCTTTGTGACTAATGCCTAGACAGATGTGAAAAAAAAAACTGATTAGTGTGCTTTGAGACAAAATTTCACTCGATTTGAAGAAATCTACATAATCACTTAGAATTCCTTACTGTATGAATCATACATGTGCCGAATGTGTACTTTTTCAAGTTAAAAATAATTGTTGCAGTGAAGTGGGAGCAGGTTTAGCAAAGTTTAATATATCATGTTTAGGATTATACCATCTTGATTACAAAGAATAAAAATGTACCTGTAGAACGACACTTTTGGGAGCGGAGAGCTTGTACATGGCAGCAACCATTTGGCCCATGTAGTTAGCCATATTTGTAGAGGAGCTTAAAGCATAAGAAGCAATGGTGTCGGATAGAGATTGATTCAGTGAATGGAGCTATCAAATAATCAAGCATTAGACATAATTTATAATGCGGCCTAATGCGCCCCATTCACAAACTCTGATGGTTCAGCATGAAATTTATTCCTGTACAAATAGTCAACACAACTGAAAAAATGCATCCACTATCAGTTTTAGTCAAATATATCATACATACCATCAATATTGGTGAGAAACTTTTGTATTCCTTGGTTGTTGTACTATAATAAATGGCCAAATCAAAATATTTTACAACGCCATAATGTAACTTTGATAAAAGTATGTCAGCAAATTTTTGCTCTCTAAGTTAGAAAATCACTGAAAAATGATTGATATATTTGTTTCAAATTGATAAAAGATGAAACTTAAAAGCTGACCTGCGAAGCTGCAATTCAGCCAAGCGTATGAGGCTCATAATATAAGAAACAGGAATAGTTGCTTGTGGTGGTCATTCAGAACTTTGTGCATCTTTACATAAGAGGGGAAACTCATAAGCCAAATATTGACAAACCCCTGTTGCCCTTCTCAATAAGTCGTAGATTGTAGTAAATCTAAAATAATAGGTAGTAATAATAAAATAATATACGTAGTAATAAAATTGAAATCTCATATAATGGATTTGTTTTAGGGTTGAAGAAGGGTACGTAGAATGATGTGATGAGTTGGGCCGGATTAAAGTAAATAATTAGTTAGGAGTAATAATTAATTGCAGGCCTTTATATACTTGGACTTGCAACATATATTCAAAAAAACATGTTGGTTCAGTGTTTAAGATACATGTTTTTCTTTCAAACAACCATGGTTCGAGCCATGTAAGTGGAAAAAATTTTAAAACAATTTTCGAGACTGATTTTTTGAACACTTTAATTAATCCGAATTTTAGTTGATTAATAGTTGCTTAGGTGGAGTAAATGTGATGACATGGCTTTTAATGACAATTACATGGCAATGACGTGGACTTATGTGGCATTATCTACGTGTAACGCCTCCTGTTATATATAATGTAGAGATAGGGTAAAGTTAAAATAAAAAGACATATATCCGTACACTATGTAAAAAGATTTTTTTTTTAAATGTTCGCGAAAAAATCCAAAAAAAATCCACAAGATCGGGTATGTTGGTGCATAAAACTTTTGTGAAAGAAGTTTTTCAAATTTTGAGTTTTTATACGTTTTTTTTAATGCACAAAAAATGAATTTTAATGTGCAAAAAAATTTTGATGCACAAAATTTTCAACTTGTTTTGGTTAGATGCGCAATGTTATTTTGATGAAAAAAGTGAAAAGAAGTTGGGTGCAAAAATGAATTTTTGATGAACAAAAAAATGATTTAATGCACAAACGTATTTTTTTCATTTTTTTTTTGGGAAAAAGTATCCAACTAAAAATTTTGTGCATCAAAATTTTTTTGCGCATCAAAATTCGTTTTATATATATATATATATATATTTTTTTTTGCGCATCAAATTTTATTTTATTTTTTTTGATGAAAAAAGTAAAAAGAAGTTGGGTGCAAAAACGAATTTTTGATGCACAAAAAAACGATTTAATGCACAAACGTATATTTTCATAATTCTTTTTATTTTAACTTTACCCTATATATATATATATATATATATATATATATATATATATATATATATATATATATAGTGAGACTTTCTTGCGAGAACCATCTTATATGCAAGAACTGACAGAACCACCAAAAACATACATGCACGCCTTCAATAATTGTATTTTTGCACATATGTTCTAAAAATAACATATATGTTTTTAAAAAAATATGGTTGTTCTAAATAATTTGATAAGAAATTGGAAATACAAATTTTTTCTTTGAAGGTGTGCATGTATGTTCTTATAAGGCGTGCAATGACAATATTGCGGCCGTGTGTAAGGTTTTTGTAAAAAAAGAGGATGAGTTCATGATTATATTGAAGAACATAGGTATATACTTATGATTATTGATGATTTGCATGTATTTTTATTTTATTTTAAAAGGCGTGCATGTATGTTTTTGGTGGTTCTGTCAGTTCTCGCAGATAAGATGGTTCTCGCAAGAAAGTCTCCATATAATATATATATATATATATATATATATATATATATATATATATATATATATATATATATATATATATATATATATATATAGGATAAAGATCAAATAAAAAGACAAATATCCGTACACAACGTAAAAAGATTTTTTTTTCACAAAAAAGTTCACGAAAAAATCCACTTTTATAAAAAGACAAATATCCGCACAAACGTATTTTTTCATAATTTTTTTTCGGAAAAAGTATTTACTTTTAGAAAAACTTCCTTCAAAACTTTTTCATGCACCAGCATACCCGATCTGGTGAAATGTTTTGGATTTTTTCGTGAACTTTTTTATAAACAAAAAAAATCTTTTTACGCAGTGTACAGATTTTTGTCTTTTTATTTGATCTTTATATATATATATATATATATATATATATATATATATATATATATATATATATATATATATATATATATATATATATATATATATATATATATGTTGATGCAAATAATGTTCTAAAAACGTTATTTCTATCTTTCGATTACTTCACGTTTTGAGGATGACAAAATGTGAAATCACGTTACGTTAAAATTAACGTAAACAAGTTTTTAATCGGAAGATCCCGTTTCTACGCAAAACACTCTAGAACAAATTTACAATTTAACAAATGATCAAAGAAGTAAATTTGTGTTTTATGACTTCACATTTTAATGTGACAAAACATTTTTTCAAAAATATACATGACAAATTATTTTTGAATAATTAAGAAATTTTTTAATGGAAAATATGTTTAAAAATCATAACAGCTATTTCCCCCCCCCCCAAAATCAGCTCCAAACTTCCCCAAATAAGTTTTCACCAGAAAAGACAAAAAATGGAGCGTCTTTGTCTGGGACGACTCCACGGTTCCACTAAATTTAGTGGAGCCATGGGTTATTTAGTGGAGCCGTCCCTCTGTAACGTTCAAATTTTTTCTGCCTATAAATACCAACCCACTTCATAGTTTTTAGGCATCCTTTCACACACAAAACTTTCTGAGTTCAATACTCTCTTCACACTTTCTTTCTTTGATCGTTTAGATTAGTTTTTCTTTTGTTCAAGAGTGATCCTATCATCCCATCAAGTGATCCTCTTAATTCCTCTTCAATAGCAAGAGAAGAACACAAAGTATTCAAGAAGATACAAAGTGTTATCATTCCTCTTCAAGTGCAAGAGAAGAGCTCAAAGTATCCAAGAAGATACAAGAGTTATAGTTGTTAGGTTTATTGTAACATTTGTTTACATCCTTGTTGTATCATAGCATACATCAAGTTTATTTTCTTTTTGTGAGAGTGTGAGTAAAGATCATTGTGATCTTAAGAGATAGTGAAGTTCTCTTGAAGCCATTGGGCTTGTGTGATTGATCAAAGGATAAAGAGTAGATAGAATAGGTTGAGTGTAGTGAGAGTTGATCATTGTGATCGTGTTGAGATCTTGGTGATCTCTTGAAGCCATTGGGCTTAGGTGATTGGTCACGTGGACCTTGGTAGATTTGTGCTACCTAAGATTAGCACTCGACATCTAGCTTAGTGTCGGTAATAGGATAAGTGACGTGTACGGTTTTCTCCGCCTGAAGGGAGGTTGTTGACATAGTGTTTGAAACTCTCGAGTGTGGTACTCGGGGAGTGGAGTAGGGCGAAGAAGAGCTTCGTAGCCGAACCACTATAAATCCTTTGTCTCGGTTTGATCTTTCCAACTCTACTCTTTACTTTTATTATTTAGTATTAGTTAGTTTAGTGTGTAGTTCATATTGGTGTTGATTGATTACACATAAAGTTCGTATCAAAGTTTCCAATAACAAAGTTTTTAAGAAGATTTAAAAGAACTTAAAAACCGGTAAAACTATTCAACCCCCCCTTCTATACATTAAAGGCACTATACACTTGGGATTATTCTATCCCAAGGGGACCGGTGTAGAAACTGTTGTCTACGCCGACTCTGATCATGCGGGAGATTATGTGGATCGAAAGAGTACGAGTGGCGTTTGTACCTTTATGGGTTGTTGCATAACTTCTTGGTTCTCCAAGAAACAAACGGCTCTTGCTATCTCCACGACCGAAGCCGAGTACGTAAGCGCCGGAAAGGCATGTCAACAAGCACTATGGATGAAACAAGCCCTTATAGATTATGGCATCCATCTAGATGACGTCCCCATTATGTGTGATAATAAAGGCGCTATTGACTTGATCAAAAACCCCGTTCAACACTCCCGTACTAAACACATCGAAATTCTCCACCACTTCCTTCGCGATAATGTTCAGAAAGGAAATATTTCTATTGAGAAAGTTCCCTCTCAGACAATATCGCAGACATCCTAACCAAACCTCACAAACGAGAATCCTTCAACTACCTTCGTCTAGGTCTAGGAATGATGGAACATATTCCATAAAATCTCATGACTCTTGAAGTCATCTCGTGTGTCTAGTTCCGTTTAGTTTAGGTTCCCCTCGTTAAAAGAATTTATTAGGTATAAATTCTTTCCTCGTGTCAAAAAGTCTCGTAAAATAGCGAGACTTGTTCGTCAAAAATCAAAATGGAACAGAAAACCATCCCAGCAGCTCACGGCTCCACTAAATGTGGCACGGTACCGTTAAATTTAACGGTACCGTGGAACTGTGTATCTGATACATCTCGTATTTCAGTCCCCTTTTCCCACATTATTCACTTCAACCCTTTTCAACTTCTGCAACTGCTGTCACAATTTAACCTCACAACCAAAAACTCAATTATACCCCTTCAAGATCATATTAAAGACATTGATTTTCAAGATTCTCAATCATTTCCACTTTCTCAACATAAGTTGTAAGTTATCTTACTCTAAATTTCTTTAATTATGAGTCTAGGGTTTGTTCAATGATAAAAATTGAATTGGGGGTTTTTCAATTTTTACTAGGAAACATTCAATTAGAAGACATCAACATTCAATTTTTCAAAATCCTTGGTGCCAACACATTGAAGTCACCAAACACCCCAATTCTACTGTTTTCAAAAATTTCATGAAACTAGGACCATGAAACCTTTTTCATGCATTGTTGATGCAAACTAAAACGTTTTCTCATGCATACATGATCTCACAAATATTGATTGAATTACATAATTAATATGTATTTTTCGACACATTTTTTTGATCAAAAGTAAAATTAGGAGTGTTTGGGTAATCTCATTATTTTCTTTTGAGTCGAGATCACCGCACCTCCACATAGTTTGCATATAGGCGCACACTAGGCATGTGTCTAATGCAACTATTCTTTTTTCTAATTTTTCCTAAAAAATTTTCTTATAGGAAACAAAAATGTCTCATGAATATGATTTTGATCATCTCCTAACCGATACCTATACACCCGAAATCTCTCGTGAACCCACAACACCCGGTCACCACATTCGTGCCTATGTCAATCTTGAAACCCGTATGTTTCATGAAGGCCGTATCGTTGATCCGTCCCTAGTTTATCATCGGGACATCAACACTTCCTTTAGAGCTATAGGATTCGATTGCTTACTCCACATCAATGAGCACATTTGTCCTCGTTTTGTGTTGGAATTCTTTCGACAAGTTGAACTCGTACGTAACGAGGATCAATCCTTGTCACTTTGGTTTTGGGTCTGAAATTTCAAATTCGTCCTAACTCTTGAGCAATTTGCTCAAATTCTTCGAATACCCAATCATGGGCAATGTGCCTATACTGAAGATTGGTATCTTGAGTCCCTCTTTCACTATCGTGAGGAGGATAGTCCGTATTGCTCATACATACCCTCTCCAACCGAATTAACCAAACTCATCCGTACTTATAAGTACCCCTCTTACCCTAATCCAACGAAAATTCGTTTGGAAGAGGTTCGTCATTAACTACTTTCTTGGGCAGTCATCCTGCGAGAAAATGTTCTAAGTCTAACAGGAAATCGTGAGCAACTCCCGGCGTGTTGTGCTCATATGATTTACTGTCTCCTAACCCAACAACCATACAATCTCGCTTACTTTTTCGCTAAGCGAATTGCACATCTCAAGGGTAACAAGAATAAATTGATACCCTATGGGATGTTCCTAACCCGTATCTATCACCACTTCATGAACCTTCACCCTTACCTTCATGGTCCTCAATACTCACTTTTCAAACCCGTCATGAAACCCATAACCGAGTCATATGTCTCATCCATTCTCATTTCCGAATCCTCCACCCATTATGCACCCTTTGATGATCCAAATCATGATCGAGACGATAATGTGACAAGAACGGGAGAATGCTCAAGTCATAAGTAGTTATGAGGAGATTTCTATGTCCTAATTGAATTTATCTATGATAGACTATATTAGGAATTAATACTACTTGCATGCTTAACTATCACCTTGCATGAATATTTTAAGTAATATTTGTTTGATAGTTAATTTTGTCTCTTATGATTGCATGCTTATGATTATCTTGGCAAACCACATGATAATCTTTATATGCTAGATGTAGCTTAATATGGGACATTTTAGGTAAATAAATCCCTAGTGATTTGAGGCACTATCATTTCCAGGAACTAGTTCCCCTAGGAAACATCCCCCTAGCTGCCCAGAACTAGCCTGCACAGGAATTTTCATGACAACAGAATCACGGTACCACTAAATAGGGACGGTACCGTTAAATTTAACGGTACCGTGTTATATTTAGAGGAACCGTGTAACTGTTTGACGGATTTTCACTGTTCCTCCTAAAATCCCTGCAACCCTAACCTCAAACCTGCAAATTTTACTACCTCACATACACCTTAAGATTCCCTTGCTGCATCCTAGGACACTCCCATTCACTTTAATTCAAATTTCACCCATCTTGCCTATATAAGGCTTCACCTTTGCAAGCCTATCTTGCACTTCATCTTCAACCTCACATCACACAAACACCATGTCTTCCACCCAAGGATCCACCACTCACATCTCCAAGAAACCTAGAATAACCATAAAACCACCTTCAAGACCACTCTTTGTGGATCTTACAAAAGATGATGAAGCTATGACACCACCTTTCCAAGCGACTCCCAAATCACCATCTCCACCTAATGCACCCTCCAAAACATCCTCTTCCTACATAACATCTTCATCATCCTTCAACACCACATCATCAATGGAGTACACATTATCCCTCATAACTCCATTGGACTATGCCATGCCAACTCCATCTCCAACAAACTCACCACCACCACCTTCCCCTATCATGGCACAACCCATCCAACCCCATCCCTTTGATCTCCATAGGGCTAATTGCCTATGTTGTCTTCATAACCGTAATCTCATCTTCTTCTTAAGGGATGAAATTCACTTCATGTTCTCCTTTGTGGAGCAACTATTGACACCACCACCACCCCAAATGATGCCATAATCACCACCACATCCTAACCCATACAACTAAACATGTTTTTGTTTAGTTGGCTAACAATAAACCCTTAGGATCCTTCTTGGAAGTGAAGCTTGCCTCTAGTCATTTAGGATCTAAGTTTATTATCATCTTATGTTATGAAGTCATACCTTTGTATGACACTTTTTCTTCTTTATGAATGAATGGGCCTTTTCCTTTTTTTGTGATTGTGTTCTTGCTTGGCTATTTAGTCATTCTTTTTAGTTAGATATCTGTCATAAGTGCTACATGTTATATGTTGTCTATGTGTTATCTAACCTTATTTTGTAGCACAAATCATTGCTCGATTCCTTGGTGTTCTCCAAATGAGGGGGAGTATGCATCAAGGGGGAGCCACAACCTTTTTGCTTCGACAAAAAGGGGGAGAAATGGGAGTAAACTCATTAAAAACTTGTTAAAACTAATTTTAACTTAAAATGAGTTTATGTTTTGTCATCATCAAAAGGGGGGAGATTGTTGATGCAAATAATGTTCTAAAAACGTTATTTCTATCTTTCGATTACTTCACGTTTTGAGGATGACAAAATGTGAAATCACGTTACGTTAAAATTAACGTAAACAAGTTTTTAATCGGAAGATCCCGTTTCTACGCAAAACACTCTAGAACAAATTTACAACTTGACAAATGATCAAAGAAGTGAATTTGTGTTTTATGACTTCACATTTTAATGTGACAAAACATTTTTTCAAAAATATACATGACAAATTATTTTTGAATAATTAAGAAATGTTTTAATGGAAAAATATGTTTAAAAATCATAACAGCTATTTTCCCCCCCAAAATCAGCTCTAAACTTCCCCAAATAAGTTTTCACCAGAAAAGAAAAAAAATGGAGCGTCTTTGTCTGGGACGGCTCCACGGTTCCACTAAATTTAGTGGAGCCGTCCCTCTGTAACGTTCAAATTTTTTCTGCCTATAAATACCAACCCACTTCATAGTTTTTAAGCATCCTTTCACACACAAAACTTTCTGAGTTCAATACTCTCTTCACACTTTCTTTTTTTGATCATTTAGATTAGTTTTTCTTTTGTTCAAGAGTGATCCTGTCATCCCATCAAGTGATCCTCTTAATTCCTCTTCAATAGCAAGAGAAGAACACAACGTATCCAAGAAGATACAAAGTGTTATCATTCCTCTTCAAGTGCAAGAGAAGAGCTCAAAGTATCCAAGAAGATACAAGAGTTATAGTTGTTAGGTTTATTGTAACATTTGTTACATCCTTGTTGTATCATAGCATACATCAAGTTTATTTTCTTTTTGTGAGAGTGTGAGTAAAGATCTTTGTGATCTTAAGAGATAGTGAAGATCTCTTGAAGCCATTGGGCTTGTGTGATTGATCAAAGGATAAAGAGTAGATAGAATAGGTTGAGTGTAGTGAGAGTTGATCATTGTGATCGTGTTGAGATCTTGGTGATCTCTTGAAGCCATTGGGCTTAGGTGATTGGTCATGTGGACCTTGGTAGATTTGTGCTACCTAAGATTAGCACTCGACATCTAGCTTAGTGTCGGTAATAGGATAAGCGACGTGTACGGTTTTCTCCGCCTGAAGGGAGGTTGTTGACATAGTGTTTGAAACTCTCGAGTGTGGTACTCGGGGAGTGGAGTAGGGCGAAGAAGAGCTTCATAGTAACTGTTTTTTTTGAATGGTGTATCAGTTGGAAGTTTGCATATTTGGTAACTTTCAGCGTTGGTTGGGGCTCGGTCCGTTTTATCTTTTACAAAGTTTTTAACTTTACTCGTTAGATATCAAAAGCTAACTGAAGTCGAACTGTTTGTAAATATATGGATCAAAATCATCACCTTTTATTTTCCACTTTACTTTTTTTTTTATGATTTGAGGTTCTCTCTGTTATGTGTTCTAGGAAGGTCCATCAAGTAGCCCACCAATGCTGGATGATACAAATTCGTCTAAGGTGTCTCCTGCAGCTGTTAATCCCGATTCAAAAGACATGCTGATAAAAGCAGGAAGTGGTAGATTGCAAGATTCGACAAAGAGTGACGATGATACACAGAGCATTCAGGTTGAGGGAGATATAAAAGATGAGCCAGCTCCAAAAAACAAAGAACATAGAATCGATACCAGTAGAGAATGATCACGGGACCGGGAATGCGAAAGGGAAAGGGAGAAAGATAAATACAAGGGTCGTGACCGTGATAGAGGAAGAGATTCTGATCGAGAAAGGGAAAGAGACAATCTCGAGAAAGGGAAAGAGACAATCTCGAGAGGGACCGAGAAAAAGTCAAAGATAGGAGCCATCAGTCAAAGGACAGAGGTTAGTCTGTTTTTGAGTTGTAAATAGTACTCTGCGTGTTTTGTAAAACATTGTAGTGGAACATGTGGAATTAATCTAATGTCATTTGCTCCTTTCCTCACCTGGGTATCTTGATGTGAGGCTTGCTTGGTTTGTGAAAAAAATAAAAATAATGTCATCTGTTATTTGTTTATGACAGTGGGTAGTGGTGTCAGAATGGGCTGGGTGACCCGGTTTTTGTAACGACAGGGATTTTTCTGGGGTTAAAAGCGGGCCGGTTCTTGGTGGTTTGACCCGCAAACACTTAGGTTGCGTTTTGTTAGAGGAAAACACTTAAGGTGCGTTTAGTTAGAAAAAGCAAACCAAAATATTTGGTAACTTTCAGCGTTGGTTGGGGCTCAAAGGAATAACATTGACGCAGCAGTAAAAAAGCTTAGATTATTTTATATCAACTATGCTATTTACATTTGATGCTAAATACTGATATTTGGACGTTACATGTCATTCTTTTTAGTTTTCGGATGAGTTCCAAATCCTGCTTTTTCACTATGATGGTCGAACCACAGAATGGGATCAATATGAATGGTCACGACAGGTAATTCATATCAGTACAAGGAAGCAAACCAAATGGTATGCTTCAGATTCTACTGTTCGTTATGCTGATTTATTATTTTATTTTTTCTGAATTTATTTTTCATTTGCTCTTCTCTTGTAGGTGGTATGCAAAGAGGTTTTTGCATCCAGATATCGTAGCAGCTTATGATTATATTTTTATTTGGGATGAAGATCTTGGCGTTGAACACTTTAATGGAGACATTTATATGCAGTTAGTTAAGAAACATCGTTTGGACATTTCTCAACCTGGACTTGAACCCAATGAGAGATTAACATCGGAAATGACAAAGAGGAGAGGCAATAAAGAAGTTCACAAGTACGTTACTATCTTTTATACTATATATTTTTTTCTGTAAATTCAGTTTAAGTACTATTTGAACAACACTTAAGCTGTATATTTATGGGTTGATTAACAGAACTACAGATGAGAAACCAGGATGGTGCAGTGATCCACATCTACCACCGTGTGCAGCGTACTATTTCAGTTCTACCCTCTCAATCGTAGCATTTCATCTTAAAGATTTTACAGTTTTTAATGTATCTCACTTGGGTTCTATCCAGATTTGTGGAGATTATGGCTCCCGTGTTCTCTCGAGATGCTTGGCGGTGTGTGTGGTACATGATTCAGGTAAACTTATTTTTTAAGAAACAAGACTGCATTGTTAAATGATCTCATGTGCATATTCTGTACAATTTTTTTTTCATGCACAATGCAGAATGATTTGGTGCATGGATGGGGCTTGGATTTTGCACTTAGAAGATGTGTAAATGTGAGTTGTTTATATGTTCAATTTTTGTTTTGTATTTCCTACTGGTGCAGTATCATACTTAATTTGTTTCTTCTTACAGCCTGCACATGAAAAAATTGGTGTGGTTGATTCGCAATGGATTGTGCATCAGCGTATTCCTTCACTCGGGAACCAGGTGAGACATCATAATTTGTTATATTATCAAGAAACTGTATGGTATTTCTTTGTTTGACATATGAACGTGTGCTTGTCACACATTTTAATAGCAAGAACTGGTGGTACCAAATGCTAACACATGATTATTCGTATACTATATTATAAACTATAATATTGGCTTGCAAAATGATAGTTCGTGTATTGATGCAGGGCGAGTCTGTGAAGGGTAAAGATCCACGGGATGGGGTAAGCATAGTTTAACGTATATATATCCAAGTTACTGCCACATCCCATATAAATTCAAAATTTGACAACATACGATCTAATGAACGTCTAGTTGTCTAACTACCCCTTAAGAATGCAAAACCAGAGACATCTTAGGGGATGTTTGGATTTGCATTTGGGAAGTTGCAACTTAACATCTAATTATATGTTTGGATAAACAAATTTTTCTTCTGATTGTCAGTTTGTGTAAGATAAATAGTCAGATTCATACCAATTGCAAAAAGACTGATCGTCCAAAGATAAACCAAAATTACCCGATTCCCTTTGTTTATACAAGTTTGGAGGACTTATACTCAGATATTACAACATATCTCATTTCCCGTTCACAAAAAAGATATTTTTTGTCCTTTTGCTTGTTAATTTATACTAATATGATCAGAATTGGCCAAACAACACTATATCCTTCAACAGGTGGTATTTTATAATAGGATTATATATTGACTTTTAAAACACCTGTGGAAATCAGTACTTTGAAATACTTACTGATGGGCAGCAATGTGATCTTGAATTGGAACTTTACCATGTTAGAAAAATTATGCATTTATTTTTGGATCCCCTAAAATGATATTCTTCTAGTTTCATTTGAAGGTTATACTAATAATGAGTATGTTGCTTATTTTCTTTGGGACCGTAGGTAAAAGCTAGATGTAAAAGCGAGTGGGCTCTCTTCCAAGATCGACTTGCAAATGCAGATAAAGCGTACTTGAAACAGAACAGGACGTAACTTTAACATAGATTTCTTTACTCATTTTCAAAACCCGTTTGGCTTCTCTTCTCTGTCTTGGGAGTTGACTCTCCCGCTGACTTTTTTGTCCACAGTTTATGGCCAGACAGTTTTGTATGATAGGCATGATATATGTAGCTTTTGTGCATAGTTATATAATTATCAAATCTTCGATTATACAGGTGTTAGTGCCATATCGTTGCAGGTTATGGTTTGGCTTTTGTTTATGCATCTGTGATTATGTGTACATGTTTATTCATGAACTGGAAGCATACTAACCATTGCTAGTAACTTTCTTGGGTCTGTGACTAATAGATCTGTTCTTGGGTCTGTGACTACTAGTAACTTTCTCAATCCTCTAGTGATCTCTCCTTGTTATATAATATCCTATTAATGTCAAAACAATTTGTCAAGAACATTGTTAACACACATCTTTTGCAGGACGATCTTGCTTTTAAGCTCGAATATGTTCATCCTTACTTAGATGGTGTATCAAATCCCCAAAACCGCACATTGCGTACAAATGTCTTTAACAGCAGAAAACTCAGTCCCGTTTTCACTGGTGGGCCAGGAATTGATGAAGTACCTCCAATTTGGGTTGACAGAGCTGGAGTTAAAACCAATATTACTGAGGTAAGTTACTACATTACCCTAAATTCCGTGCATTAATTTTTCTGAATTATACTAATCATTTACTTTTTTCAGAACTTCACTAGGCAAAGTAAGTTTACATATGGGATCGTGATGGAAGAAATTACTACTAGAGATGAAAGTAGTAATATCTCGTCAAATGGTCAACGGGTGTTGCCGAGTGGCGGGATTAGTGCAGATGGCCCACCAACAACCCTCTCTTGTACGGGAATTGACCGAATGGTCTTCGGGCAAGCAAATATCACACGGGATAATACAAAATTTGTCAATGGAGCCATAGTCGGGGAGCGAAACGTGTTCCAGGTACTTTTTGGTAGAGTATAGTTGCATAATAACTACATGCCACAATTTCGACCTTCTTACTTATAAATGGGTGAGTTCCAATTATGTTCTATCTCTAGATGGTCAAACAGAATGGAAGTCTCCCATTGGGCACATATATATTTATTTTTATTTTTATTTTTTTGCAAAAGAATACCTTTTGTTTTGTCACCAAAATGATTCAGGTTATTATTGAAATAATCAAAGTACATTTGGATTTGTTTTACGTCAAACTGGATTGGTTCGTACAAAAAATTACCTGTTTTCTTACAATCTATGTAGGTCATGAAAAATCATTTGATAGATTTTATTATACCTGATTGCCTCGAGTGTTTGTTACTTAGGAAGAACTGCATATTAGCCATCATGGTTTTTACACCTAATGTTGACATGTGTTCCCTTTGTTGAAATCACAGCTTGATCAAGGGCTGGGCATCGGCAGCAAGTTTCCGTTTTTTAACCGCCATCAACTTACAATGACAAGATTCATCCAACTTAAGGAAGTTGAAGAAGCTGCTGGAAAACCACCACCACCGGTGCTTGTTCTACATGGGCATTACGGACTGTAGTGTAGAAAATTTATAATGTTTTTGTGACCCAATTTCTGATGTGGTGCTGTTTATTGACAAATGCCTGAGGAATCAATATCAGGTTAACCTTGAAGGATTGTTTTGTATGGACCTAATGGATGTTTAGTTGTGCTTTTTAACTGATTATTCATGTCAAAAATACATTCAGTAAAAACAATCCCTATAGCTCTTGTGCTTTGATACTGCTGTTGATTGCTAAGTTGGTCGATGTATGAGGTTGGTTTTTAACATGTATGCAATGGTACTGCTGGTCTATAAACGAGTTAGTAATGCTCTCGTTCGTTACTACCGCTAGTTGTGTTCTACTGCTGGGCTTATTCATACTGCTGCTACTGTATTTTATACTACTGCTGGAGTTGCTGAAAAGATCAAGGAAATACATTGTTAGGAATTTTATATTTTATGGAATAAGTTCATTGCTACTGTTAGCTTTAGCTGGTTCCTGCTGGTAGTGTTAGTTGATGCTGACGTATTTTTGGGCAACTTGTGTATTTTTGGGCAACTTTTGTATTTTTTTGGTCAACTTGTGTATTGTTTGGGCAACTTATGTATTTTTGGGCAACTTGTGTATTTTTTGGGCAACTTTTGTATTGAAAGCTACCAGCAGGAATGAGTCAACGCCCAAAAATACACAAGTTGCCCAAAAAATACATAAGTTGCCCAAAAAATACACAAGTTGCTCAAAAATACACAAGTTGCCCAAAAAAATACCAAAAGTTGCCCAAAAATGAGTCATTCCTGCTGGTAATTTGTGTAGCTCACTTTTTGTTTTGAGAAAATCTACTAAATGCAAAATAGTAAAAAATATATAAAATCATAATTTCTCCTTGTAATTTATGTTTGATTTTCCATCTGTTTTAAGGCATTAACAATGTTTATTGTATTACTATTTATAGAAAAAGTATGACATTCTTGAAAAACATGGTTTCTTGCTGATTTTGACATGTACCAAAGTGGTATGTATTGTTCCAACCCGTTTTGACTCGTTATTCAACATGACTGACCCATAGGTTCAAAGACACGGTCGAACCACTGTGGCAGTAGACTTTGAAATTGCGAAAGTGCAGACAAGTCTAAGAAAATATGGAGGAAATAGTATTGCAAGTTCGTAACAAAATGAAGTTTTTCATGCATGATCATATAAAAACCATGATGCTGGTTTTAATCATGTAAATACATTACAAAGCTTCAAATCTACACAAGCCTAAATGCAAAGAAAAACACAAGATTTCAAACTGCAAATTAGCAATGGTTAGGATGCTTCCAGTTCATGAATAAACATGTACACACAATCACAGACGCATAAACAAAAGCCAAACCGTAACCTGCAACGATATGGCACTAACACCTGTATAATCGAAGATTTGATAATTATATAACTATGCACAAAAGCTACATATATCAAGCCTATCATACAAAACTGTCTGGCCATGAACTGTGGACAAAAAAGTCAGCGGGAGAGTCAACTCCCAAGACAGAGAAGAGAAGCCAAACGGGTTTTGAAAATGAGTAAAGAAATCTATGTTAAAGTTACGTCCTGTTCTGTTTCAAGTACGCTTTATCTGCATTTGCAAGTCGATCTTGGAAGAGAGCCCACTCGCTTTTACATCTAGCTTTTACCTACGGTCCCAAAGAAAATAAGCAACATACTCATTATTAGTATAACCTTCAAATGAAACTAGAAGAATATCATTTTAGGGGATCCAAAAATAAATGCATAATTTTTCTAACATGGTAAAGTTCCAATTCAAGATCACATTGCTGCCCATCAGTAAGTATTTCAAAGTGCTGATTTCCACAGGTGTTTTAAAAGTCAATATATAATCCTATTATAAAATACCACCTGTTGAAGGATCTAGTGTTGTTTGGCTAATTCTGATCTTATTAGTATAAATTAACGAGCAAAAGGACAAAAAATATCTTTTTTGTGAACGGGAAATGAGATATGTTGTTATAAGTCCTCCAAACTTGTATAAACAAAGGGAATCGGGTAATTTTGGTTTATCTTTGGACGATCAGTCTTTTTGCAATTGGTATGAATCTGACTATTTATCTTATACAAACTGACAATCAGAAGCAAAATTTGTTTATCCAAACATATAATTAGATGTTAAGTTGCAACTTCCAAAATGCAAATCCAAACATCCCCTATGATGTCTCCGGTTTTGCATTCTTAAGGGGTAGTTAGACAACTAGACGTTCATTAGATCGTATGTTGTCAAATTTTGAATTTATATGGGGTGTGGCAGTAACTTAGTTATCCAAACTATGCTTACCCCATCCCGTGGATCTTTACCCTTCACAGACTCGCCCTGCATCAATACACGAACTATCATTTTGCAAGCCAATATTATAGTTTATAATATAGTATACGAATAATCATGTGTTAGCATTTGGTACCACCAGTTCTTGCTATTAAAATGTGTGACAAGCACACATTCATATGTCAAACAAAGAAATACCATACAGTTTCTTGATAATATAACAAATTATGATGTCTCACCTGGTTCCCGAATGAAGGAATACGCTGATGCACAATCCATTGCGAATCAACCACACCAATTTTTTCATGTGCATGCTGTGAGAAGAAACAAATTAAGTATGATACTGCACCAGTAGGAAATACAAAACAAAAATTGAACATATAAACAACTCACATTTACACATCTTCTAAGTGCAAAATCCAAGCCCCATCCATGCACCAAATCATTCTGCATTGTGCATGAAAAAAAAAATTGTACAGAATATGCAGATGAGATCATTTAACAATGCAGTCTTGATTCTTAAAAAATAAGTTTACCTGAATCATGTACCACACACACCGCCAAGCATCTCGAGAGAACACGGGAGCCATAATCTCCACAAATCTGGATAGAACCCAAGTGAGATACATTAAAAACTGTAAAATCTTTAAGATGAAATGCTACGATTAAGAGGGTAGAACAGAAATAGTACGCTGCACACGGTGGTAGATGTGGATCACTGCACCATCCTGGTTTCTCATCTGTAGTTCTGTTAATCAACCCATAAATATACAGCTTAAGTGGTGTTCAAATAGTACTTAAACTGAATTTACAGAAAAAAAAATATATAAGTATAAAAGATAGTAACGTACTTGTGAACTTCTTTATTGTCTCTCCTCTTTGTCATTTCCGATGTTAATCCCTCATTGGGTTCAAGTCCAGGTTGAGAAATGTCCAAACGATGTTTCTTAACTAATTGCATATAAATGTCTCCATTAAAGTGTTCAACGCCAAGATCTTCATCCCAAATAAAAATATAATCATAAGCTGCTACGATATCTGGATGCAAAAACCTCTTTGCATACCACCTACAAGAGAAGAGCAAATGAAAAATAAATTCAGAAAAAATAAAATAATAAATCAGCATAACGAACAGTAGAATCTGAAGCATACCATTTGGTTTGCTTCCTTGTACTGATATGAATTACCTGTCGTGACCATTCATATTGATCCCATTCTGTGGTTCGACCATCATAGTGAAAAAGCAGGATTTGGAACTCATCCGAAAACTAAAAAGAATGACATGTAACGTCCAAATATCAGTATTTAGCATCAAATGTAAATAGCATAGTTGATATAAAATAATCTAAGCTTTTTTACTGCTGCGTCAATGTTATTCCTTTGAGCCCCAACCAACGCTGAAAGTTACCAAATATTTTGGTTTGCTTTTTCTAACTAAACGCACCTTAAGTGTTTTCCTCTAACAAAACGCAACCTAAGTGTTTGCGGGTCAAACCACCAAGAACCGGCCCGCTTTTAACCCCAGAAAAATCCCTGTCGTTACAAAAAACCGGGTCACCCAGCCCATTCTGACACCACTACCCACTGTCATAAACAAATAATAGATGACATTATTTTTATTTTTTTCACAAACCAAGCAAGCCTCACATCAAGATACCCAGGTGAGGAAAGGAGCAAATGACATTAGATTAATTCCACATGTTCCACTACAATGTTTTACAAAACACGCAGAGTACTATTTACAACTCAAAAACAGACTAACCTCTGTCCTTTGACTGATGGCTCCTATCTTTGACTTTTTCTCGGTCCCTCTCGAGATTGTCTCTTTCCCTTTCTCGATCAGAATCTCTTCCTCTATCACGGTCACGACCCTTGTATTTATCTTTCTCCCTTTCCCTTTCGCATTCCCGGTCCCGTGATCATTCTCTACTGGTATCGATTCTATGTTCTTTGTTTTTTGGAGGTGGCTCATCTTTTATATCTCCCTCAACCTGAATGCTCTGTGTATCATCGTCACTCTTTGTCGAATCTTGCAATCTACCACTTCCTGCTTTTATCAGCATGTCTTTTGAAACGGGATTAACCGCTGCAGGAGACACCTTAGACGAATTTGTATCATCCAGCATTGGTGGGCTACTTGATGGACCTTCCTAGAACACATAACAGAGAGAACCTCAAATCATAAAAAAAAAAGTAAAGTGGAAAATAAAAGGTGATGATTTTGATCCATATATTTACAAACAGTTCGACTTCAGTTAGCTTTTGATATCTAACGAGTAAAGTTAAAAACTTTGTAAAAGATAAAACGGACCGAGCCCCAACCAACGCTGAAAGTTACCAAATATGCAAACTTCCAACTGATACACCATTCAAAAAAACAGTTACTAAACTAACGAAATAAACACGAATCATAATTGACTTACTTAATTAATTAGAATAAAAATACCTAAAGAAGAAGAATTAGGTTTTTGATGTGTTATCCTAACACAGGGAGCTGTTATCCTAACCGCATACATCGCTGTGGTGGAGGGTTACGGCGGCGGTGGAGGGTTACGGCGGCGGTGGAGGGTTCGGTGGTGATGGGGTTTCGATGGTGTGGAGGGAGTTATAATTGTGTGAAATTGTTGATCGTATGGTAGTGTTAAATGTGTTGGATATGTTGGAGGAAGGAATGGACAGATAAATGATAGACAGTGAATAACATGTAAAATGACCAAAAAAACCACTTGGACAATATACGGTTGCCCAAAAATCAAAAGTTGCCCAAAATACACTACGTATTTTGGTCGGTGACGTGGCATCCTGTGGATCGTCGGATCAGTTGCCCTGGTCTAAGGGGAGAATTTTGTAAAACCGGGGCGGATAGGCTTAGCACTTGGGCAACCGAGGCATTTAATTAATTATCCCTAAAATATATGTGTTGAAACAGGACTGTTAATACAAATATCGTCTAAAAAAACGTTATTTATATTTTACGATCTTTGCTATATTTTGTTAATGGCAATTATAAACTTTATCTTTAGCAAAGCATAAATATAAGTTAAGTCTTTTACATATATAGTTACAAGCTTTTAAAAACTCATAACATGCTACATACATGATCACTAGTACATACATATTAAGTTACATACATTTACATTTACATGTTATATTCATTTACAATTTAATTCTAAATATGGAAATTGTACAATGACATCATTGCATACATCACATTGATATCTTTAGGATATCTTGAAGATCTCATGAATATCTTGGATTGATCTTCACTCAAAGAATTAGATATGGAAATATCTTGGTTAGATTTGGGAAAGATTTTGAAGATTTGCTGTCAGGGATCCGCGGATCCAAAAGACATAACGGACGGATCCCTAAAATTGGATCCGTCCCATCCGTGGTTTGCATTTTTAGTTTGCCTATAAATAGCAAGCCACTCATTCATATTTAATCATCACTCTTAAGCATAAACAACATCATTCATTCTTTCATTCATTACTAACCCATTCATATTGCATATTACATTCTTAGTGATCTTTCTTTTGTAGCAAAGAGATCAAAGCATCACAAGCTTCAACAAAGCCTTGCAAGCCTTGTTAGATTAGTCATAGTGTGAATTAGTTGTTTTTCACACATCATAGTTGTACCAAACTATCGTATACCTCTGTTGTGATCGGTTAGTATTTTAGTCCTCAAAATACATAGAGTGTCGGGAGTGGTTGTGCCCTTGTAAAAGAACTCGGTATCTAGCTTTGTATTGGAAAAAGTGTAAGCGACGTTTGTAAAGGTTTTCTCCGCCGAGAAGGGAGCTTGTTTCTTAGTGAAGAAAAACTCTCGAGTTAGATGCTGGAGGAGTGGAGTAGGGCAAGGAAGAGAGTCCTTGTAGACCGAACCACTATAAACATCCGTGTTGTGGTTTGATTGTTTCTATCTCTACTTACTTGTTATATATTATTTATTGCTTGCATAACTTGAAATCACGTTAAGTATTCAAAACAAAAGAATTTTAAAACAGTAAAACTATTCAACCCCCCTTCTAGTTTTCCACAAGGACCATTTACAAACACAATTGGCTCATATCCATCTTGACCGAACCGCACATTTCTGTCACACCAGCCAAACCCAAATGTTCTAGATAACAGACTATTCTTTTTGGCAGGTATTTCTTGTGGCTTTAAAAAAACAAAAGATTTATAGAGCAATTAAAATATATGTGTTGAAACAGGACCATCCACAAACACAATTGGCTCGTATCCATCTTGACCGAACCGCACATTTCTGTCACACCAACCGAGCCCAAATGTTCTAGATAACAGACTATTCTTTTTGGCAGGTATTTCTTGTGGCTTTAAAAAAACAAACACATGATATAAAGATTAACAATTTACTCATTCGGATCATTGGATGTCACTGGTTCAATATACATAGTGCATGGTTCAAATAATGATATTACAACTATGACATATTACCTTATAAGAAAACTGATTGAACATGTTAATGATAATTATGTGCATAGATTTAAATTAAGGTTTACTGAATGATACCAACATAAAAACATAAACGAACTTGCTTTACTTACTTGAATATGAAGGCTTGGGGTCAGTAACAAATATAACATATAACAGAAACAATATAACCATAATACAATAGAGGTGAAGCGCTTGAGAGTACTTACCTCGAGATGTTGAGTGATCATTCAGGGCGGTTAATTAAGTACCAAGTGAATCTTAATACGCTTGAGCAAAAAAAACATGATATAAAGATTAACAATATACTCATTCGAATCATCGGATGTTACTGGTTCATAATGCAGTGCATGATTCAAATCATGATATTACAATTATGACATTGATAGAACATGTTAACAATAATAATGTGCATAGACTTAAATTATGGCTTACCGAATGATACCAACATAAAAATACAAACGAACATTGGTGATTTACTTACTTGAATATGAAGGCTTGGGCTAGTATTACAGCAACATGCGTTCAATTATTCCGAGTTGAAATCAATAGAAAACTGAAAAGACATTTACATTTCTAGTGTAAATGAAGGCTTCAATGGCAATAATAAAATTTCTTTGTATAAAAAAAGATTTAATAAGAAGGTTAAGGATATACGTGGATAGATCAATGCTTCCCAGAAGCTAAGGTCATGTGGGAAGTTATTAGTAAATGTCATCAAAGCCTTATAATCTTCGGTAGCTGAAGCCAGTAAATCATATGTCTCGACCAGCTTCATTGGTAAATCTGAAAATAGCAAAGTTATTATAAATTATAATATGAATCAAAGCGTGATATATTAACTACTCACTACTGGTAACCTTGATAATAGTTGGAAAAAATCCACTCCAACCCGTCTCCGGTGGCTCCAATTGTATATAAGAATGTTTGGATCTGGCCAATGGCATGTCTCTCGTATACCTTGACACAACCAACAGTTCATTATTCTTATTAACCAAGAATGGTTGCTTTTTTATTGCCAATGATCACAGTGGTTGAATGAAATAGTCCCCTAGACAAAGCTGAACAACTTAAGCTTATTAGTTTATTAGCTTATATGACCTAGTTTCAGTAAGCTCATTCACACTAGTTTCGTAGATACTTTTTGATGAGTTCTCATGTCTAGCTACAACTTTACCTCACATTAGAAGGTATTTGAAAGCTTCTCATGAATATCGACTGGTATTGTGTGAAAAGTAAGCCCAATATACCATCTGGAAAATATACAACCAAGTGGCCATATTTCTGATGGCCGACCACATTATGTTTTCATGTGCGTCTGTTTCATTGACCATGAATGCCTCAAGAGACATGTAACTCAGTGTACCCACCTGCATTCCAAGTTTCAAAACTACAGATAGTTAGAACAGAATTATGCCATCGAACATTATGTAGTATTTTTTTTTTAAAGTAGAAAGTGGGCCTGTCAGGCAAAAGAACCACACAAAGTACTGGGCTGTAAGCACCTACAAAAACGTCCATATTTTCCTTGCCATCTTCTTCAAGTAGCGAAGTAGCATCAGTAGACATTGCAATGGCCTGATCATCCTGCACATAATCATGTTAGAAAAAAAAAATTAGTTGCAGGCTCACAAAAACTTGTATACTATATTTTTTGGCATACACACAACGACGATGATCAGTTTGATTTAAAAAGCTAGCCATAATGGTTCAGAAAGCTCATCACTCACACACAAAAGATTTTAGGTAATCCTTTCATAGTTTTAAAGATGCCGCCTGCGACATGGATAAAAAAACAGTTTTGCAATTTACTCTATATTGAAATAAAGCTTATATGTGAGGATTTTATCACCAAAGAAGTAAAGTGACCTTAGATCAGATTTAACAAAAGAACTAATCATAGATGTTCATCTTTTTCTTTCGATTATTTACGGGTCCAATAGAAGCAACATATCAGAAAAACTAATAATCCTTCCATTATGCTCCTCGTTCTTTGGCTCTCTTATAAATTATACTATAGAAAGTGGCATTAGTGTTGTGTAGACCTTGGTTGTGGATAAAACAATTAGATAATATCCATAAACTGAATGGTTTTACCTCCAGGGTGCACTGGAAAACAGCTTCAAATAAGTGTGGAACATCATCTATCATTACACCCTTGTACCTACATTTCAGGCACGTAATGAGTAAAAGAAGGTAATGCAGTTAACAAAGAAAAATCCATTTGAAAATGAGGTAATCAGCATATATCAGAAAACCGAACATGCATAAGAAGTTGAGTTAGGGGGTGTTTGGCTTAGCTTATCAGAAAAGCTTATTGCTTCTACAAAAAGCCATTTACCAATAAACGGCTTTTTTACTCTCAAATATGCTATTAAGCACTTTTAAAGTGTTTGAATTAGCTTATTGTATTCTAATACTTCCATATAAGCTTAGCCAAACACCCACTAAATAAGCAAAAAAACACATTTACCTCAATATTCATCAGTGTTACACTCAATACCAATTTTGACAAACTGCCCTTATGTCATAGTGTATTCCTAAAAGGTCAAAGTGTATTTTTAAGTCTTGAATGTTACAATATCTTAATAATTTTTTTTTGTTTAAATAATTAGTATAGTATCATAAAAACATATGAGGGAGTGATTAGATAAAAAATAGCAATAATCAAGAGTTGTACATGATGTTTCAAGGAATTTGATCCCCGACTTATTTTCCTCGGGTCAAAGTTACTCATTTCTGGTTATATGAGTACATAATTAAAAAACACTGCACGTCCTTTGAGCATATATTATAGAAATGAAAGGATGGTGCCTGAAATGATGCCACGAACACTGCTTGCATCAAGGCTAAGAACAGTCACAGAGCAATTCTTAGATAACAAACCGGGGTGCGTGCTGTTGGCTGTGAATTGTTGTGAGGCTAACACAGTGATAAAAAGTGAAAGGGTTACCTGATTATCCTTGGAAATGATTGTACCATTTGGTATTTGCACCCATTATCAAACTGAAAGAAGGACTAAATATGGAATGGTGGGTCGGTAGGTATTTTTTTGCTTTTGTCAATGTTTACTCGACCGGGTCGCATGACAAAACAAAAAACCCCCAACGTCAAAAAGATTTGTGTGGCCGCCACAAATGTGTAAAAGAAGAAAAGGAGTTCAAGAATGGGTGAAATTTATGCCATTTGACTGTAACCATTTATATATTCCAAACACCCCTGAAGTCAATCTCGGTTTTTATTTCCAGAACTAATAACATAACAGAATACTAAAACTAAAGAGAAAACAGAGAGAAAAGTTAAATGACCAATTTAGCAGCAACTTTGAATTTTAAAGAAAGTTTTGTTTCAGCTTTCGGCATATTGTTTTTTGCCACCATGAGATGTAGTTTGAAAAAAAAAAAACCGGAAAAAATAAACGAAAAAAACAGACATACCAAAGACTATGTACCAACAGTGTCTAAACTCTGTGCATTTGGGAGAATCCCAATAGTAGATACACCTCCATGTGATGGCCGGAAACCAAGAACGCCACAAAATGAGGCTGGAATTCTCATTCCCTCAATTGTATCATGTAACACCCCGAAAATCGGGTCCAGCGGAAGCATACATGTCATTGGGGTGCTACTCAATTGGTATCACAACACAAGGTACAATGAACGGTTTTACGTTAACCGTTTAGAAGAAATTCATTTCCAAAATAAGTTAAATTTACATCATTCGAAAATATTGCGGAAGTAAGGCCCAAAAATAATAAAGCGGTCCCAAATATATTCATCAGAGTCGTCTATGACCATGCCCCTTGCCAAGTGCCTCCAGAGATAAGCAATAGCCTTAAACCTGATAATACATGCTAAAAAGGGTCAGCTTACGCTGGTGAGTTCACAGGTTTTAGTTTAAAACAATATGGTTGAACCAAAAGGTTTTCGAGTTCAAATCATCGTTCACAAACAAGTCAAGTCCAACATAGGCTCATACTGCCTAAATCATCGTTCCAGAATCAAATCCGCAAATAATAACATAGTCAAAGCATCTTGAACCATAATCAATCATACAGATACTACACTCATATAGTGTCACGCAAGTTTAACTGTTACGCTGGCTAAGTCACAAAGTCAAATCACAATAACAGTTTCCTATAGGTGCACACTATAGTCTCGCACACTTGCGACAACATCAAATATAGGCTCGCACACTTGCGACATGCTCAAAATATAGGCTCGCACACTATAGTAGTTTATAGGCTTAGGAGCCCTTGGTAATAGGCACAAATGCCCTAGTATTTAGTTAGGCACAACAAGCCCTTGTATATAATAACCATAGCCAGCTTGCGTAACAGTATCATAACAGTTCCAGGCCACATCAAATAACAAGTAAGCACATAATGCATTCAATTAACCAGGTCAGGTATATCAGCCAAACAGTACGTTGGAGAAAACAAATCACGTTTCAATAAAACCAGTATTGAGTTTAAGTAGAAATGAGCATGTATTCTCCCTCAAAAATAGTTAGAAAACCGGTAAAAGTAGGAGCCATGAACTCACCTTAGCCACAGCAATGCAAGGATCACAACTGACACGACTGGCATCGAGAAGCAGAACATAACAATTTCAAGACGTACGGCATGACGGTACACGGAGGTACAAGCACGGCGGTACACAACGGTCTAGGATCGGCACAACCTAATACGTATACGATCATCTCAAAATACGTCTCGCAAAATAATAAAGTCTATAAAAGACAATGTGTCGTAGTTTTCGTGGATTACTCAGTTTTCAAAACTTATCAAAAGCTTAGTTTCAACGTTTCGTGTGGTGTGGTAAGAAGACATAGACTCGACAGATAACTCACGCCAAAGAGGAGAGGCATCAACAAACTCGAGAGCATACTGACGAGAACTCAAACCAAGGAAGACAACTCTAGAAGTTAACGACAAACAAACACCTCAAATAGAATAACTCAGTTTGTACGTTTCGACATTTACCCCAACATCCCAAATAACTTGTATAAAACACAAACGTTTTATAAATAAAAAGAGTTTAACTAATAAAATTAGTTTTTCTCAAATCGTTGAGACTTAGATTAACCAAAACTGAAATTACAATATTTAATAAGTTTATGTCTCGCTATTATTCTTGTAAATATTAGTTTTGGTTTTATTGAAGATTTTGTGTCTGTTCCGAGTTTAATATATTAAAGTCTTTTCGAGTTTAATATATTATGCCGTCTCAAGTCTCAAAATGTTCAATAAGTCCGCTATCTAATATCGTAAGCCCGATAACGATCCAATCAATTTTCCAAACGTCCAATCCAAATCCGTATTCAAATCCAAGTGTTGCAACAATCCTCTTAACTATATCAAACTTGTTTTATCGTTTCCTAATTATTATTTCAAGTTTATATTATTCGTTAAGTTTCCCATTTCAAAATATTATTGCCGAAACCGTATTAAAAACATGACCAAACAAACAAAAGTAACCAAAATAATAAACGTCTCCGCCGTGACTCGAGATGAGTCACGGCTCGAACCCGAGACCAAGTTAACTATCCGTAACCACCACAAATTATAACCAACACCAACCGGACTCGAGACCCACACGGCTCCTGCTCGACTGAAAATAACCAACACCCTACGTGGGTTCTTATATTCAAAACAAGCTAAATCATTTTTAAAAAAAAAAATCTAAAATCAATTAAGCACTTATTCAAAACCCATAATAAGCCACAAATATGAGTCGCAATAAATATTAAGCCGAGACCATGAGCACAAAACAACAAAAATAAGCAACCCTCGTTACCATTTCCAATTCCAACCCGTGACCCAAAACGGGTACACCCGACTTGTAACACCAATCAAAACAAACAAACAACCTCTTAAACCGGATCTTACCACACGATATTAATTCCAAAACATGTTTTTAAATCCGTTATAATAGTCACATGGTTAATCTTAAATCGATTCAAACCCATTTTAATCCACGAAAACAAAAACATAACAATCGATTTCGAGAAAGAAATAAATAATAACGTTGTTTTCTCGAGTTACCAAGTCGAGAAGAGAGCGAGAGGACAAGGCGGAGATGGTGGCGCAGCAGCAGTGGCGGCGGCAAGAGCTTAATTCGCCGAAAAATATCGCCGAAAAAATTGCAAGTTACCGAAAGAGAAATAACAAGATATAGATGGGTTGTATTGAGGTAGATGATGGTGGGTATGAGGTGGTGCGTGCGGCGGCAGTCGGCCGGAAGTGGCCAGAATTGGTCGCCGGAAAATGAGAGGAGAGAGGATAGTGGAGTGCGGCTGGAAGGAGAAAAAGAAAATATCTAACCCTAGAATGAGAAGAGTGTATGTATAAGTTTGTTTATATAATGCTAGGGTTAGGTTAGAAATGTCTAGGGACCAATGTGTCAATAACTAAAGTTTAGGGAAAGAGAAATAAAATTTACTGCAGGGACCATAATTGTAATCTTTGCTATCTTTCTCGAAATGAGACTCGGGGCTCGTTTAAGATAGCAAACGATCAATTCAAAACACGAGAATATCACCACTACGCTCAGAATAATTTTTCCAATAAAAATGACTATTCATACGTCTCGTTTCTCACGAATAATAAAATAATCAAAACAAATCGTCGGTTGTGCCAGTACGCGTTGTGTACGAATTTCACGTTTCGCGAGATAAATTCACGTTTTAAAATCAAAAGAGTTCAGAAAGGATCCGTTTATGAGAAACGGGGAAAGTCTCGTATAGAAATAACTCTGGAAATTTCCGGGTTGTCACAGCCTCACCTTCTTAACGGAATCGCGACCTCGCGATTCAATTCAAGTTACTCGTTACGGTTGAAAAGATATGAGTATATACATACGAGGATTCGTCGTCATTCTCACGTGGATTCAGGACCTTTTCGCGAGCTTCGAAGAGCTTTGTTGTTAGGGATGCGACTTTACTAAAGTCGTTCGAATTCACGGTTCATGCTTTCGATAGGTTTCTTAACAAGTTTCAAACATTCGTCAATCTGGATCTCTTCCGGAGGAAAAGCAGTTGCCTCATTGGCAAGTCATTTCTTCACAATGCGCATAAAAACGTTGCGAATCACTGCTGAGTCCTGACGGTAGCTCGAGCACGTGTGCTACCGGTTCAACTCTAGCAACGATTTCAAAATGATCAATATAGTGAGATTAAGCTTTCCACGTTTACTAAACGTATCACACCTTCTCAGGGTGAATCTTTAAGCATAATCTAGGTTTTAACGGGAAATTCAAGAGATTTACGTCATTTTTCAGCATAACTGTTCTAACGATTCGTGAGCAGCTTGCAACTCGGTTCTGATCTGAGCGATTTTCTCGGTAGTCTCGTGAACAAGTTCAGGGTCAGTAAGTTGGGTACCACCAATTCCTACCCATCAAGTCGGCGAACGGCACTTGCGACCATAAAGTGGCTCATATGGTGCCGTCGAAATAATGGAGTCGTAAGTATCGTTATAAGAGAATTTGGCCAACAGGAGGTGTCGATACCAACTATTGCCAAATTACGCAGGAACACAACATGTCCTCTAACACTTGAATGATTTTTCCACTTTGGCCATCAGTCTGAAGATGATACACAATATTCATCTCCAAATCTGTTCTCATGGCTCTTTGGAGTGATTTCCAGGAATTTGATGTGAAACAACTATCCCGATCAGAGAATGGTAAGAGTCGACACTCTATACCGGGTAATGATTTCATATGAGTATGGACGAGCAAGTTTGCCCATACTGTCGTTTCATCGATTAGAGAAGGTGAGTAGATTAGGTAGGTTTATCAACAATTACTCTGGTAGCGGCGCGAGATTTACTTCCAAGGTTTCGTTTGTGATAAAATTAATTATCTGGTAAGAGAGTAGCAAGGATCACTGATATTTCCGAGGGACGAGTGAGAAGTCTGGTGGTTGTCCCAAGGAATCGCGGTTTCAGTTACTCCTTAGAGTCTCAAGATTTCTGCTGGGCGTGGAATCTCTGCCAAATAGAGAGTTTAGCGAGTTCAAGGTAAAATTCTGAGGAAAGATGTTGATTGCCACAAGCAATCAGTTGGTTGAATCGGTAATGTACAAGGTACTCAAAACGGAAGGTACAACATTGATTGAACAGCTTAAATTGAACAACCTCGGTTGGAAAAATGAATATCATCGATTGAGCACAAGGCTTAGAGTAGCGGCGATTATAACAAGGTCACAACAAAACGAGGTCGGATAACAAATCCAAATCCAGGATGACGTCCAAAATCATAAAATCAAGCAACTCGAATTCAATCAGAATCAAAACCAATCCAAACATAGTCGATATCGAATCTAAACGTAGCCGAAATCAAAACCAAACGTGGCCAAAATCGAATCCAAACGAGGCAAAAATCAAATCCATACGTAGCCAAAATCAAACATAAGCCTAGATAAAATCAAATCCAAACGTCGCCAGAATCAATTCCAAACGTAGCCAAAATTCAAAACCAAACATGGTCGAAATCGAATCTAAACGTTCTAGTAAGCTCGGACGGCTTATAGCGCTCTTAAGAGCTTACAAATAAGTAACTCAGATTTAAACGGTGCCAATCGAGTCTAACTCGACCCGATGCAAAATACGGCCAGACGGCGGCAACAGGATTTCCATATAATGGAGACGTATAGAGATGCCAAGGGCATTACGGTTCATGCGGTGTTGCGATGCCAGTGTTTAGTGTGTGTGGAAGTAAAATTCCAATGTCTGTGTACCCACGCGAAACGGTACCATCCCAAAAATCAATGACCAACCCGGACATAATTCCATTATAACTACTCTGAGTATTGCAAAATTCACCTCTGAGTCGGACATAGGTGATCAGGCTATGTCCCACTGTCCCTGGCTGAATATAGGTGATCAGTCTATATTCACCCGAGGTTCAATGAATTTTGGAAGACTAAGCCTAGTTATACTAGTAGTATGCCCATTATATCCAAAATCATTCCCAAAAAAAATCACGATAAGTATACAAACACGACGTTCAATAGTGAGATTACGCAAGAAAATAGCGTAACTCCGTGATAAGTTCGGTGCGTGTATAAGCATATGGAAATGCTTCTAGTGAACAGTTAGAACGAGCGGATATAAAATATCCAAGAGTCAGACACGCATCTCAACAAATATATAATCAAGCATCTCATCAAATAACTCGTCAAATATATCATGAACATCTCATCTAATATATCATAAACATCTCATCTCATATATCATCAATTATCTCGTCATATCAATTAAATCCTCAAACAAGATCATACGCGAGGCATCAGCTTGGCAGGCAGGCACGTGTCGGTCATAGGGTTAAGTTTTCGCCAAAAGTGGTTATAGTCCAGGTTTTAGAAAATAAACCCAGTTCTCTATAACCTAGGCTCTGATACCAATCTGTAACACCCCGAAAATCGGGTCCAGCGGAAGCATACATGTCACTGGGGTGCTACTCAATTGGTATCACAACACAAGGTACAAATAACGGTTTTACGTTAACCGTTCAGAAGAAATTCATTTCCAAAATAAGTTAAATTTACATCATTCGAAAATAGTGCGGAAGTAAGGCCCAAAAATAATAAAGCGGTCCCAAATATATTCATCAGAGTCGTCTATGACCATGCCCCTTGCCAAGTGCCTCCAGAGATAAGCTATAGCCTTAAACCTGAAAATACATGCTAAAAAGGATCAGCTTACGCTGGTGAGTTCACAGGTTTTAGTTTAAAACAATATAGATGAACCAAAAGATTTTCGAGTTCAAAATCGTTCACAACAAGTCAAGTCCAACATACTGCCTAAATCATCGTTCCAGAATCAAATCCGCAAATAATAACATAGTCAAAGCATCTTGAACCATAATCAATCATATAGATACTACACTCATATAGTATCACGCAAATTTAACTGTTACGCTGGCTAAGTCACAAAGTCAAATCACAATAACAGTTTCCTATAGGTGCACACTATAGTCTCGCACACTTGCGACAACATCAAATATAGGCTCGCACACTTGCGACATGCTCAAAATATAGGCTCGCACACTATAGTAGTTTATAGGCTTAGGATCCCTTGGTAATAGGCACAAATGCCCTAGTATTTAGTTAGGCACAACAAGCCCTTGTATATAATAACCATAGCCAGCTCGCGTAACAGTATCATAACAGTTCTAGGCCACATCAAATAACAAGTAAGCACATAATGCATTCAATTAACCAGGTCAGGTATATCAGCCAAACAGTACGTTGGAGAAAACAAATCACGTTTCAATAAAACCAGTATTGAGTTTAAGTAGAAATGAGCATGTATTCTCCCTCAAAAATAGTTAGAAAACCGGTAAAAGTAGGGGCCATGAACTCACCTTAGCCACAGCAATGCAAGGATCACAACTGACACGACTGGCATCGAGAAGCAGAACATAACAATCTCAAGACGTACGGCATGACGGTACACGGAGGTACAAGCACGGCGGTACACAACGGTCTAGGATCGGCACAACCTAATACGTATACGATCATCTCAAAATACGGCTCGCAAAATAATAAAGTCTATAAAAGACAATGTGTCGTAGTTTTCGTGGATTACTCAGTTTTCAAAACTTATCAAAAGCTTAGTTTCACGTTTCGTGTGGTGTGGTAAGAAGACATAGACTCGACAGATAACTCACGCCAAAGAGGAGAGGCATCAACAAACTCGAGAGCATACTGACGAGAACTCAAACCAAGGAAGACAACTCTAGAAGTTAACGACAAACAAACACCTCAAATAGAATAACTCAGTTTGTACGTTTCGACATTTACCCCAACATCCCAAATAACTTGTATAAAACACAAACGTTTTATAAATAAAAAAAGTTTAACTAATAAAATTAGTTTTTCTCAAATCGTTGAGACTTAGATTAACCAAAACTGAAATTACAATATTTAATAAGTTTATGTCTCGCTATTATTCTTGTAAATATTAGTTTTGGTTTTATTGAAGATTTTGTGTCTGTTCCGAGTTTAATATATTAAAGTCTTTTCGAGTTTAATATATTATACCGTCTCAAGTCTCAAAATGTTCAATAAGTCCGCTATCTAATATCGTAAGCCCGATAACGATCCAATCAATTTTCCAAACGTCCAATCCAAATCCGTATTCAAATCCAAGTGTTGCAACAATCCTCTTAACAATATCAAACTTGTTTTATCGTTTCATAATTATTATTTCAAGTTTATATTATTCGTTAAGTTTCCCATTTCAAAATATTATTGCCGAAACCGTATTAAAAACATGACCAAACAAACAAAAGTAACCAAAATAATAAACGTCTCCGCCGTGACTCGAGATGAGTCACGGCTCAAACCCGAGACCAAGTTAACTATCCGTAACCACCACAAATTATAACCAACACCAACCGGACTCGAGACCCACACGGCTCCTACTCGACTGAAAATAACCAACACCCTACGTGGGTTCTTATATTCAAAACAAGCTAAATCATTTTTTTTTTTTAAATCTAAAATCAATTAAGCACTTATTCAAAACCCATAATAAGCCACAAATATGAGTCGCAATAAATATTAAGCCGAGACCATGAGCACAAAACAACAAAAATAAGCAACCCTCGTTACCATTTCCAATTCCAACCCGTGACCCAAAACGGGTACACCCGACTTGTAACACCAATCAAAACAAACAAACAGCCTCTTAAACCGGATCTTACCACACGATATTAATTCCAAAACACGTTTTTAAATCCGTTATAATAGTCACATGGTTAATCTTAAATCGATTCAAACCCGTTTTAATCCACGAAAACAAAAACATAACAATCGATTTCGAGAAAGAAATAAATAATAACGTTGTTTTCTCGAGTTACCAAGTCGAGAAGAGAGCGAGAGGACAAGGCGGAGATGGTGGCGCAGCAGCAGTGGCGGCGGCAAGAGCTTAAGTCGCCGGAAAATATCGCCGGAAAAATTGCAAGTTACCGAAAGAGAAATAACAAGATATAAATGGGTTGTATTGAGGTAGATGATGGTGGGTATGAGGTGGTGCGTGCGGCGGCAGTCGGCCGGAAGTGGCCGGAATTGGTCGCCGGAAAATGAGAGGAGAGAGGATAGTGGAGTGCGGCTGGAAGGAGAAAAAGAAAATATCTAAACCTAGAATGAGAAGAGTGTATGTATAAGTTTGTTTATATAATGCTAGGGTTAGGTTAGAAATGTCTAGGGACCAATGTGTCAATAACTAAAGTTTAGGGAAAGAGAAATAAAATTTACTGCAGGGACCATAATTGTAATCTTTGCTATCTTTCTCGAAATGAGACTCGGGGCTCGTTTAAGATAGCAAACGATCAATTCAAAACACGAGAATATCACCACTGCGCTCAGAATAATTTTTCCAATAAAAACGACTATTCATACGCCTCGTTTCTCACGAATAATAAAATAATCAAAACAAATCGTCGGTTGTGCCAGTACGCGTTGTGTACGAATTTCACGTTTCGCGAGATAAATTCACGTTTTAAAATCAAAAGAGTTCAGAAAGGATCCGTTTATGAGAAACGGGGAAAGTCTCGTATAGAAATAACTCTGGAAATTTCCGGGTTGTCACAGCCTCACCTTCTTAACGGAATCGCGACCTCGCGATTCAATTCAAGTTACTCGTTACGGTTGAAAAGATATGAGTATATACATACGAGGATTCGTCGTCATTCTCACGTGGATTCAGGACCTTTTCGCGAGCTTCGAAGAGCTTTGTTGTTAGGGATGCGACTTTACTAAAGTCGTTCGAATTCACGGTTCATGCTTTCGATAGGTTTCTTAACAAGTTTCAAACATTCGTCAATCTGGATCTCTTCCGGAGGAAAAGCAGTTGCCTCATCGGCAAGTCATTTCTTCACAATGCGCATAAAAACGTTGCGAATCACTGCTGAGTCCTGATGGTAGCTCGAGCACGTGTGCTACCGGTTCAACTCTAGCAACGATTTCAAAATGATCAATACAGCGAGATTAAGCTTTCCACGTTTACTAAACGTATCACACCTTCTCAGGGTGAATCTTTAAGCATAATCTAGGTTTTAACGGGAAATTCAAGAGATTTACGTCATTTTTCAGCATAACTGTTCTGACGATTCGTGAGCAGCTTGCAACTCGGTTCTGATCTGAGCGATTTTCTCGGTAGTCTCGTGAACAAGTTCAGGGTCAGTAAGTTGGGTACCACCAATTCCTACCCATCAAGTCGGCGAACGGCACTTGCGACCATAAAGTGGCTCATATGGTGCCGTCGAAATACTGGAGTCGTAAGTATCGTTATAAGAGAATTTGGCCAACAGGAGGTGTCGATACCAACTATTGCCAAATTACGCAGGAACGCAACATGTCCTCTAACACTTGAATGATTTTTCCACTTTGGCCATCAGTCTGAAGATGATACACAATATTCATCTCCAAATCTGTTCTCATGGCTCTTTGGAGTGATTTCCAGGAATTTGATGTGAAACAACTATCCCGATCAGAGAATGGTAAGAGTCGACACTCTATACTGGGTAATGATTTCATATGAGTATGGACGAGCAAGTTTGCCCATACTGTCGTTTCATCGATTAGAGAAGGTGAGTAGATTAGGTAGGTTTATCAACAATTACTCTGGTAGCGGCGCGAGATTTACTTCCAAGGTTTCGTTTGTGATAAAATTAATTATCTGGTAAGACAGTAGCAAGGATCACTGATATTTCCGAGGGACGAGTGAGAAGTCTGGTGGTTGTCCCGAGGAATCGCGGTTTCAGTTACTCCTTAGAGTCTCAAGATTTCTGCTGGGCGTGGAATCTCTGCCAAATAGAGAGTTTAGCGAGTTCAAGGTAAAATTCTGAGGAAAGATGTTGATTGCCACAAGCAATCAGTTGGTTGAATCGGTAATGTACAAGGTACTCAAAACGGAAGGTACAACATTGATTGAACAGCTTAAATTGAACAACCTCGGTTGGAAAAATGAATATCATCGATTGAGCACAAGGCTTAGAGTAGCGGCGATTGTAACAAGGTCACAACAAAACGAGGTCGGATAACAAATCCAAATCCAGGATGACGTCCAAAATCATAAAATCAAGCAACTCGAATTCAATCAGAATCAAAACCAATCCAAACATAGTCGATATCGAATCTAAACGTAGCCAAAATCAAAACCAAACGTGGCCAAAATCGAATCCAAACGAGGCAAAAATCAAATCCATACGTAGCCAAAATCAAACATAAGCCTAGATAAAATCAAATCCAAACGTCGCCAAAATCAATTCCAAACGTAGCCAAAATTCAAAACCAAACATGGTCGAAATCGAATCTAAACGTTCCAGTAAGCTCGGACGGCTTATAGCGCTCTTAAGAGGTTACAAATAAGTAACTCAGATTTAAACGGTGCCAATCGAGTCTAACTCGACCCGATGCAAAATACGGCCAGACGGCGGCAACAGGATTTCCATATAATGGAGACGTATAGCGATGCCAAGGGCATTACGGTTCATGCGGTGTTGCGATGCCAGTGTGTAGTGTGTGTGGAAGTAAAATTCCAATGTCTGTGTACCCACGCGAAACGGTACCATCCCAAAAATCAATGACCAACCCGGACATAATTCCATTATAACTACTATGAGTATTGCAAAATTCACCTCTGAGTCGGACATAGGTGATCAGGCTATGTCCCACTGTCCCTGGCTGAATATAGGTGATCAGTCTATATTCACCCGAGGTTCAATGAATTTTGGAAGACTAAGCCTAGTTATACTAGTAGTATGCCCATTATATCCAAAATCATTCCCAAAAAAAATCACGATAAGTATACAAACACGACGTTCAATAGTGAGATTACGCAAGAAAATAGCGTAACTCCGTGATAAGTTCGGTGCGTGTATAAGCATATGGAAATGCTTCTAGTGAACAGTTAGAACGAGCGGATATAAAATATCCAAGAGTCAGACACGCATCTCAACAAATATATAATCAAGCATCTCATCAAATAACTCGTCAAATATATCATGAACATCTCATCTAATATATCATAAACATCTCATCTCATATATCATCAATTATCTCGTCATATCAATTAAATCCTCAAACAAGATCATACGCGAGGCATCAGCTTGGCAGGCAGGCACGTGTCGGTCATAGGGTTAAGTTTTCGCCAAAAGTGGTTATAGTCCAGGTTTTAGAAAATAAACCCAGTTCTCTATAACCTAGGCTCTGATACCAATCTGTAACACCCCGAAAATCGGGTCCAGCGGAAGCATACATGTCACTGGGTGCTACTCAATTGGTATCACAACACAAGGTACAAAGAACGGTTTTACGTTAACCGTTCAGAAGAAATTCATTTCCAAAATAAGTTAAATTTACATCATTCGAAAATAGTGCGGAAGTAAGGCCCAAAAATAATAAAGCGGTCCCAAATATATTCATCAGAGTCGTCTATGACCATGCCCCTTGCCAAGTGCCTCCAGAGATAAGCTATAGCCTTAAACCTGAAAATACATGCTAAAAAGGGTCAGCTTACGCTGGTGAGTTCACAGGTTTTAGTTTAAAACAATATAGATGAACCAAAAGATTTTCGAGTTCAAAATCGTTCACAACAAGTCAAGTCCAACATACTGCCTAAATCATCGTTCCATAATCAAATCCGCAAATAATAACATAGTCAAAGCATCTTGAACCATAATCAATCATACAGATACTACACTCATATAGTGTCACGCAAGTTTAACTGTTACGCTGGCTAAGTCACAAAGTCAAATCACAATAACAGTTTCCTATAGGTGCACACTATAGTCTCGCACAATTGCGACAACATCAAATATAGGCTCGCACACTTGCGACATGCTCAAAATATAGGCTCGCACACTATAGTAGTTTATAGGCTTAGGATCCCTTGGTAATAGGCACAAATGCCCTAGTATTTAGTTAGGCACAACAAGCCCTTGTATATAATAACCATAGCCAGCTCGCGTAACAGTATCATAACAGTTCCAGGCCACATCAAATAACAAGTAAGCACATAATGCATTCAATTAACCAGGTCAGATATATCAGCCAAACAGTACGTTGGAGAAAACAAATCACGTTTCAATAAAACCAGTATTGAGTTTAAGTAGAAATGAGCATGTATTCTCCCCCAAAAATAGTTAGAAAACCGGTAAAAGTAGGGGCCATGAACTCACCTTAGCCACAGCAATGCAAGGATCACAACTGACACGACTGGCATCGAGAAGCAGAACATAACAATTTCAAGACGTACGGCATGACGGTACACAGAGGTACAAGCAACGGCGGTACACAACGGTCTAGGATCGGCACAACCTAATACGTATACGATCATCTCAAAATACGGCTCGCAAAATAATAAAGTCTATAAAAGACAATGTGTCGTAGTTTTCGTGGATTACTCAGTTTTCAAAACTTACCAAAAGCTTAGTTTCAACGTTTCGTGTGGTGTGGTAAGAAGACATAGACTCGACAGATAACTCCACGCCAAAGAGGAGAGGCATCAACAAACTCGAGAGCATACTGACGAGAACTCAAACCAAGGAAGACAACTCTAGAAGTTAACGACAAACAAACACCTCAAATAGAATAACTCAGTTTGTACGTTTCGACATTTACCCCAACATCCCAAATAACTTGTATAAAACACAAACGTTTTATAAATAAAAAGAGTTTAACTAATAAAATTAGTTTTTCTCAAATCGTTGAGACTTAGATTAACCAAAACTGAAATTACAATATTTAATAAGTTTATGTCTCGCTATTATTCTTGTAAATATTAGTTTTGGTTTTATTGAAGATTTTGTGTCTGTTCCGAGTTTAATATATTAAAGTCTTTTCGAGTTTAATATATTATGCCGTCTCAAGTCTCAAAATGTTCAATAAGTCCGCTATCTAATATCGTAAGCCCGATAACGATCCAATCAATTTTCCAAACGTCCAATCCAAATCCGTATTCAAATCCAAGTGTTGCAACAATCCTCTTAACTATATCAAACTTGTTTTATCGTTTCCTAATTATTATTTCAAGTTTATATTATTCGTTAAGTTTCCCATTTCAAAATATTATTGCCGAAACCGTATTAAAAACATGACCAAACAAACAAAAGTAACCAAAATAATAAACGTGTCCGCCGTGACTCGAGATGAGTCACGGCTCGAACCCGAGACCAAGTTAACTATCCGTAACCACCACAAATTATAACCAACACCAACCGGACTCGAGACCCACACGGCTCCTGCTCGACTGAAAATAACCAACACCCTACGTGGGTTCTTATATTCAAAACAAGCTAAATCATTTTTATAAAAAAAAATCTAAAATTAATTAAGCACTTATTCAAAACCCATAATAAGCCACAAATATGAGTCGCAATAAATATTAAGCCGAGACCATGAGCACAAAACAACAAAAATAAGCAACCCTCGTTACCATTTCCAATTCCAACCCGTGACCCAAAACGGGTACACCCGACTTGTAACACCAATCAAAACAAACAAACAGCCTCTTAAACCGGATCTTACCACACGATATTAATTCCAAAACACGTTTTTAAATCCGGTATAATAGTCACATGGTTAATCTTAAATCGATTCAAACCCGTTTTAATCCACGAAAACAAAAACATAACAATCGATTTCGAGAAAGAAATAAATAATAACGTTGTTTTCTCGAGTTACCAAGTCGAGAAGAGAGCGAGAGGACAAGGCGGAGATGGTGGCGCAGCAGCAGTGGCGGCGGCAAGAGCTTAAGTCTCCGGAAAATATCGCCGAAAAAATTGCAAGTTACCGAAAGAGAAATAACAAGATATAGATGGGTTGTATTGAGGTAGATGATGGTGGGTATGAGGTGGTGCGTGCGGCGGCAGTCGGCCGGAAGTGGCCGGAATTGGTCGCCGGAAAATGAGAGGAGAGAGGATAGTGGAGTGCGGCTGGAAGGAGAAAAAGAAAATATCTAACCCTAGAATGAGAAGAGTGTATGTATAAGTTTGTTTATATAATGCTAGGGTTAGGTTAGAAATGTCTAGGGACCAATGTGTCAATAACTAAAGTTTAGGGAAAGAGAAATAAAATTTACTGCAGGGACCATAATTGTAATCTTTGCTATCTTTCTCGAAATGAGACTCGGGGCTCGTTTAAGATAGCAAACGATCAATTCAAAACACGAGAATATCACCACTGCGCTCAGAATAATTTTTCCAATAAAAACGACTATTCATACGTCTCGTTTCTCACGAATAATAAAATAATCAAAACAAATCGTCGGTTGTGCCAGTACGCGTTGTGTATGAATTTCACGTTTCGAGAGATAAATTCACGTTTTAAAATCAAAAGAGTTCAGAAAGGATCCGTTTATGAGAAACGGGGAAAGTCTCGTATAGAAATAACTCTGGAAATTTCCGGGTTGTCACACCCCCAATTGTATCAGTACCTCAAAAGTCAATAAAAGGAATATATCAAACGTAATTCGCCAAATTAAAGTCATGATGATCTGTCACATGGAACAACAGAGGCTGTTACTTTTACACACATGACCACAACAATGATTACATCCTATTACTCACAATTTAAGAATATCTCTATCCCACTGCAAACTCAACCATCTTGAATCTCATTCACTCGTGACCCATCTCACACTAAGACTGCTAGGCCAACCTAACCCCTCTCAGATATGTTGAGAGTTGGTTAGCTTAACTTTCTAATAAAACTCTAACTCTCTTAGTTTGACATCTCTTGACATCAATCTTTATTCTAGATTTCTAATTATCCTACATATGCTTGTAACTTTGAAATATCAAATTCCAACCCATTTTTTGTGAGGGGAAGTAGATGGTGATAAAGAGAACTAAACAAAAATTTATCCTTCGATTACCATAACTGTTTCCTCATTCTATTTTTTGTCACTTTAATCTACAAATAAAGAAAATTACCTATAGCAAAATCAAGAAGCTCTGCTACAATGCAACGGCTGAGCCACTCGAGGATCCACCAGGAATATAAGATTGGATTGCTGGATTTATTGGTGACCCATAATGTGAATTTTCCCCCGTTATCCTGAAATCATAGTCCAACGCCCACTTCAGAATCCACAACAAAACTATATCATTTAAACTTTACAAACACAGCAAAGCAATCACACATTAAAAAACTCAAATCAATTAGTTTCCTCTTTATCTGCAAAACTTTAATTACCGGAAATGGTCGACTGAAATCAATTTGTACCACATAGTAAGACAATTTGTCAAATACTTAAAAACATTGTTTAAGCAAGTCTACAAAGTGCAATTGTCTGAAACATGTATAAAATGAAAAAAAGGGGAGTACCCATTCTTAAACAAAGCAGTAACAACAACATTTTTCCCAGCTTCTTCATGCGTTTTTTCCCAATCCGGATTCCCAAAGCCATTCACATACTCTTTCACGTCAAAACTACAATATAGAAGCAGAAATCAATAACATTTACTCTTATGTTTCTGGAAAATAATTCCATTGCATAATAGATGCGAATTATATTGCATATTTAAACCAAGCAAAAGCTTAATCTTTCTACTTGTATCACTTGCTTGATGCGGATACCCTCTAAACAAAAAGCAACAATTATCAAACACTTATAATCAAAATAAGAACTTATACTGGATCGAATGTATATAGTATTTAAACTAAATGGCAATTAAATCAAATGCTAATTTAGGGAACTCACTTTTCACTAAAGCATCAAATGGTTTTTTAATTTCTTCTCGAAAGCTCCATCTTTTAATTTTTTTTTTGAAACTGTATTACAAAATTGGTTCATGTGAAACTGTGAAATTATTAAGTTATTAGTTACTTTATAGATATAAATAATCTTTGAATCAAAATTCGTAATAAGCTTTAATTGGACCATGAAACAATAATATTGGTAGAAATCATTATAAATTGGAAACAACAATAGACAAGTCATTACCTGGTGGAAATCATATGAGCTTATAATTCATGATACCGGATGCTTCAGATGGATCGAGTAAAGGATTATCAAAGCTTCACAATAACGTGAGTTTTGAAATTGATATTATCGAAACTTCACAATAACTTTCTTTTGAAATCGTTGGTGCTGGTGATTTTGGTTGGATGAAGAGTAGGGTTGTTGTTGTGTGGCTGTTTTTTGAATAAGTTATGGTTCTTTAGGTACCTGCAACAAATAACACAAAAATCGTACCTGTAACATATTTGGTAGCATTCTATTCAGGTGCCATGCTTAGCATAATCAAATTCAAAAACTATATTTTATAATCACGTCTTGTTACAGCTGATTATTTGATTACGAGTTTTTTAAACGAATAATCCATTTTTAATAAGCAATTCCAAACAATTAATTTTTCATTAACTTTTATTTTTTTTAAATTCATCAATTTTACAAATCTTTTAGAATGCACAAAATATTTTTTTAAAAGGTTCCCAAATAACTTCATTAATTTAACGGGGGTGTAAAAGAAAAGCTATAGAAGTCTTTATTTAATGAAGATGGCGTGTGTCATTTTTGACAGATAAAAACGTTTGAGATGTACCCCGTTATCTTCTAAAAGGTCTTTAGCAAAGCTTTTGTTACAAACACATTTGTCTGCACCAAAAGAAAAACAAACACATTTATAACATTCAATATCAATCATTTGTACACATCCTCAAGGCTTTTAAACCCCAATTTAAGCAAACGTATATCTCATGTTGTGTGGTGCACAAATGATCATATCCTTTTGCCATGTCATATCATTTCGTAGCAAGCGTATCTAATATTCAAGATGTAATATGGTTTAGGTAATTATAAGGGTAAATGCAAAATTGTAGTAATATATGGTTGATAAGGTAACATGATTGACAGTAGCTTGACATGATACATCAAGTCCATTATTCCAACGAAATAAAATATAGACCTTAATACTGTATAATAAAGAATCAACCCGGACAGCCAAGGTGCAGTGATGCAGGATACTTGCCACAAGTCATGCTTTAGGTCCAGCCTTAGCAGACCAAACCAGGTTAAGAATTATACGATCAGTAACGTACGTGTGGCTTGTTTACATACATACGATAAAGTGTATGTATACGTACTCAGTACTCTTATGCAAACACTAAAGTGTAAAAGTTAAAAGGACATATTAAGTTCTCCGGTCTATTCACGCCCTAGCTTGTAGGGAAACAAGCAGTTCTACAATCTGTTAGTTTTATAGACATAAAATAGTAGTTGTGTGTTAGGATCGAACTCGAGATCACGAGATTGCACACGTTACAAATGAAGAATTAATGATTAATAATTATGTATAAAATGTTATCACTAGTACAAAAATGAGATTTAGTCACACATGCTGTTTTTCGAACAGCCACACAGTCGCCTTTTTATGTGACTAAATGTATCAGAATAAAAAAAACAGCCACACTTGATCCGACTTGTGTGACCATTTCGGAATTACATCCGAGGCTACAGCCACACATTTGAATATTTTCGTGACTATACGTATCTGGTAAAAAAAAATTTAATTTTTTAGTCACTTATAATTTGGGACGTGTGACGGATACAAATAAGGTTGAAACATTAGTCACACTATATATATACATATGTGACAAATATATGTCACGCAATTGAAAAGTGTGACCAAAATCCATATATGGTCACACGAAGTAATTGTGTATGTGGCTAAATCATATGCTCAAGTTTGTCACACATTATTTAAGCGTGACTGCTAGTTTTTGTTGAAAATTTAGCCACATGTGAATTTGAAATGTGTGACAACTGAAAAGTAAGTTTGAAGCATAGTCACGATATGCATTTAAAAGTGACAAATATATGTCACACACTTGAACAGTGTGACCAAATGTCATATATGGTCACACTAAACCATAGGTATACATGATTAAGTGTGACCATAATTCGATACAAATGATCACGTAAGTTAATATGTGTGTCTAAAGTTAAGTGTGTGTTTGCCTGCCTATTCCTAATGTGTATGGTTACACTTAATTGTAGCACAATCATGTGACTATAGGCTATACAATAGTCACACCATACCACAAATGTGCATCTAAATTATGTTTATGGCCACATTATAAGAGTATTATATGTGACCAATACATTGAAAATAGTCACACTGTGAAATATTCATGTGACTATTATTTATAGCTAAATGTGAACTCAGTTATCATTAACCTTGATATTAGTCACATTGAGTGTTTGTGTGACTAAATTCAAGATGTTACATATGGTCACATGAAGTATTTATTTAGGTGTCTAAATCATAGAGTCATATTTTGAGTTCAGACTGTTGGTCATGACTCTTCATTTAATTTCCCCCATTACAATGCTGGGATTTTATAGTCTATCTAGTTTAATGCAATAGTATGTAAGTATGTTACTTGCCCCTAGGAACCAGATTACTTGACTTTCTAAAGTCAATTTTCAACTTTATAATGAAGTAACATGTTACTAAAGTGCCTGCAAGTGCATATACATGATAAATGGAAACTGCAAATACAATAAAGCTTGACTGCAAGTGGACATATAACAGTGAAAACCGCAAAATTTTTCATTGCCATTGAAAAGCTTGACTTTTTTGAGTCAAAATCCATTACAACAGGCTAAATTACAGGAACAACTATTTAATACTAAAACAGATATTCATCTAACATTACTAACTTTACAATACTAGCTGTAACCTTGCACTTAGCCTTGAGCAGCAGTCTTAACTTCAACCAGCAGGGTTAACTATTACACTAGCAGTCTTAATGCAGCATGACATGCTTCACTTGGATTTTCGTATAACAATACCTTCAATGTCGGTTCGATAGTAGTCACTTCGTGATTCCTTGCCCAAGTCTTCTTTATATACACGTGGCAATATTTTTTCATCTTGCTCGTGAATGACTGTACTAAACTCCTCATCGACTTCGTCATATGTATCTTTGTAATTCTTGGTAGGTGTTTTAAAGACAATGGACAAATTTTTATGTACCTGGTCTTTCACATAAAACACTTGTGTTGCTTGTGACGCTAATATCCTCTGATTCATCAGGACTAATGTCTCCTAAACCTGATTGGAATTTCCCCTACCCTCCTACAGGTAGCTTTCATAAGAGAATACCACCTAAGGGAAAGGTTGCTGACTCAAGCTCTGACGATTTTAGCTCCTTTAACAGTAGCTTTTTTAATGATAGCTTGGTTTCTAGCTATCATTCAACATCTGAAGATGAAGCTGCCTCAAAAAAAGCCACAATGTCCAAAAACCCTCCTCCAGTTCACACTCTGTCAATCCCAGGAAAAAGGGAACAAGTTCTATGCCTACCAAATCAGGCAACTAGGGAAGAAATCCAAGCAAAGAAGAGAAAGGGAAAAGGCCCAATTGAACTCACTAAGGGTAAAGGGAAAAGGACAATTAGCTGAGCTTTACTAGTCTTGATGTTATGATGCTACTGTAATAAGTACTATGTTTTCTCCTTGTATGTAATCAACTATGCAATCAACAATGCATCTATGTATGCAGAATTTTGTTATGTAATAACAGTTGGTTTTTCAAGTTGAAGATGCTATTTTTCATTCATGTTAAACCCAAAATACAACTTTAAAAAACTATATATCCTACAAGTCACAAATTAAACCAATATAAGCATCAAATCATTTCCTAATTATTGCATAAAAAAAATGATTTCCTAATTAAAAAAATTACCTAATTTAGATCTAAATGAACCTCTCTCCGTTGTTGATGGCCGGACCGGTGAGTGGTGGATGGTGAGTGGTGGCTGTGATTGGTTACTGGTGAACGGTGGATGGTGAGTGGTGGCTGTGATTGGTGAGAAATGTGCGAAATTTGAAATTTGCTGAAAAAAATATGGGGGTCTTTAATTTTGAAATTTGCTGAAAAAAATATATATGGGTGGGTTTTTAAAAAATATATATGGGTGGGTTTTTTAAAAAAATATGGGGGGCTTTAATTTTGAAATTTGCTGAAAAAATGGGGGCTTTTTAAAAATTTTGGGGAGGGAAATACCAAAAAGGAAGCCACAGGTATCGAACCTGTGACCTCCCCTTCACAACACCAACAACTCAACCATCTCCGCCCTTGGGTCTTTTTCGATTATACCTTCTTTTGTATTCCTCTTATAGACTATCTATTTTATTAAAGAAAATTGTTACAAAATCCAAATATCTTCTATACAAAGTTAAACCTGTTAGTACAACGTTAAACCTAGCAACACTAATAGAGACACAAGCAGTAATAACATTATTTCCTTTTTGCTTGTCTGAAGATCTTTCTCAGTAACTCTCTTGCCATTACTGAGTCTTCATCAGTAACTGTCAGCTTAGCATCTAACATAACAAATAAGCTAGCTGCCCTTAATGGATAATCTTTTTCTATCAGCATGTAGACATCCACTCCATTCTTTGTAGATACATGGTGAACACCACATGTATCATACAGTCTCCATTTTGTACTCAACTCATGAGCTCGAAAATTCCATAAGATATCGTTTGGATCAGGTTCATACAACCTCTTCAATTCCACCCATAGCTCCTTCTCTTTGTCTTGCATACGATATGTAGATCTGAACATTTCTTTAACCAGACTCCATAGATTGGCCAAGTCTTCTCTATAAAAAATCTTCAGCATATCTTCAAAATACTTATAAATTTCTGAGTGTCCTCCTAGCCTGATTATCTTCCAAGCTTTCCCAAATGTATATTTGTGTATCTCCAAATCAATAATTGGACGTTTAGCTTGAATAGGATGATGAACATCCAATGCTTCTGGGATTATAACAATCATATGCTGCTTGAGTCTTTCATCAGTTAATTCCTCTCCTGTTTCTTCTTCATCTGCTGTAGGTACTTCTTCACCAATCTTTTGTTTCTTTGAAGATTCAGACTCCAATATTATACCATATCTTCTTGTAGTTCTACATGGTTTTTCTGTTCCCATGGGAGTAAATGTGTTCACTCTTGTGTAAACCCTTTCAAACTCACTCTTGATCTCCTCAAAACTTCTACCTTGGAACTGCTTCCTTTTGTATCCAGCCATGTTCATCATGTAAACACACATGGTGTGTCTTTGCTGAGCTTTACTAGGTGGTTTACTCCTCTTTTCTTTGGCTTTTTGTTTTGCAGCAGACTTTCTTCTGGAATTTATTAGTTCAACAAGTTGTCTTGACTTCTCATCAATGGACAACACTTCATCTCCTCTGACTTTACCTAACTTTTCCTTTAAAACTTCATCAGCATCAATCATATACTGAACTTCTTGAGCGTGATCAAACATTGCTTCAGTTGCTTGATTTGCAAGTCTTGTTTGATCAAGGAAATATGCAATATCAACAATTTCTGATGTTTCATCTTCCTGTGCTTTATTAGCTACCTCTGCATCAAAACTAATCTGAGCAAGAACACTCTTCTTCTCCTTCTTTGGTGGCTCTTCTTCAATCATAATGCCCTTTGCTTTATCTGCCCTTTGCCTTCTATCATACACATCCATATCTTGTTGATGAAAAGTACCAATATTTTCAGCATCCAAATCTTCTTCACCCATATCTTGCCTCCCCTGAAACTCAACATTCTGTTCAACAAAAGAAATATTGGGGTCTTGATCAATATCAGCTGTCTTCCTCCCCTGTTTGGAAGAAACATCCATGTCATCATCATCTGAGCTTGTAGACTCCACAATATTTGCCTTTCTCTTTGCTTCAAGTGACTTGACTTTAGACTGCAATTTCTTCACTTTTTCAATGACCTTCTTGTAAGCAGTACTATACAACTGCTTTGTCTCCTTGAGTGCTTGCTTTGTCTCCTTGAGTTCTTGCTCTGTCTCCTTGAGTTCTTGCTTTGTCTCCTTGAGTTCTTTCTCCAACCCAGTCACCCTTTGAGTCAATTTGGTACAAATATCCATCAATTCCATTAGTGACACTCTGCCCTCATCACTTCCAGGTGTGTTACCTCCCGATCGAGGTGAATCATGGGGCATTTCCCCCATATTTGGTTGTGAGGCTGATTGAGAACCAGATGAACCTGTGGGTGTGTGATGGGACTCAACTGGGCTTGTTGATCCTTCACCCTGAATGTTTTGATTTTGAACCAACATTGTTTCAAAAAGTGGAACTACTATCCCATTAAACCCCCTAGAAGCCATGCTCATGTTACTGAACAGTTTTTGAGTAAGGCAAGGAGTTGGATAAACAATTTTATGAGATAGAAGAAAACTTTTCCGTATATTCAAAATCGTTTGTATAAACCTTGGATACATTAAAAACTTGTATTTGTTATCCACATTTTTCACCATACCATCAAAAATTAATTTTGAAAAGTTAAAAGTCCTGTTTGTTGCTAAACAAATGAGAGCAGTTGCAATACTGCTGCTAAATTGCTCCCATGCGGTTTTCTTTGGACTTAAACAATGAAGGATGGTATGTATGAAGAATCTCCATTGTGGGTCAAAACATCCTTTTTGAAAAGTCAGAATTTGAGAAGATGTGTCATACCCCATTCTGGAAAGGTGATGAAAAATTTCAGTATTTGGCAAAGAACTAATACTATTTTCATCTGCTAAATGGAGATGTCTCCTAACAGATGCCTCAGTAATAGTTATTATTCTGCCATCAACTGTTGCAATTAACTCTTTGTCTCCATTGTCAAATGTATTGGTAGTAACAGACCGCCAAAACTGTTTGATTTGAGAGACATAGATAGTAGGATCGACTGTAAGAGCATACCTGATGTGGGTATTGTTTAGAAAATCTATTATCTGGTGGAAGCGTTGACTCCCTTCTGGTTTCTCCAAGAATGCAACCTGGTTATGCGTATCACAAAACTCTAAATTTGCCATGAAAATTGAGTAAATGCTTGATTAGAGTGCTGGGTTATGATTGGACCTACTTCAATTAATTGTTTCTCAAGTTTGAAGAAATGGTATAAATTGTATAAAGAAAGAGAGTTATCCAATTTATGAAACCCTACTCTGTTCTAGAGTTTTTTTTAAGAGTTAAAGTAAAGTAATGAAAGTAGGTGGTCCCATTTCTCCATAATAAATACACACTAAAGACAAAGGTTCTTTTCGACATTAACTCATTTGATTTTTGTCTTTATTCACTTTACTTCACTATGAAAGTTGGGACAAAGAAAAAGAACACACATAATTTTAGTTTCACTCCATTTCATTCCCTTTCATCTAAAAAAAACTTGAGAACATAGTGTAAATAAAGCGAAGTACTCGTAATTGACAATAGTTACCCCAATGGTTAGAAATAAACCACGGTTAAAACCCAGAAACGGCTACCCAGTACCCAGCAGTACAACGTTTTACTCTAGCAGTACAAAAGTTTTCCTAGCAGTAATAACTTTGTGCATCCACTCCATTCTCAGACAATTAATTAAACATCAAATAATTCATTAATATTTTTTAAGGCTACAAGTATGTACATCTAATTATCCAACCTAAATACTAAACATACTAAAAAAAAAAAAAAAAAAAAAAAAAAAAAAAAAAAAAAAAAAAAAAAAAAAAACCATCATCCTAAACTGCTTCACTCCATTTCACCCCAACTTGTTAGAACCAGAGCTCTCTTCCCTGCTTCCCATCAATTTCTGGCTTTCCTTGAGTCGTTTAAACACAATTTCAAGATCGCTAACCCTCTTTTCTAGATTATAAGGGTCCTGAAACCCATCTTGTTGCTCCCCCTGGTTTTGCAGCACAAACCCATTTTGCTGCTCCACCACAATTTGCTGCTGATCCTCTTCTTTTTGCTGCACCACCTCCTCCTCTTCACCTTCCTCCTCCTCTTCCTCTTCAACTTCTTCCTCCTCCTCCCCGTAGTCACGCAATCCCCAAACCTCATCCCAGTAAAAGTCTTGCGCATGCAGCCAGTTCAAAATTTGACCCCTCATCCACGTATCTACCTTCCTATACGACCCATATTCTGCAATGGGTTCATCCCCGAAAGCAATTAACACTGCGTCAAATAGCAAATTGTTGTTTAACACCCACTCGTACTCTTCAGCATCATTTTGAAAGGTAACATTATTATTTGCTGCCATTGTAGAAGTTTTCTTTGAATTGAAAGGGATATATATATGTGTTTGTGTGTGTTCTTTGGTATATAGTCGATAGGTATAAATAGGCTGGAGAGGTAGATGACCCAAGACTTTAGGCAGGAAAAGGGATCGACGGCGCGCGCCAAAAGTAAAGTGTCAATTGAAGTTTTACGATTTCCTTTTACCAAGTATTGACTTTCCATGTACAATGAGTTGATGCAACAACAAGTTGTATATCATGCTTTGTGAATAATAAACTTCCAAACTCAATATTTCCAACTATTGATCAAGTGGTGGTTTGGTTTAATTAAGAGTGGCAAGATGTGTAGAAAAAAAAAATAATAGTTAAAAAAAAATAATAATAATAAATAAATAAATAAATAAATAAATAAATAAATAAATAAATAAATAAATAAAAAAATCTAATGGTGTTGACGTGGCGGTGAAAACCAACTATAGCCGACGGTTCGGGTTCGTGGCGGGTTTTAGTGTACCCGTACCCGAACCCGTTTATAATATACCCGTACCCGCCCCATATCCCACCGGATACCCGATTAATATTATCCATCGGTTTTTCGGGTTTCCCCGTGGGTATCGAGGTTATCCGTAATTAAAAGTTAAAGAAAATGAATATCGTATCAAACGATTTAACGCAACATATCGCAACGCAACGTACTCGGCATGATATTCACCAAAAAAATCAAATGCGCAAGAGGTTTCAAAAGTTAATCATTCTCATTTCAAAAAATAATCTCGTTTTAGCCTTTTAAAAGGGTTTGGTATCCTCATTCGTGTGACGGTAGAGAACACGGACTAACGAGCACTCACTCCAAAAAAACGAATAACCAAATTAATAGTCGAGAAGAGTATTGACAATAACTCGAGTCTAGACGAGATGACGAAAACAAGTCTAAGAGATAACTAACAACAAACATATCAAATAAGATGAGTCGATTGGTAATCGTCTGTATTTTCCCATAATCCCATTTATTAGTACAAGGTATACTCGTTTTATGATTTAAAACAAGTTTGGACTTACGACAAAATTAATCTTTGGAAATAACAAAATTTCGCCAAGACCCTTTCATTTATCGAACGTTTCCAATTCAAAAGACTTTATTGAAAATCAATTTCCCGAGTAATTTATAATATAACGAGTATTTATATAAACCCTAAACCCTAAACCATAAACGCTAAACCAATCCGTAACTCAAACAATAACCAAACGAATAGTCAAATAAATCCAAATATGTTAGTGTACGGGTAGCATGTCTCGAATAGTCCAATATCCCTCGTGTGTTCCGTTTTTATCCCAAATGTCACACGAAAGGTTTTCAAAATCGAGATTGAAGCAGATGAAGAACCCCCGCGTGGTATAATGTGGTTGAAAGGAAGGGTAAACAACGATGGCGAATTTCCAGATGATGAGATCACATCAGTGGGAGATACACTTGTAAGTTTGACTGCAAATTCTATTATTATGCTTATATACCAGCAGGATTAAATGTGTACTAGCAGTAGTAAATTGTGTACTAGCAGTGGTAAACACTAGCCATATTTGTAATTGAAGTTCATGAGCATCACTAACTCCATCTGAGCAGCATTGACACAAATAAGAGCATCAGTTACTCTAACAGCATCCAGAAGACTTTTAATCCCAACATTTCCTATATTATTTTTTTTGCAGAAAGAATCTGATGACCAGATCAAGAAATTGTCCAATGAGATTACAGAAACAAAAAGAATACTTACTCAACTGATGGCACAGTTGAGTCAACAAGGGGTGCAGTTAAATTTGTCATCTCAATTGCCAGTAGCCTCAAATGCAAGCCAACAAGGGTCTACAGATTCCCAATCGCAAGGAAATGTGTCTCCAACACAAGGAGTACCAACAGTATGTATTTCAACATGTTTCTTGTTATTCTTTTGTTTATATATAATTCAATGTTTGATACAAGCGTCTTTTGTTACTACAGGTTACACTGCCAACTACAATGCAAAAGAAAAGTGACAACAACTGTGGACCAACAGCACCATCGAAGCGCAAAAGTAATGTCTCTATTGAAGCCCTAAAGCAAGCTATGCCGGCGAAGAGTCAAAAGTCTTTAAATTATGGTACTTGAGAATTTGATTATGTACGACATTACAATTGTATATTCTGTTCAGTTATATACATTCGAGTTTTATTCAATTTCAAATTTCTTTTTGTTTATGATTCTGTTTTATATATATAATATACTCATTCCAGCAGCACTAGCATAGTACTAGCAGTAGCAACTCTGCTCCAACAGTACTAACTTAAAAATACCAGTAATAACCCTGTGACTAAAAGATGCAGTCATGTATTATGGTCACGCTTATCAACATTATTGGTCACTCTTTGTTTAATTCGATGTGTGACTAAATATTACAAAAGGCCACACAAACATAAAATTCAAGTGGCCATTGGATGATCAATAGTCACACAAAATACAAATTTCTTCACTTTAAACAGCATATGGTCACACTTATTAACACTTTTGGCCCCTTTATGCTTAAGTGTATGTGACTAAATACCCAAAACAAACATGCTTTGTGTGACTGAATATTACAAAAGGCCACACAAACTAAATATTCATGTGACCATTGGATGATCAATAGTCACACAAAATACCCATTTCTTCACTTAAAACAGCATATGGTCACACTTATTAACACTTTTGGCCACTTTATGCTTAATTGTATGTGACTAAATACCCAAAACAAACATGCTTTGTGTGACTAAATATTACAAAAGGCCACACAAACTAAATATTCATGTGACCATTGGATGATCAATAGTCACACAAAATACACATTTCTTCACTTAAAACAGCATATGGTCACACTTATTAACACTTTTGGCCACTTTATGCTTAATTGTATGTGACTAAATACCCAAAACAAACATGCTTTGTGTGACTAAATATTATAAAAAGCCACACAAGCTAAATATTCATGTGACCATTGGATGATCAATAGTCACACAAAATACACATTTCTTCACTTAAAACAGCATATGGTCACACTTATTAACACTTTTGGCCACTTTATGCTTAATTGTATCTGACTAAATAACCAAAACAAACATGCTTTGTGTGAATAAATATTATAAAAGGCCACACAAACTAAGAATTCATGTGACCATTGGATGATCAATAGTCACACAAAATACACATTTCTTCACTTAAAACAGCATATGGTCACACTTATTAACACTTTTGGCCACTTTATGCTTAATTATATGTGACTAAATACCCAAAACAAACATGCTTTATGTGACTAAATATTACAAAAGGCCACACAAACTAAGAACTCATGTGACCATTGGATGATCAATAGTCACACAAAATACACATTTCTTCACTTAAAATAGCATATGGTCACACTTATCAACACTTTTGGCCACTTTATGCTTAATTGTATGTGACTAAATAACCAAAACAAAGATGCTTTGTGTGACTAAATATTACAAAAGGCCACACAAACATAAAATTCATGTGGCCATTGGATGATCAATAGTCACACAAAATACACATTTCTTCACTTAAAACAGCATATGGTCACACTTATTAACACTTTTGGCCACTTTATGCTTAATTGTATGTGACTATATACCGAAAACAAACATGCTTTATGTGACTAAATATTACAAAAGGCCACACAAACTAAGAATTCATGTGACCATTGGATGATCAATAGTCACACAAAATACACATTTCTTCACTTAAAACAGCATATGGTCACACTTATTAACACTTTTGGCCACTTTATGCTTAATTGTATGTGACTAAATACCCAAAGCAAACATGCTTTATGTGACTAAATATTACAAAAGGCCACACCAACTAAGAATTCATGTGACCATTGGATGATCAATAGTACACATTTCTTCACTTTAAACAGCATATGGTCACACTTATTAACACTTTTGGCCACTGTTTTTTAAATTGTATGTGACTAACTCGAAAAAAACAACACACGATGTGTGACTAAATCATCACAAACGTCACATTTATTATATTTTCGTGTGGCCATAGGATGGGAAATAGTCACACATACTGATGAATCCAACAAAACTTGTGCCTAATTAGTCACACATATTCGGGTTTTGGTCACTCTTTTTCGATGAAAACGGCCACAAACTAAACAATGTGACCATATGATACCTACGGTGGCGCGACTTTTTGTCACACACACCCAATAAAACGTGTGTGACTATATGCATATAGTCACGCATTTCCAGTGTGACGATAGGCAATATCTGTACCAGTGTATATATAATTATTATATGCACAAAACATTTAACGGGCGTTAAGTATTTAACGGATAATGACTAACGACCGTTAAGCGATAAAAGGAAACAATTAAGGAGTGAAAATTAGGAAAGTTGAGAAGCATCCGGAACCCCTTGTGGGCTTGCACCGATCGGCCAAAGGGTTATGTAACCCTAATCCATCTCTAACTTGTCCTCTAAGTTTTCATCCTATAAATACAAAGGCCTTGGTTCATTGTTGGGTACTCTTGTGCACTCTAATACCAAAACCTTGTGTGTTTTTCCTCTCCTTGCATTAAAACCAATCGACCTATATACCTATAGGATCGATCACTATTTTTTGATTGTCAAGAAAATTTGTCTTGTGTTATTACTTGCATAACATTTATTTGGTATTAGTTTGTGTGTACAAGAACGTGATTCTTACACACTATTGTAAGAATATTGGATTGAATTGCAAAACCGGTAAGAGGCAATTCCTATAATCCCATAAACCCTAATTAGGGTTCATAATTCATATTGCTCAAGGTTGATTCTTGTTCTTGCTAGAATCATCAAGGTACGTTCACTTTAATATTCGGTTTAATTATTTATGTGTTATGTATCCTTTGCTTCCGCTATATGTGTTCTTTGATGTATTGGTTTATTTATATGATTGTCATGATATTATAATTCCAACAGTGGCATCACGAGCCGTTATAACATGTAATTAATTACCAAAATCACATAAAAAACGAATCTTGATTGAGTTTATACATGCTTTTTGTCGATTTAGGGTTAATCAAATCGAAACCCTAATTTATTTTTTTTGGGTCGATTGACCTATTATATTTAGGGTTTTGGATTAGTAATTAATTTGATTAGAAACCCTAGGTTTAAACATGTTTATCTGATGTAAAGTGATCCTATGGCAATATGCTAATTGTTAGGTAGAATCCATGCAAACGTGCATGTTTGGCATGGATTCATGTATGATTTATTTGTTTTCACATGTAAGTTAATTAATAGATGTCGAATTGGGGAAGACTCCAATTAATTAAGTAATCAATTATGTGCAACGTGGTGTATATTTTGTTAGGACTTACGCAACCAAATTGTTTGGTGTATGTGGTCCATTGGTACCATTAGCTCGAAAACCAATTGATTCTTAATTAAATATATGCATATTATAACCTAGATTGATTATTAATAGGATGTTGAATTAATTTGCATGTGGCTACATGTTTTCATAATTAATTGTTAAGTTATTTGTATTATTTAGTTGTTTTATTTTAAAATTACTTGTTTTTGTTTAATTGTTCGACATGTTTTAAGCAAAAAGGGTATTTTTTTTAATAAAAGTTAAACGGACTAAGTAATGGTGAAACATAGGTAATAAATTATGAATCTTGCAAAGTCTTATGTGCCGATAGTGGTTCGCTTCGCACGGTAATTTGCTCCCAGGTGAGACTAGCAAGATTATACTTTATTACATAATTTTTAAGACTAAAGTCATAAACTTTTGATTGATTGTTGAGTTTTGTACCAATAGTTTGAACGGCTCACCCATTTTTGACAAACTATAATAGGGGTATAAGGAGGCTTGACATTAAATTGTCATCCGAAAGAGACGCGTTTTTAATTAGCCTTCGGGCGGACGTTTGTCTCTCCGCTCCTTTGTGCGTCAAATTTGAGCTACGAAGTAAGACTATTTTATGTACAAAATCAACTTAAGGGTGAATTGACCTCAATTCCACGCGCCACTTTTGTGGTAATTATCCGAATAACTTGGGTCTTTTGACTCATGCAGTAGTAGGATATAGTGGGCGATAATTGTAGGTAATTCTTTGATTGGTGAACCCAATTCCTCAATTAAAACTTTTTTGATTGAAATCTTAGCTTAAAAATTAATAAAAAGGTTTTGAAAAACTTTATGATACGAAGATGTATGCATGCTTCTTCGTACATATTTTGATTGACACATCAAAATTCGTACCCTTTAAAATTAAGTCAATGCCATCTAGTTAAAGAACACTTGAAGTTGTTATTTAGTCATGTGAGAGCTTGGACTAAATTTCAATGGAAAGGTAAATTTCATACTCTCATTACTAGCAGATCAACTGACGTAATGGGATTATGGTGATTTATAGTTTTTTTAATTAGAAGACTTAAATTGAGTTAAGTGAAAGCTTGGACTCAAGGCATATGATGGGGATAAAACATGCTTATATTGGAAATTGTTTGCCAATATAAATCCCATTGATCTAGGAATTGGAAAATTGTTTGCCAATTATTGTACGACAGATTACCTTATTATATACTTTCATTACTAGCAGATCAACTGATGTAATGAAACTATGATAATTTGGATCCTAGTTTTCAAGAAAGTACTATGGTTATATGAATATTTCCTTGGGTATTTTATTTTCTTGAAAAATTGTATTATCGAAAATACTAATTTGAACTTTCTTTATCTGTAGAAATGGCTCAAAACAATAACACCAATATGAGTTCCGCGTTCAAAGCTCATTTTGAACGGGAAAAATTGACTGGCACACAGAACTTCAATGATTGGTTTCGTTCACTCAGGATTGTCCTGCGAGTGCTTGACTATTTGACTAAGCCTTGTTCTGCTGAACCACCTGCAACTGCTACTGATGAAGTAAAAGCAGCATGGAAAACTGAGTATAAGACGCATAATGATGTGGCCTATTTGATGTTGGGGGCGATGACACCTGCTCTTCAAAAGCAGTTTGAGAATTACTTCCCCATGGACATGCTAAATGAACTTAGGAAGTTGTTTGAAAAACCAACAAATGTTGAGGTCTATGATTTAATGAAATCTCTACATGGTTGCAAACAGGCAGAAGGTGAACTCGTAGGTGCTCATGTATTGAAAATGAAAGGTTACATGGATCAATTACAAGCACTGGGCAAAGTCTATGAACAATACATTGCCATCAACTTAATCAATAGATCCCTGACAAAGGAATTTAGTGGTTTTGTTCGTAACTTCAATATGCATTGCGTGGGGAAGACAGTTTCTGATTTACACGCATTGCTTATTGATTACGAGAAGGGTTTACCACCAAGGACTTCTCCTACGGCCCAGGTTCTTACCATTCAAAAGGGTAGGATTAACAAGCCAAGTACGAACAAGAAGGGCGAGGGTAAGGGTAAGCAAGTTATGGCTTATCAACCTCCACCCCCACCCAAGAGAGTATCCTAAGAAGGATCAGGTTTGCCACTACTGTCATTTAGTGGGTCACTGGAAGAGGAACTGTCCTCTTTACATCCAAGAGTTGCGGAAAAGTAAGAACAAGAAGACTGGTGATGCGTGGGTTTTGCAACCTTACAACAGGTTTTACCTCTCAAGGGATCTCAAGAGGCTTACAACCCCACCAGGCAGTGTACCTGACCGATGTAGTATAGTGTAGTGGTAAGTACGGGGGATTGATCGTTCTCCACAGGGAATAGTGTTCGTTAGGTGTGAAAGGCTACTCTAATTAGGTCTAAGGGTTGAGGAAGATTCTTTTTATGTTTTTATATTTTTATGAAAGCAAGTAAAATCTCGGGTTTTGAAGGAGTGGGCGGAATTAGTTGCTAGTCAACTAACCCAAATTACTACAAATGCAAATAAAATAAAATAACAAAAATGAAAAGTGGTGAGAAACTTATGTGTGGAGAAATGTGTTTACTTAGATTTCCTTACTCCCTAACTATCTTTTACCGGTTAATTAGTGTGTATTAGTCGCGTGGATGACGGGTGTATTCCTTAATACCATTCGTGGGGTGGCGTACTTACTTCCCCAAACTCTACAAGCTCCTACTTCACTCCTATGTCGAGCCGGCTAGGAAGCTCCTAACATGGGATCACTAGAATTCGCTTGTGCATTAAATACAACCATAAAAACCTTTAGTACGCATTTGGTTCATGTTTCTTAAGACGTTCAAGCAAGTTACCGAATAGGAAGTTAGCCAGTTTTCTTAAGCCTAACATAGATAAACAATCATCCAATACAACTAACAACACACTAACAACCAATAATCAATAGCTAGGTTTCATTAGATCTAAGCAAACACAAGATAAAATTAGCCTAACATGTTAAACAAAAGACAAGCATAAGATAGAATCAAACAACACATAGACATATTGAATGATTAATTGATAACTTATCTTTCAATGAAACATGGAAGATCTCAAGGCAAGAAGCCCTGAAAAAGTAGCTAAAATCGTCTTAGGGTTTTATCCCAAAATTCCACACACTAAGCTCTCTCCTAATGACAAAAAATTAGAAAACTATATATAGACTTTGACATCTGACGGCGTCACCTTATGCATTGTGACGCCGTCACCTCGCCGCTTTTAGGGTTCCCGGATGACCTTCTTGACGCCGTCCCTCTTTAGCTCTTCAAAAATCCATTCTGGCTTATCAAGGCTTGACGCCGTCGGACCTATAACGTGACGCCGTCCCTCTTTGATTTAAGCCGTGACGCCCTTGATTTAGTTAAAGCGTGACGCCGTCAGAATTCTCATGCAAACTCACTGGCCCGTCATGAGTAAATTTCACATCCAACTTTTCTTGCCAAGGCATGACGCCGTCTGGAGTTAATGTTGACGCCGTCAAAGGTGACTTTCAGCACAATTTTGAGACTTTGCCGTTTTCTTCACTTTTATGCTCCAAAAACGTCCAAAATGCCTCCTTTTCCAGATTTCTCCTCAAAAGTACCTAAAATGACAAAAGGAACGATTTAGGGCAATATTTGATCAAATAAATACGATTTCGGGCTTAAATGACCCCTTAAAAGCGGTACACTTTTCGCCTCATCAAATACCCTTACACTTGAGATTTGCTTGTCCTCAAGCAAATGCGCTTTTATTCTAATCAAAATACAAGTTAGGGGTCAATTAATGCAAACATAAAAGTAATTACAACAAATAATCGTTCCACTTCAATCATAATAAGCACGGAGATTACATACTAGCACCTCACAAGTAGTGTTTAGATACTCACATCTCTCAAGTGTCATCAAAATAAATCTCATAAATGAAAACGGATAATATCTCTCACTACCTGTCATAGCAAATAGATTACCATAGGCTTGGGAAAGGATCGAAAACCTCCTCCACTAGGCGTAAGCACCTAAGATAAACTATCAAAGAGGGCTTTTAAATGGGTTATAATGTTAGGTGTAGGGAAAAGGAAAACACGGTTTTGTTGGATAAAGGATATTTTACTGGTGGTGAGTTAAAGATCTTGATCAATTACATGTACTATACAATGTTGCTAAGCCAAGACTAGACTCGATCTTAAGCTAATGAAAGAAAATAACAAAACATAAAATAAACATAAAATAAAACGGGATGGTAGTCCGTATGTTTTTTCTATTTTTCTTTTTCTCATTTTTTTGTATTTTTCTTGATTTTTTTTTTTTTTTTTTTTTTTTTTTTTTTTTTTTTTTTTTTTTGCATACACTTTTACCCTACCATCCAAAATAATACATCATAGGGGCATTGCATTCCCCTTACACTTGAACTTTTACATAACTTTATAAATAACTATTCTAATGACTCGAATTAAGATAATTGAAAAACTTGGAGTACTTTTAAAACATTTAGCACATATGGGGGTAATAAATGATGTTCTTCCCCATTACTCCATTACACTAGTACTTTACCCATGAGTCCCAATCGTCCCAAAACAATATGTACAAGGATATGACTCGACTTAGCAACCATGTAATCAATTAGATAATTAACTTGGGTTTAAACAAATGTTGTAACAATAATGCACTAAAAATGAGTGCATACAAGGTAGGCTAAGGCGATTTGGGTGTACATTTAAGTGGGGTGTAACAAATTCTTCCTTTAAGTAAAATGCTTAAAGGTCGAAACGAAAAGATAGGCTCTGAGGGGTGTACTAGGGGTATCGTGTACTAAGAATGAGTACAACGCAAAGGGTGTGGGAGAATTACTTGACCAATGTAGCCAATGTAATTATAACAAAAACACAGGTGTAAAACAATGGGTTAATCCTAATGCCTCTTATCATGTAGTAAATCTAACTACACGAATGTAGTCTCACTTGTGGCCTTGGAATGGTCCTAACGCAAGTTCTAGAATCTAAGTGCTACCGGTACACACATCATAGCATAAATGCTTTTCCTACCAATTCTAGGGGCGAACCTCACATATTTGGGGGTGGAAAATTTTTTAGTGGTACGGTTTTTGTGCTAGTCATATAACTCCTATCCGTGAGACGCTCATTAAGATCAAAGTTTCACTCCTATATGTTGTAAAAAAATTTAAATTTGGCACTAAAATTGCCCTAACAAGTATTTATCTCAGTTTTATTACACATCTACCATCAAACAAACAAAAATCAAGCGTAATAGCATTCTCTAAAATCGTACTTTTACCCTCCCCTTACACTTAAGATGAACATTGTCCCCAATGTTCAAATAACAAGATGTAAAAGCATAAAGTAAAAGAATGAAATCAAATACTCCCCTGATTCGCTCGTTGGATAATGAAATTACACGGTTAAATCTTCCTCCAAAGAGAATGTTGAAGCTCCATGACTAATGCATCGCCACAAGCTTGATTCAAAACATTTCCTTGTCCAAAATAACCTGTTGAACCTGAGAAAACAAACACGAAAACCTGCATAACATCGGCGGGATAAAATCTATATATAAGGATATAATGCTTGTGGAATGATAACTTTGCAGATTCCTGGAGATTATAAGTTGGAGATTTTAATAAAAACTTTTTATGAAAACAAAATTTTCAAAAATTTCTGGAAATTAAATCTGACGCCGTCAGGTTATAACCCCTGACGCCGTCAGAAATGACCTGACAAAAATTTTCGTTTTAAGTTTCCGGAAAATTTCTGGAAAAACCTTTACCTTACTTCCTGGAAATCCTGCAAAACATCATTAGGACTCGATACAAGCATTTGACTCAAACAAATACGAATATGTATGTTAATTTAATATTATTACGATTCATGTTAATTTGTGTTCTAATAAACCGATTTAGATTTCCCTTACACTTATCTTTTGCAAAATACCTTTATATGTAGTTAAGACGAAGTTAAAAACAACATAAAGCATTTTCACAAATTACTTTTGAACATGAATCAATAATGATAAAAATTAAACACACATACGGAAACAAATAAAAACAAACAAACAAATAAATAAACACACAAAGCAAATAAAACAAATAAAGATTGGGTTGCCTCCCAAGAAGCGCTTTTCTTTATTAACGAGTCTTGTAGCTAGACTCAAAGTCACGTACATTACGTGACTCCATTATCGGTCACGGTTCCTAGGCCATTCTCCTTTGATTCTCTATCAGAATCACTTTCATAGTGAAGGTATTTCGGGTCCTCGAGATCAAAGGGATTATTTCGGTATTTAGAACTAAGCTCCTTATCATGCTTAAAGAATCCACTTGACAGGTCAAAAGTGTCCGTACATCCCCTTCTCACATCATCATCACACAACACTAGTTGGGAACTTAACCTATCGAGCCCATCATAATCAATCTCCTTGAATTCTCTCATCTTGTGAGGCGTTTGGTATGAGATTTCCCTAATCCCATCGGTGAAAGTCATGATCCCATTGAGCTCGTCCACAACCAAGCTTGTGGCCTTGCAAAAAGGTGCCCCAAAAACAACTTGTGATAACCTGGGATCGATGTACTTTTCGATATTATCGACGATTGCGAAGCTCATAGTGAATGTCATGTTTCCTACAAACACCTGTACATCATCATCTATGCCAATGTTGTCCTTCCCTTTATGAATCATCCCCCATCTGCAAATGTTGTTATAATGAAACAGGGACATCACATTTTTGGGTAAACATGTGTCGATGTAAACATTATAAAAATGCTTGTGACCAATCATGCAAGGTATTTTGAGATTATTCGGATCACATCGCTTAATTCGGCCAGGCCTTCTACCGCGTAACCCCCATGTGTTGCTTCTCGCTGATGGTTGATACTCATACACTTCTTCACAGCCATCCCGAAAAATCACTTTCCTGACACCATCGGTAAATAATGCACTCCTATCATCCTCATCGAGTATCACTCCCGTTGCTTTTATGAATGGTTTGCCTAGAACAAGGCCAGTTAAGGGTGGGCTGATGATAGGGTTCATGTTATTAATTACAGTTAACTCGATATGAAAGAGGAACTTTTCTATCACAATTGGTACCCTCCTTATTACCCCGATGATATTAGACCCTTCATATTTGACTTGTTCAGTGAAGGCTTCATTATATAGAGAAAGGGATATTGCACTTATAGAAGAGTTGGGGTTTATGTAGGCATCTTTTATAAACTTTTTCCTAGTGGTGCAAGAAATCTTAAAGACCCTAGGAGCGCCATCCTCTATTCTCTCTCCGAATCCCATAGGCGACCTTGCTGTGCCCCTCTCAAGTTCCTCTACCAGGGGGCGGTCCAGCAGTCCTGCAAGCCCATGAGGCATTTCGGATTTCTCTTCCGAGCCCTCCTCATCACTCACCTTTATTGTACTCGAGTTCTTTGGTGAGTCTAGATAGTAGTCGGGCGCCTCGGGTTTCTTTTCGGGAACTTTACCCTCCATTTCATTGTCCACATTCTTGGCTGTTTGTTGGTCCAGATTTGGTTTAGGAACAGGTATTGTTGTAATGGTGTTCACGAAGTGGAGAGGTTTCGAAGGGGTACGAGTATCTCCTGTTTTTTTTTCGTTCTGTGATATGTATTTGAAAAGTTTACTAGGGTGCTTGATTTTTACAGGAGGGGGTGTTTGGTGGGTTACCGTAACAGATTTGATCTCATTAACTCGTGCCAACTCACAATTTGACCTGCCAGCAAGGCGATCATTGATAACCTTTAACAGGTTATCAACCTTGTTGTTCATATCAACTTGCTGTTGTCTGAATTGATTCTCAAGTTTGGAAAGCTGTGTTTCTTGAGAGAGAATGAATTTTTGCAGTGATTCCTCGCGATTTTGTTGTTTATGCGTGTGTCGCTGAGGATAATGTTCAGACCAGGTGAGCGGGGTAGAGTCATTGAATGATACGCTACGAGTTTGGTTCCAACTAAAATTTGGCTTATTCTTCCATGCCTCATACCCATCTTCGGAATTTTTGGGCCCATAATTAGTGGCGAGCCACTTATCTCCCGCCTTATCGATTCGCGAGGATGCGAATTCTTTGAAAGCCTGTTTGGGAAGTTCCATGCAATCATGAGTGTCGTGGGGACCACTACATAATTTACATGAAGAAGTGATTTTGTTCACTTGGCTTGAAGGTTTAGGAGCCTCGTAGGATTTCATGAGAAACTTGACTTGGTCTTCAAGTTCTATGATCCTACGGTCGGAAGTGCTTGAATTGTTAGAAGGCAAAGATATTGCCTTGACCGTTTTATTCAAATCACGGGGATCACTCCAACTTTCGTTGTCATAAAGAGCAAGATCCTCTAGGAGAGCCCATGATTGTTCCGCACTTAGATCACGTAGCTTGCCACCGGCCGATTGGTCAATGGTTTGCCTTGTGGAGAGATTGATATGGTCATAGAAGATTTGGACTTGGAGCCAAAGTTCTATGCCATGGTGAGGGACTTTTTGGAGTAAGTCCTTGAATCGAGTCCATGCCTCGTAGAGAGTTTCGCCTTGACGTTGTTGGAACATCAAGATATCATTCCTTAGCTTGGTAGTTCTTCCCGGTGGGAAAAACTGAGCAAGGAAACGAGTGGTGAGATTGTCCCAAGTCGAGATAGATCCCGCGGGTAGATGATCAAGCCAATGGATAGCTTGGTCACGAAGAGAGAAAGGGAAGAGACGCAATCGGGTAGTGTCTCTAGTGGCACCGTTAAGGTCAATGGAATCTACGAGTTTAAGAAAGTCCTTAAGGTGTTGAATTGGGTCTTCGGACATATGTCCGTGGAATGCACATCCGTTTTGCACCAACCGGATGGTGTCGGATCGCAGGTGGGCTACATTGGCTCCTCTGGGAAGCTCAATGGCGTTTTGGTAACCTTTGTGGCTTGGTTGGGAATACTCTCCTAAGGTACGGGCCCTAGGAGGTTGTGGTGGGTTGTTGGGATCAAGGATATTACCACCTTCCATGACGTCGGATGGTAATGGTTACGAACAAAGAAACGAAGAAAAAAAGATAGACTAAAGAAAACCTAGAAAAATAAAATAAAAATCTCACTAGAAAGGAATCTAGTGAGTAGACCTAATAGAAATAAAAATTCAACCTAAACAATAACTATTCCCCGGCAGCGGCGCCAAAAACTTGATGCGTGGGTTTTGCAACCTTACAACAGGTTTTACCTCTCAAGGGATCTCAAGAGGCTTACAACCCCACCAGGCAGTGTACCTGACCGATGTAGTATAGTGTAGTGGTAAGTACGGGGGATTGATCGTTCTCCACAGGGAATAGTGTTCGTTAGGTGTGAAAGGCTACTCTAATTAGGTCTAAGGGTTGAGGAAGATTCTTTTTATGTTTTTATATTTTTATGAAAGCAAGTAAAATCTCGGGTTTTGAAGGAGTGGGCGGAATTAGTTGCTAGTCAACTAACCCAAATTACTACAAATGCAAATAAAATAAAATAACAAAAATGAAAAGTGGTGAGAAACTTATGTGTGGAGAAATGTGTTTACTTAGATTTCCTTACTCCCTAACTATCTTTTACCGGTTAATTAGTGTGTATTAGTCGCGTGGATGACGGGTGTATTCCTTAATACCATTCGTGGGGTGGCGTACTTACTTCCCCAAACTCTACAAGCTCCTACTTCACTCCTATGTCGAGCCGGCTAGGAAGCTCCTAACATGGGATCACTAGAATTCGCTTGTGCATTAAATACAACCATAAAAACCTTTAGTACGCATTTGGTTCATGTTTCTTAAGACGTTCAAGCAAGTTACCGAATAGGAAGTTAGCCAGTTTTCTTAAGCCTAACATAGATAAACAATCATCCAATACAACTAACAACACACTAACAACCAATAATCAATAGCTAGGTTTCATTAGATCTAAGCAAACACAAGATAAAATTAGCCTAACATGTTAAACAAAAGACAAGCATAAGATAGAATCAAACAACACATAGACATATTGAATGATTAATTGATAACTTATCTTTCAATGAAACATGGAAGATCTCAAGGCAAGAAGCCCTGAAAAAGTAGCTAAAATCGTCTTAGGGTTTTATCCCAAAATTCCACACACTAAGCTCTCTCCTAATGACAAAAAATTAGAAAACTATATATAGACTTTGACATCTGACGGCGTCACCTTATGCATTGTGACGCCGTCACCTCGCCGCTTTTAGGGTTCCCGGATGACCTTCTTGACGCCGTCCCTCTTTAGCTCTTCAAAAATCCATTCTGGCTTATCAAGGCTTGACGCCGTCGGACCTATAACGTGACGCCGTCCCTCTTTGATTTAAGCCGTGACGCCCTTGATTTAGTTAAAGCGTGACGCCGTCAGAATTCTCATGCAAACTCACTGGCCCGTCATGAGTAAATTTCACATCCAACTTTTCTTGCCAAGGCATGACGCCGTCTGGAGTTAATGTTGACGCCGTCAAAGGTGACTTTCAGCACAATTTTGAGACTTTGCCGTTTTCTTCACTTTTATGCTCCAAAAACGTCCAAAATGCCTCCTTTTCCAGATTTCTCCTCAAAAGTACCTAAAATGACAAAAGGAACGATTTAGGGCAATATTTGATCAAATAAATACGATTTCGGGCTTAAATGACCCCTTAAAAGCGGTACACTTTTCGCCTCATCAACTGGGCACTCGGGCGCCAGCACTTCAGGTAACTTACTCATGATTGAATTATTTACTCTAAATCATAAAATTAATTCCTGGGTATATGATACTGGATGTGGTATTCACATTTGTAATATGCTACAGGGGTTTAGAGTGGAAAGGAAGCTTGCCTATGGGGAGCAATATTTGCATGTGGGAAATGGAGCACCTGCAGCTGTTGAAGCCATAGGAGTGTTTAATTTAGTTTTTCCTTCGGGCTTAGTAATGTTATTAAACAATTGTCATTATGCACCTTCAATTGTTAGGGGTGTAGTTTCTTTTTCATGTTTTGTTGGATCTTGGTTTTAATCACATTATCAGTAGCAATAGAATTTCTGTTTCTTTAAATAATGTTTTTTATTTTAATGCTATTGCTGTTAATGGTGTGTTTGAAATTGATATGAATAATAATATGTCCAATAATAATTCAATGTATAGCATTAGTAAGAGAATTAAGTCTGACTTGAATTCTTCTTACCTTTGGCACTGTAGACTTGCTCATATAGGCAAGACTCGCATGAAAAAGCTGCAACACGATGGGCTTTTGAAAAGTATCAATGATGAATCGTATTATAAATGTGAGTCTTGTATATCTGGGAAGATGACGAAGAAACCTTTTCATAGTAATATGGAAAGGGCTTCAGATCTACTTGGTTTAATACATACTGATGTGTGTGTACCACTTAGACATGTGTCAAGGAAAGGTGCTAGCTACTTCTTAACCTTTACTGATGATTTCAGCCGTTATGGTTATGTTTATTTACTAAAACATAAACATGAGGTATTTGAAATATTTAAGGTTTTCAAAGCAGAAGTAGAATTGCAACTAGGAAAGAAGATTAAAGCTCTTCGATCCGATAGAGGCAGTGAATATTTAAGCCAAGAGTTTAAAGATTATTTAGCTGAGAATGGAATTGTCCAGAATCTCACATCTCCATATACTCCACAACAAAATGGTGTATCTGAGAGAAGGAATCGTACATTGTTAGACATGGTACGGTCAATGTTTAATCTTACAACTCTTCCTTTATCTTTTTGGGATTATGCCTTAGAATCTGCGGTTCGTATTTTAAATATGGTTCCCACTAAGAAGGTTGATAAGACACCATATGAAATATGGAGTGGAAAGGTTCCGAACTTGTCTTATTTAAAGGTCTGGGGTTGCGAGGCGTATATAAGACGTGACTCAGCAGATAAACTCCAACAGAGATCTGTAAAGTGTATCTTTGTAGGATACCCAAAGGAAACGATGAGTTACTACTTTTATTACCCATCTGAAAACAAAGTCATTGTTGCAAGATATGAAGACTTTTTAGAAAAGGAACTTATATCTCAAGAATTCAGTGGGAGAGTATATGATCTGGAAGACGATCATTTAGATACATTACCTTCAGAAAACACTAGCATACTTCCTGTGGAACCTAAAAGTCTGGGTCCTCCACCTGAAGTTGAAATTGTTCCCATTCGCAAGTCTTTAAGACATGTGAAAGCGCCTGAACGTCTATTTCTTAACGTAGAAGTTGAGGAAACTATATTAGGGGATCTTAATGAACCTACTAATTATAGGGCTGCCATTGAGAGTCCTAAAAAGGACAAATGGGTAGTTGCTATGAATGGGGAAATGCAATCCATGAAAGATAACAATGTCTGGATTGAAGTAGACCTTCCTCCTAATGCCAAGGTAGTTGGGAGTAAGTGGCTCTTCAAGAAGAAAACTGACATGGATGGCAAGGTACACACCTATAAAGCCCGTTTGGTAGCTAAAGGCTTTACTCAAATATTTTGTGTTGACTATAAGGAGACCTTTTCTCCTGTAGCTGACATTAGGGCTATTAGGATTCTCATAGCTATAGCAGCATACTATGACTATGAGATTTGGCAAATGGATGTCAAAACCGCCTTCTTAAATGGTCCCCTAGATGAAGACATCTATATGGCGCAGCTTGAGGGGTTTGTGAATCCAAAATTTTCAAACCGTGTATGCAAACTTCAAAGATCCATTTATGGATTGAAGCAAGCATCACGGCAATGGAATAAAAGATTTGATGAGGAAATCAAAAGGTTTGGATTTACTCAGAATCTTGATGAGCCATGTGTATATCACAAAGCTAGTGGGAGTAATGCAATTTTCCTTATCCTATATGTTGATGACATATTGGTCATGGGAAAAGACATTCAAAGTTTGCAAAGGGTTAAGGCATATCTTGGAAAATGCTTTTCTATGAAGGATTTAGGAGAAGCTGCATATATTCTGGGAATCAAGATCTATAGAGATAGATCAAGGCAGTTAATCGGACTAAGTCAAAGTGCTTACATTGACAAAATATTGAAGAGATTCAATATGCAAAATTCCAAGAAAGGATATTTGCCAATGGAAGTAAAACATGGCTTAAGTAGTGAGCATTGTGCTTCAACACTTGCAGAGGTGGCACGCATGAGCAAAGTTCCTTATGCTTCGGCTGTAGGTTCTATTATGTATGCGGTGAGGTACACAAGGCCAGATGTGGTGTTTGCTCAAAATATCACCAGTCAATTTCAATAGAATCCAGGTGATAAACATTGGATTGCTTTTAAACATATTCTAAAGTATCTTAGGCATACGAAAGATATGTTTCTTGTGTATGGTGGAAATCCAGCTACAGAACTTGATGTAACAGGTTTCTGTGATGCGTCCTGGCAATGTGACAAAGATGAAGCGAAGTCTCAGATTGGTTATGTCTTTGTTATCAATGGAGGAGCAGTAGACTGGAAGAGCAAGAAGCAGAGTACAATTGCGATGTCTGCGACAGAGGCCGAGTACATAGCTGCTTCAGAAGCTGCAATGGAGGCAGTCTGGATTAGGAAATTCATTTCAGGGCTTGGTGTTATGCCTTCAATTGAATCGCCTATTAATATATATTGTGACAATTCTGCTGCAAACATATTTGCCAATGAGCCTGGAGTCATGAAGGGCACCAGACATTTTCTACGGAAGTATCACAATGTTCGGGAACAAGTCCGCGAAGGTGAAATAAATCTCTTGAAGGTTCACACAGATGATAACTTAGCTGATCCATTCACTAAGGCTTTAGCTAAAGAAAAGCTTACTGAACTATCCAATGGAATTGGACTTAGATTAGCTAGTAGTTTCATGCATGACTGTGTTTAGTATTTGGATAAAGGATCTTGTAAACAATTTATTATTTTTTAATGAAATAAAGTATTGGATATGTTTATATTCATTATTTAATATTGTTGTCCTATTTTTTTTTTTTTTTTTTTTTTTTGCATGTTTTAAATCCGTGAATAATTTAGTTATTCTAAATGTCCGTTGTCAGTTAATGATATGGGAATATTATTATGTTAAGACAAATCTGAGTTTTGGTAGAATATACTTGAAAGTATATTGATGTGTTGTCATACCAAATTCACACGATATTCAATGAATTGAATATAGGACTTATCCCAACTACATGATATTACTTATGGATATTTCTAAGTAAATCATGAATAGTTATCCTCAGACTTGAGATACCGGATAACTGTTGTGAATGTAGTGCATTCTGTGGAACAATTTAATGCTATACGTAACTGGTAGTCATAAGGATTTTTTTCAGAATTGTTGCAAAGTTCATGAGTTATGCTTGTAGTCAAGATAGAATTTGTTCATCCAAAGTTATTTTTGGAGTTTAATACTGTTGGGCCCCTCGTTGGGTTGACAAGATGTTTGCATGGTTATGCCCAAGATCTCCTCTGAATATGTTCAGAAGATTTGGTAATCTTGCTCAATCATAAACAACGAGAAACAGAATTTTGAATTAAGATAATATCGATATCTTTATTCAATGTAGTATTAGAAACAAAAGGATAATAATAATGATGAATCATTAAAGGTTTTTCCAGGAGACCTACTCGAGTTGTACTAGAGGCATCGGCGTGTTGCAAGACGCTAACCGATGTGATCACAACTATTATGATACGTCTAAATGGGAGCGGTTAAGTTTATAGACATAAAATAGTAATTGTGTGTTAGGATCGAACTCGAGATCATGGGATTGCACACGTTACAAATGAAGAATTAATGATTAATAATTATGTATAAAATGTTATATATAATTATTATATGCACAAAACATTTAACGGGCGTTAAGTATTTAACGGATAATGACTAACGACCGTTAAGCGATAAAAGGAAACAATTAAGGAGTGAAAATTAGGAAAGTTGAGAAGCATCCGGAACCCCTTGTGGGCTTGCACCGATCGGCCAAAGGGTTATGTAACCCTAATCCATCTCTAACTTGTCCTCTAAGTTTTCATCCTATAAATACAAAGGCCTTGGTTCATTGTTGGATACTCTTGTGCACTCTAATACCAAAACCTTGTGTGTTTTTCCTCTCCTTGCATTAAAACCGATCGACCTATATACCTATAGGATCGATCACAATTTTTTGATTGTCAAGAAAATTTGTTTTGTGTTATTACTTGCATAACATTTATTCGGTATTAGTTTGTGTGTACAAGAACGTGATTCTTACACATTATTGTAAGAATCTTGGATTGAATTGCAAAACCAGTCAGGGGTAATTCCTATAATCCCATAAACCCTAATTAGGGCTCATGATTCATATTGCTCAAGGTTGATTCTTGTTCTTGCTACAATCATCAAGGTACGTTCACTTTAATATTCGGTTTAATTATTTATGTGTTATGTATCCTTTGCTTCTGCTATATGTGTTCTTTGATGTATTGGTTTATTTACATGATTGTCACGATAGTATAATTACAACACAATCGGCACTCAAGCCCTTAAAGCAACATAGATCGGTACCTACACTATAACATTTTACCTGTCAGAGGATCTCATGTGATACCATATTCATCAGTAAATTGCTTATACTTATCAAATATATATTTAATAAGTAACATGAAACATAAAAAGAAAATCTTCATGTCATTATAAGTTAACTATGCCACATAAACAGTTGTAAATCAACCCGTGAAAGTTCACTTCAAATATTATGGAGTACCAAATAAGATCAAGGTAAGACCAACTAGCTTAACTTGAATAATATGCTAAAAAAAAGAAACAGTAAATCAAACAATGGAACCAAAGATGATGATCACAGCACGTTCTATTAAGACAACCAATTTAGTTTAAACTCATCTGACAGCTTGAGGTCATTGGCATTGTCTTGAAAACTTCTCCAAGACTTAAAGTACTTCATTGTTAGGGTTTCCCATTGTCCATTGAGGAGATTTTTTATTTGAACATCTTTCAGATCAAGAATACTCTTATCCAGCTTCCCCCTTACAATAAGCTTATACATGATATTTTTGACGTTTGTGTTCGATGTAACATGATAAACCCTAAGATAATTGGGATAGAAAATCGAAAAAAGTGCCTGGAAAATTAGTGAGTACTTTGGAAAGTGTGCATTAGAAAATTTTGTGCGGGTCTTGAAGGATAGTTGTTGCACGTTCCTAGCCGAAAACGCAGTTCTTCTTCTGAGATCATCAATGTCGAAGTTCTCTGGCACTAATTTATGTTGGAATTTAAATAGCATGACACGCATCTAAATAAATAAACACATCAAGTACGCATAGCGGAAGCAGGATCTATAATTTAACACGTATAAAGAATTATTGAATAGTAAATAAGGGTTACCTCGAGATCCTAGCAAGAACAAGGATCAATCTTCTCTTTTCTTCTCTTGAATATATAAAAGGATTAACGTGGAACCCCTTACCCTTTTGTTCCACAATCCAAGATGGAATAACTAAAGTAAGTTATTACCATGGTCTTGTACACACGTACTATAACCAACTAACGTTAGATGCTAGTGTAAAGACACGTTTATTAAACCAAAATCATTTGTTTAATAAATAAATAAAGTCAATCTACTTTCAATTTAATAATTAAAGTTGATTCACTTTTCCAAAGACAGTGATGATTATATCGACTGTATTCAAAGCAAGAAAAGACAATAAACATTAAATGGCTATAGTAACATGTACTGACGTCCAATTTAACGAAAGACCAATATGTTGTATTTATAGTGAATTTGGCTTTCTCTCCAAGCAATGGATCGACAAGGGTTTTATCCCTTATGCCAAAACAGGCCAAGCCCATAGACATGGGTTCTAGATCCTTCTTAAGCACCAAATTTCACTAACGGTCCTTCCTTTATTCCCTAACGGTCGTTTAGTCAATTCAACAAATTACTTAACGTCCGTTAGTTAATATTTCGTGTCCTAAATAATTAAATACATAACATAGTTATATATATTAATTATTTCCATTAGTCATTCATACGTAAAGTGTGCAATCCCAAGGTCCCGTGTTCGATTCTAGTCATATACATTTTAATATTTTTCCATAACTCTAACAGCTCCCACTTGGAAATCTATTAAAAGTATAATTGACATTGGTTAGCGTCTAGCAACACGCCAATGCCCCTAGTACAACTCGGGTGTGTGGTCTCCTGGATAAACCACTAGATGATTAGATCATCATACTTATCCTTTTGTTTCTAATACTACATTAATAAAGATATGGATCCGAGTCATTCTTTATTAATAATTCTGTTTCTCGTTTTTCGATTACACAAGATTACCAAATCTTCTGAATAAGTTCAGGGGAGATCTTGGGCGTGGCCACGCAAACATCTTGCTAATCCCACGAGGGGCCCAGTAGTATTAAACTTCAAATAAATTTGAAGGAACAAATCCCATTTTGACTACGAGCATAACTCATACACTTCGCAACACTTCCGAAAACAATCCGTATAGCTACCAGTTACGTATAGCGTTAAATTGAATCACAGAAATGCACTACATGCATGAACGGTTATCTGGTATCTCAAGTCTGAGGATAAATATTCATGATTTACTTGATAACAACGATCCATAAAGTACAATCATGTGGTCGGGATAAGTCCTATATTCAATTTATCCAATATTGAATATCATCTGAATTTGGCATGCCCACGCATCAATATACTTTAAGTATATTCTACCAACACTCAGATTTGTCTTAATTCAATAATACTCCCATATTATTGATCGACAACGGACTATTTAGAATAACATAAGTTATTCATGGAATTAAACATGCAAATATAGGATACAATTTATTATTAATGAAAACAAACGTACCACGTACTTTAATTCATTGTAAATAATAATCGCTTAACATCCCTTATCCAAATACTAAATAGATCAATGCATGATAATTCCCATTAATGAATTATGCCCAAGTCATGTTCACCATACTTGTTGACAAACCATAAATCAACTAATTTTGATCTATCGGAAATTTTGAGAATACTTATTTTAAGAATTCATTTACTGAAATTCTTGTATGTGTGCATTCATCTATCTAGATATTGCCACATACTTCATAAAATGCGTGACATCCTCATGCACGAATTTATGACAATTAAACTACCAAACCTTTGTGGTTAAAGTATTCTAATTCTTTATGTATAATGCAACTATGCTCATATAGAGCATGGTATGTGCTTAAACACATACCTTTTCTTGACCAAAACCGGACCCAAATAGACCAAAAACTAACCAATTATGCCAAATACTTTGTGTTTTTGTGTTTATTTATGTGCAGGTACGGATATCGTGAAAAAACGACAAAAGACACGAGAAAACCGGGAAATCGAGCACGGGATATGGAAAAGACTCAAAGCCGGAACCGGGAAAGAAATTATGGTCAAAAAGTCAACCGAGGTCCTCATATTATCAGAAATTGTCAAATTCAGCCCTTGGATTTAGTTTGGAAGAATGGCAATATTAGTCCCTTAAAATTCATAATTTACAAGAAAGGTCCCTTGAACTTTACACTCTTTAAACCTTACACCCTTAAATCCAAAACCTTATACCACCCAACCCATTTATTTACTACACATCCCACACCATTTATTTAAGCCCAGCCCAGACAAAATATTTTGACCCGATCCAACCTCAAGAATAACCCGGTCAACAACCCACCCTTAATAAAAAAGAAACAAAAACACACCCTCACATACACGCGCGAAAAATAATCCCCAAAAATTCACTACCGAAGAACCCTAATTTACTGCACGCCTAAAATTACCTCGTACCGAATAATTACCTAATGATTAAAACCTTCTGGAAGGTCCTGACAGCTTTAGGGACACGTGGGGGATGCTTATTGGAGGTGCCACCTCATAAATCCAATCCAAGGGCCAAGATTAAACCGTGGTGAGCAAGGGAAGGATCCAAGGGCTTAGGTTGATCGAAGGAGTCTCTGGAAGCCTCTGCTGAGGGCTATAAATATCCCACCTCACTCACGAAGGAAAGGCTGTTAGCTAGTTAGTTAATTAGGGTTAGACTTAGGGTAATTAGGAGTAGATTAAAATTAGAGTAGTTAAATTTCAGCTTGTGGTAGCTTATTGTTGCAGGTTTTTTATTAATTTACTCATCAGTTCTCGATTTTGTACTCAAATTCATATTTTCAGTTAAAGTCTATGTAAGTCAATTTTCTTTTTCATCTCATTTCTCAGCTTAATTTTCTGTGTTCATCAGTTTGTAGAATTAATTTAGTTAAGTTGCTCATTTATTGGTTTGGTTTTCAGCTTAGATTAGTGGTGTGTTTGAAAGTATAATATTCAGTTAGTCAATAGGTAGTATTGGATCAGTTGACTTTAATTGGTCAAAACCAGTTTAGTTCTCAATTTGAATTCATATAGTTTAAGTCAGTAGATATAAGCAGATTTCTAGTGTTTTAAATCAGTTTTATGTAGTTTGATAATATTTGAATATGTTTTCTAAGTTTCATGAATTTTAATAGGAAGGATCATTAGATATAGAGTGATGCAGATTTAGTTAAATTTAAGTATTAGAAGTTGTTAAATAAAGCTTATGATAGTTGTCTGTCATCTGGTATTCAGGTTCTTAAAAGTCAAAAATCAAAAACCTGCCCATTTCATTTTTCTGCACAAACAGGTCTGAGTTCTCAGCATAGGATTTCACTTCATAATTTCAAGGTGCAAAAGTAGTTCAAAATTCACAAAAAATGGTTTCCTGGTTAATATAGTTGCTTATCTTCATGAATCCACTGAGCTTTTACATTTTGAAATAAGTTTGGAAGCTTAAAAGTTGGTTTGAAAAGAGCTAGTTAAGCTGAAATCTCCCCTGCACCAGTGGATTTTTCTTCTCATCTAACCACTTTCATAAGTCCTTATCTGATTCAGTATTTGAGCTCATGCTTTGATTGTTGGTTCTCTGTTAAGCTTATACTTCTGATTTGTTGATTATTAGCTTAATTTGTTCTTGGAAGCTTGTTGTCCTAGCTTTAATTGCCCCACTTTTTGCCCCTTGTGGACTGTTTCCCTTGAACATAGGGACCATCAGCAGCCTCAGTTTCTTTTATGATCTCAGAGCTTATTGCTGTTGTTTATTGCATAAATTTCAGTTGTTTTAAGTTTCCAGTAGTCAGATATGCATGTCCTGAGCTTTTCAGAATTTTTGGCTTGTTTTTGCTTATTTTTAGCTTAATTCCAAATGCTTATTTCTACTGTTTAGCTTATTTATGTTGAATTGAGTGCTGATTTTATTTTTCCTATATTTCTTATTAAAAATTAAAATTACTCAAATATTTTCAGATTTTTCCATTTAGTTTTACTATTTTTAAATCATTTAAATAGTTTAATTTAGTTTTTAATTCATAAAAAATTATTAAAAAGTCAAAAAAAATATTTTTCTTTTTCCAAAAATTTTCTTTTATCAGTTTTAATATAGGAAAATTATTTTTATATTTTTAGGTATTAAATTTTAGAAAATCACTTTTTATTTACGTTTTATAATTCGTCGCGTAACGTTTTTAAATTCAAATTTTCGTTTTTAAGTTCGTATGCTTAGTTTAATTATTTTATTAGCATAATTAGTTGTTTTTATTTCATATTTCATTGTTCGTAGTATAAAATCACAATTCTCACTTATACACACTCATTCACTACACGAATCACGTTCCGGGAACACAAATTCCATTCGATCTTCGTCGGGACAAACGACTCGGGTTAACACATATTTCCACGTGTGTTTTCCTTGAACTATAAATGACACGAATCAGAGCATAACTAGTACACATGGCCATCTCAATCTTATCAGCATCATTGTATCCAAACAACAATATGCTCTTTAAAATTCCGTAAACTTTAATATTCATCGTGTAATGTTTGATATCTTCAAAGATTATATGCTCTTTAGTAAAGGTACAACAGCAAGTAATGATGCAGGTCAAGCTGGAAAGGAGCCAAGACCTGAAAAAGATTATATTTTGCTGCCTATTTGGACTGTTGATCCACCCTTCTCAACACAAGAGTCAAAGAGTTCACAAGAAGATGACTTTGCAAAAGATGATAAAGAAGATGATGCAAAATCTTCTAATGATGATAAAGTGATTAATGAAGAAAAGCAGACTGATGAACAAGAAAAGGATGATGTATCAGATGATATTAACACTAGAAGTACTAACTCTGCTAATACTGCTAAGTCAAGTGTTAATGCTGCCAATGAAGAAATTAACACTAGCAGTACTAATTCTGTTAATACTGCTAAGTCAAGTGTTAATGTTGCTGACAGGGAAGGCATATCTATTGATGATGATGACTATCCAGATGATCCAGACATGCATGAATTGGAAGAAATCTATCCTGATATTGTGACAAATAGTAAATTTTCTCTAATATTTAATTTATAACAATCCATTTATTTTGACTAAATCATCAGATTAGGCATTTATATAATTATCACGGGAAGACAGACCCGCACACTGTGTCACAATGTAATTTCACCAAGAACAGTGAAATTTTCCCATCTCACATTTTACCAACTGTAATGTAGTAAAAACGGGAGGTTATCTCATTTTTACTCAGAATGACACCACACGCGTACCGATGTCTCAACAATAATCAATTTAAAACTTAGAAATTATTGTAAATTCATAAAACTCTAAATTCATCCAAGTATTTTTAAAACGTCTCTAAAAACCCACTCTTCCATATCTATATCGGTTCAGGGAAGGACCCGAGTTCAACTCAGTTCAGCGAGACGTGGGTATACTTTACCCATTCCTAAATAAAATCAATCCTTATATACTTAAAATAAAACTCTCCACTCACACAATTATCAAAAATCCTGTCTTCTTCCCTAGGTTTTGTCCGCCCCTCTTCTTCCCCAAAAGAATATACGATCCATCACCATCCACCATCTCTGTCACCCTCTCCTTTTTGATCTAAACACTCACAATCGTTTTCATACGCCTCGAATTCCTCAAGTCAAACCTAGAAGACTACATAAGAAGGAGAAAGATCACTCGAATGGAAGTATTATTTCTCCCAAATCCGAAAGCAGTTATGGAGTTACTCTCCATTTTCTTCTTTTTAAACCAATATCCCAGGGACATTCGAATCACACCTCAACAATCATACTCAAAGTTTCTGAGATCAAGAACACGCAAGGAAGAGCAAAAGATTGAGGTAGGTTGTGGTTCGATTAGGGATAACTGGGTTTCGGATTTAATCTTGATAGAGTTCCTGAGTCTATCATTCCTTGTTCGAATCATTGTAAGGAATTAAGCTTGGTATTCGAATCTTTTCTATTCGTATCATGTTAGTTCGATTTTGTTAATCTTAGATCGAATAAGTGATGTTTAAGTGGTTGATTATCATTGTTGTTATTCAAGAAGTTAATTAGTGTTATCGAATTTTAGATGTTGTTGTTGTTGTTTCGTGTGGCATAGGATCGGTAAATCTAGAAATCATTGATTAGGATTGTTGAAAATTTCGTTCTTAGATTCGCAGAAACCAAATGAGTCCTTAGGAAATTCATATCGAAATAAGCCAAGTGTATAATTGTTGATGAGGTATTGTGTATCAAAACCGTTCGAATGACCCACCCTTTTGGTTTAGTGATATTCTTGCGATTGTTAAATTTGGTCACCTTTTAGTCGAATAAAACCACCTAAACAAGGTGTTTGGATGGTGGTCTTAGGCTAGGAAACCCACCCTGCACAGGGGACGTTCTGGCCGAATCCTTACCAAATTAGATCCACCCAGGGCAGCCACCATGGGGTTGAGCTAGCCGCGGGTTAGACCTCAACTAAAGGCAAAGAAGACTCACTCCTCAACCCTCCCGGTATAACCTAGTTTAGAACCCAAAATGAGAGACAAGGATTGAGAGAATTACCCTTTGTTTGAGTCTAGAATACACCCCGTTTGACCCAAGATTTGACCCCATTTGGGATAAAACTTTCCTTGCTCAACTCGAACCCACAATACTGTCAAGTACCATAAGTTACCTCGTGTTGGTTTGCTTTAGGCTAAAACACAATGAAGTGCCAAGAGTGCTCTTTGTCACAAGGATTGATCTCACACTCGAAATGGTTCTTTTCCTTGTGAAACGAGAAGGATTATGCCAAAACCAAAGCCACTTATAACACCGAGACTCCTATATTTTGGAGTCGAGTAGTACTCGACCCCAAAGTGAGCCAAGTCATGAGACATATAAGGCCATTAGTGTCGAATCGTTGGCCTAAAAGCTTCCCAGAAAACTCACAAAGTCCCTTGGGACGTGTAAGTGGGTGAGTTGTATTTCCAGGCTAAAATAAATCGACCCACTTAGGGCCCATGTGCAAGCCTAACCGAAACCCCTCGTTCTAGCCCATGTGTACCTGCGAGTTAGTTTTGGCCCACCCGGCCCAATGCGGCTGTGGTGGCCAGTCCAGCCCATCACCAGTATCCCCCCCTCCTCCTCCGATTCAATTGGGCCGCAGCCCATCAAATATTAAATATACGAAAATTGTTAACATGGATATAGGTATTAGACGCAAAATGAAAATCATTATAGCCGATCACGTAAATTTTAGTATCAAAACTAACATGTATAGAAACTTGTGTTGTCGCAACTTAATATTCGACTACTAAATAATTGGATCCTTAACTTGTAATTGTCACTTGAAATTCGTCCTACGCTTATATTAAATTTTAGCACATAAAAGTTGACATAGGAGATATACGTTACCAAGAGATAAAACTTGACTAAGATAATAACCAAATCGAGTTTTTACTAAGTACAAAGTAAAACACATAGATAAATATAAATTTTGACATTTATTTAATCGACCAATAATCATGCCGTTACTAAAAACTAGAAAATGAAATTTTAACATAAACTTTACTTAAAGTACTATAACGAGATCAAAGGTTTTTCTCAACTTATAATTTGTAAACACAAGTCGAAACTAATAGTTAATAACTACATAGACTTAGTTGATTTTAATAAACGAGATAAACTAAATTTTTATTAAACCAACTTTACATTACGTTTTCTCAAAACACTAAACTATTAGATATTAAACGTCACTCGCGCTAAATTTTATTTCAAAAATCTATATAGCTAGATATAACGACTAAACTACACGACCTTAATATATATATATATATATATATCACATTTCAATTATATCTATTCGTGCTTCAAATCGTTCATTTCATTATCTTCCAAATTCCGTCACTCAAATTCCTATAAGATTTCTCGTTTCCTCATTACCGTACATTTAAATCATTCGTAGAGCTAAACCTTACCATTTCTTAGGGAATTCATTCGTAACCTCACTTGCTGCCACACAAATGACAACAACATAATCACTTTAAATGGAATTAAATTCTAAAAAGACTTAATACTTGAAAATAAAACATGGTTTATTAATCTAGGTTGCGTGTTGGTGCCGTGCACTTCCTAATTTCACAGCATTCACTGTTCAGACCATTAAAGGTGAGTTTATAGCCCCATTTTACTTATACTTGTTTTACAAATATGGGGTGAGAAACATGAAAATTATTTTATGGACCATAATATTAATAATTTTTCTCAAAACTATTGCGTAGTTTGCCTAAGCCCTAGAACCCACTATCATGCCCATTTTCATGAGCCGTTAGTTCCCTTTGGGAAGCGCGATTACTTAAGATAGATCTATTGGGGTGACTCCCCCGTTCGGTTGGCCAGACAGGTCAATGCGGACGTATAGCAAGTCGGACTTCGAGTGTATTGGGTTAAACACTCGCTAAGGGCCCCTTGACTATTATTTATGTGCTATAGATTAGCGCACTAAACTGTCGAGCTTCGGTTGCATGAACTTAGTGCTAGCGCGATAGACTATTTTGTATGACATTATATGTGTTGTAATGATCATACTGGTCCAAACTTATTAATTAATGCTTTTATTTAAACCTATGAACTCACCAGCTTTTTGCTGACTTTTAGCATGTTTTCTCAGGTGTGTAATTTGATTTGTTATGGCAAGGATTTGGCAAGGCAAGGGTCATGGACCTTTTCTGAAGAAGTGGCAAATAATTTAAGACTTGTTTTTATGTGGGACCATTGTAACCAATGGGTCTATTTTTCTAAACAATGAATTATCTTTTGTAAACACGAAATGTTGATTTAATTAAAACGGAGTATGTAATCCGTTCTTTGTTTACCTTGTGTTGTGATTTCCAATCTACGCAAGTAGCACCCTCAAAGTTTTGTATGCTTCCGCGACTGTTAAATTTTGGGGGTGTTACAGATACTGATGAAGATGTACTTGGTGCAGAGGCTGACTTAACCAATATGGAAGATAAGGTACAAGTCAGTCCTATTTCAACTACAAGAGTTCACAAGAATCATCCAAAGAAACAAATCATTGGAGAGCCAAAATTTGCTGTTCAAACAAGGAAGATGATAAAAGATTTGAAGGAACAAGGTTTCTTTGTTAGATCCCTTCATCAAAGAAATAGTCACAAAGACCTTCAAAACTGTTTGTTTGCATGTTTTCTATCACAAATAGAACCCAAGAATGCTCACAACGCATTACAAGGTCCAAGCTGGGTGGAAGCTATGCAAGAAGAACTTCTACAATTCAAGCATCAAGAAGTTTGGACACTGGTAGATTTGCCTAATGGGAAGAGGGCAATTGGTACTAAATGGGTTTTTAGATGCAAAAAGGATGAAAGGGGCATTGTGATTAGAAACAAGGCAAGGTTAGTAGCTCAAGGATACACTCAAGAAGAATGTATTGATTATGATGAAGTATTTGCTCCAGTTGCAAGAATTGAAGCTATAAGATTGTTCTTGGCTTATGCTTCATACAAAGACTTTGTAGTGTATCCAACGGATGTTAAAAGTGTTTTTCTGTATGGGACTATTGAAGAAGAAGTTTACGTCTCACAACCACCTAGTTTTGAAGATCCTAATTTTCCTAACAAGCTTTACAAGGTGGAGAAGGCACTATACGGTTTACATCAAGCTCCCAGAGCTTGGTATGATACATTGTCAACATACTTGTTGAACAATGGTTTTAGTAGGGGACAGATTGATAAAACTTTGTTTATCAAAAGGCACAAAGATGATATCTTGTTAGTTCAAGTTTATGTTGATGATATCATCTTTGGATCAACAAACAAGGCTTTATGTGTTGAATTTGAAACGCTTATGCATGAAAGATTTCAGATGAGTTCAATGGGTGAACTTACATTCTTTTTAGGGTTACAAGTTAAGCAAAAGGAGGATGACATATTTATCAATCAAGATAAATATGTGGCTGAAGTTTTAAAGAAGTTTGGATTTACTGATGTGAAGCCTGCAAAGTCAACTATGGAAACATCCAAGCCTCTGCTCAAAGATGTAGATGGTGAAGAAGTTGATGTTCATTTGTACAGATCAATGATTGGCTCATTGATGTATTTTACTGCTTCAAGACCTAACATCATGTTTGCAGTGTGTGCCTGTGCAAGATATCAAGTCACACCAAAAGTTTCACATCTTAATGCTGTGAAGAGAATTTTTAGATATTTGAAAGGTCAACCCAAATTAGGCCTTTGGTATCCAAAAGATTCACCTTTTGACTTGGTAGCATACACTGATAGTGATTATGCTGGAGCTAGCTTGGATAGAAAATCAACAACAGGAGGTTGTCAGTTTTTGGGGTGCAGGTTGATTTCATGGCAGTGCAAGAAACAAACTATGGTTGCAAATTCCACAACTGAAGCTGAGTATGTGGTTGCTTCAAGTTGCTGTGGACAAGTGCTCTGGATTTAGAATCCATTGCTGGATTATGGGTACAATTTTATGCATACTTAAATATATATTGATAATAGCAGTACTATGTGCATTATTAAAAATCCTGTTTATCACTAAAAAAACAAAACATATTGAGATAAGACATCATTTTATAAGAGATTGTTATGAAAAGAAGTTAATTCAAATTGTTAAAATTCATACTGATAATAATGTTGCAGATATGCTCATAAAAGCTTTTGATGTGGGTAGATTTCAATTCTTGGTTGTCAGTATTGGCATGATTAATCTTTGAAAATTCTTATCTCTTTGTGTTTTTGTAATATTTTTAAAAGGATTAGTACTGTTATTAGTTTAATAAATTGTTTCTGCTGCTAAAGTATACTTGGTGTTGCTAGTGTACTTAAAACTGCTGTGTTAATACTGCTGGTTATACTTAGAACTGCTAGTTAATGCTGCTAGTTTTTCTGAACAACTGCTGAGTATAATTAGATGGTGTAAGATGTTATTGCTTGTGTTTTTCTTGGTTTTGGACTAACATTTGCAGGTTAAGCAAGCAATATGATTGATGTTAATGGTGTGTGAGAAGCAATGTGGTACTTTGTTTGCTGTGGTATATCTGATTAATGATAGAATAGATTTGGGAATCTCTTGACAAAGATTTACATCTGAGTTAGGAAGTTCTTTAAAGTCTTTTCTTGAAATCAATTCACTTTGAACATGAATTAATGGCATAGTTAGTCTGATAGTAACTATACTAACTCACTCTTTACCATTTTATACTTTAAGTAGTATAATGTGTTAGTCTAAGGACATCTGGTATTGAGAACAGCGAGCAAAAGTGAATCTAATGCATTTGTGTTAGAGGCAACACCTGCCATGAGCTGGAAACCTGTCAAGAAAGCTCTTTTAATGAGTTTATCTGATCACAGACAGTACTTATACTGATATTAATAGTTCTCACACAACCAGAGGTTAAATGCAACCTAAACAGATTAAGTGTCTTCCTTTACACTTAATCCCTTCAAAATAATTGAATGCAGTATTATTTTTAAAGAAATTGGGAAAATACTGCTGGGCAAATTGTGTTTTTTAAAAGTTAGTGTTGCTAAGCATAAACTTAGTGCTGCTAAGTGTAACTTAGTGTTGCTAGGTTTCTGCTGCTAGGGTTGGGAGTGCAGGGTATGTTTGTGTAACCTTTTACTTAAAGGGTATAAATCCCCAATTGCGTCATACAATCCTTTTCACGCACACATAACTCACACTCTTTCAAGCCCTAATCAAGTTTTAACCGTCAATTTGAAAAACCCCCAAATCAAATCATAATTTCGAACCTAACTTTTACCGAACCACATAATAATGTTGCCTTTTTAGACAAATCCAATGAGTCTGTAGATTTTACTGAGATCATAGATTTCCTTAATGTAACCTATATTAAGCTTGCTTTAACTGTAAAACCTACTATATATATTTCCAACATTATACAGTTTTGGTCATCTGCTAAGGTCAAAACTCATAATGGGGAAGTACAAATCCATGCCCTTGTAGATGGGCAGAAGATCCTCATTACAGAGGCATCTATTAGAAGAGATCTTCTTCTAGGAGATTCTAATGGAGTTGAGAATCTTCCAAATAATACAATTTTTGAAAAACTTTCACTGATGGGATATGAGAGAAAAACTTGTGCATTAAAATTTTACAAAGGAAACTTCTCTCATCTGTGGAAATTCTTAATCCATACTGTCTTAGTGTGTCTAAGTCCAAAGACCACTGGCTGGAACGAATTTAGTAGTAATTTAGCTTCTGCTATAATTTGTTTGGCTGAAAATGATCAAAGATTTAATTTTTCAAAATTAATTTTTGATAGTATGGTTAAGAACTTGGATAGTTCTATAAGTAAATATTTTCTTTATCCAAGGTTTTTGCAACTCTTTTTGGACAACTAATTTGTAAATAAGAAAGGTCATAAAAGAGTTTATCCCACTCCTTATCTTACCAAAAAGGTTTTTACTAATATGAGGAGGGATTGAAAAGATTGTTCAGGGAAAGTGACACCTTTGTTTCCAACAATGGTGGAACTAGCCCAAACCCAAATGGGTGAAGGTTCAGGAATCCTAGCTGTTACCCATCACACACCCACACTTTTGTCTACATCATCTCATCAACAACCTAAAAAGATCTATAAACGTAGGACTCACACAAAGAACCCTGAGCTACCTCAGGCTAGTGGTTCTATACCCAATGATGCAGATGAGGCTATCACTGGTGGGGAGAGTGACATGTTGGCAAGGACTGCCACTACTGTGACTAGCTTAGAAGCAGCACAGGCCAGTGGTAACATCAATAAGACCCAAGCCAAGACAACTTCTAATGAGTCAGGTCCTCATGGAATTGATTCAGGTGAAGGACATAGTCATGTGGAAACTATGGGGGGTTCAGATCATAGTCACCTGAGTCGGGGTTCGCTCCGGTTCGAATTCGCGGTACGAATTCGCAATTCGCTAGGTCCCTAAAATCCGGTTCGAAGGGGGTAGGTTCATTTCGGTTCGCTTCGGTTCGATCCGGTTCGATGAACCCGATATTAAAATACAATAATAGATTCGTATTAGATAGTAGAAAACTAGAAATAGATACTCCAATTTCAAAGTACTTCAAATATCAGATTACAAGTCTTCAAAATTAAAAGTTCAAAACCAAATACTTAAAATAAAACAAGTTCAAAACCAAATTACTGATTTGTATGTACTGATTTGTTTTTATTGATTTGATTGGATTATGGTTATTAAAACCGGATATTATGGCTACAAAATATTGTTTCTGTTTTTAATAGTATTATATCTTTATTTAGATACTGTTATTCTTGGAAAACCAACAGACACCTCACTTTTTTCGAACCCGATCTTTCATATTCGCGATTTTGACCTTGTGAATTCGCCGAACCGGCCCTGTTGGATTCGCTTAATTCGCTTACATGGGTTCGCCCTTTTCAGGTTTGGGTTCGCTTTCGAACCCGATTTTGGTTCGCACGAACCAGTTCGAAATTCGTGGTAGGTTCAGTGAATTATGTAACTATGGTTCAGATGCTCAACCCAGGGTTGAGACTGAGCTTAACATTTCCAATGATCCAACTCTCGGGCTAGGTGACACAAGCCGAAGTGGTGAGGATAGCATGAAACTTGTAACTGAATTGATGAATACTTGTACCAAACTTGCTGCACAAATTCTTGATCTGCAAACCCTAGCTGCTTCTCAAGTGGTGATTGATAGCTATGTGGCCAAGGTTACTACTGCTGATAGTGCTGCTGATCAAGGTGTTATTGCTGCTAGTGACAAAGAAGTTATTGCTGCTAGTGAGCCACTTATAGCTGCTAGTACAAAAGTTAGTGCTGCTACACCAGAGGTTACAACTGCTACTAGTGTACTTGCTGAACTAAAGACATCCAAGCCATTAACCAAAGGTGTTGTAATACAAGAGCCATCTTCAAAGGCAAAACCTACACAATCAACTCCACAGGTTACAAGCAAAGGAAAAGGAATACTTATTGAAGAGCCTGTGGAGAAGCCACTATCTAAAGCAAAGCAACTACAATTAAATGTTGAAATTGATGAGAATCTAGCTAAAGAGTTTGAGGCAGAAAATAAAAAGATTTTGGAACAAAGGAGGATAGCTGCAGAGAAAGATGCTAAGAATGCAGAGTTAATTGCTGCATGGGATGAGGAAAGGGCTCAAGTTGATGCTGATTGGGAGCTTGCTCAGAAACTCCAACAAGAAGAGCAAGATCAGTACTCAATTGATGAAAGAGCTAAGATGCTGAAAGAACTTATTAATGAAAGAAAGAAGTTCTATGCAGCACAGAGATTAGCAGCCAAAAAGAATAAGCCACCCACTAAAGCACAAAGAAGAGCTTTCATGTGTGCATATTTGAAAAACATAGACAATTGAAAACTCAAGAATTTGAAACAGTTGGATGATTGTAGAATTGAAGAGTTGTACACAATTGCCAAAAGAAAGTTTGAAAGCTTTTTGAACAATGAAGTGGTGAAGGGAATTGAGGAAAAGAAGGGAGAGAGATCAAGTTCAAAAAGAGTAAGTGAAAAGTTGGAAAAGAAAAGTAGTAAAAAGAAGAAGTCTGAACAAAAACCAGAGCAAGAGCAGAGCATAGAACAAGAGCAGTATGAGCAAGCTGATGCTGATGTAGAACAAATGCAAGCTCACACTGAACTTGCAGTTGTATCTATAGGATAACCTGAAAGGGAAGCCATGGATGCAGAGCCTTTAAGTGTTAAACAACCAATTGTTGATTTTACTTTTGGATTACATGGTAAGACAGCATTTTGGGATATCAAGAGGGCTGATGAAAAGGTTATGAGGTTTATTAGTTTTCTACAAATGGTTCATCACTTTGACAGAGAAGATATGGTGACTTTGTGGAGGCTATACAAAGAAAGGTTTGGTTATGACAGACCAGAAAAAATCTATGATAGAGTCATCTGGGATTACTTGAAAGTGATGTTTGAACCACATCATGAAGATGAAGTATGGAGAAGTCTAAGGTACAACACAGTCCTAGAATGGAAGATTTATCAGAGTTGTGGAGTTCATTATTTGGCTGCACATGGGCTAATAATCTACATGCTTGTAGAAAACGACTATCCCTTACAATATCATAAAGATATTTTACATCAGATGTTATATGGGAAGAAAAGACTTCAACTTCAATATCCTTATGATGACATGGCTTATCAGTTGCTCAAGAAGATGGAAAAGTATCTAGGACCCAAGGACAAGAAATATAATTAATTGTTTGGGATCATCCTCTTAGTGTTTGTTCAAGCTTAAAGAGAAACTTGATGATTTTGGGAGAAAATATCAAGTTCAGGGGAGGATTGTTGGGTTTTAGAGCTGCTGCTGCTTGCTTGGATTAAGACTGCTGATACAAATTCCTCTAAGTCATTGTTGTTGCTAGTACAAATTGCTACAACTGCTTGTGTATTTTACTACTGCTAGTGATGCTGAAGATGTTCAAGAAAATACACCAAGTGGTTACTACTGCTAGACAACAAGTTACAAAGAGTTACAACTGCTTTTACTGCTGATGAACTTGAAGAAAAACACTCTAAGTGTTTAGTGCTGCTAGAAGAAAAGTTAGTACTGCTAGTACAAACTTACAACTGCTGAAGAGTTTATACTGCTAGAGTTAGAGTTAAGACTCCTTAGAGTGTATGGTTAGTAACTTAGTACTGCTTGTGAGATAAACATTTATAGTCGGTTAGATAAATATAGAAAAGATTCTTTTAAGATTTATCTTGTATAGCAAGCAATTGTAAGCCGACTAGGACTCCTTAGTCTATAAAAGGAGGACCTAAGGCATAGAGATAGATACGATTCTTTAGAAAACTTCAAGGTTGTAAACCCTAATACTTTAAGAGTATTAGTATTATTAATAATAATATTGAAGTGATTTGTTTGATATTGTTTTGTTTAATTCTTCTTAAGATTAAAGTTTAGATTCCGCATAAACTTTAATACAAATCAAAGACAGTTTTTACATAAGCTGTATTGGATTTATTCAATATTACTTAACCTTTACAAGCTAAAGTAATTCGATCAAGTGCTCAACTGGGATCAACAATACTCATGTAATTTCTTGTGTATTAGAGTTCAAAAATACATCTTAGGCGTGCGTTTTTTAACAATCCGTGTAACACATTTGATTAACCTCCTAACTTTTTTTAATCAAATATAACCTCTAACTCACTCACGTAAATGTGTCTCTGCTGGGGTTATGTGTAAATATGTTGTATTTGACAAGCATATAAAACCCGATTAGTCACACACATATTTGGTTGGAGTTTCTAGACCTTCAACTAGCTAGGACAAATGATGTTTACACTAATATTATGAAAAAATAAATAAAAAATAAAAATGTTCATAATAATAAATCAAAAATCGATTTGCATAAGACCATGATAATAGAAATCCATGCTAACCATATGAAAAGTTGACTAGACAATCAGTATGTAGATACAATTTATAGTTGATAAGAATTTATTTACCTTAAAGTCGATGGCTTGAGAAGCAAATTCTTCTATGTCGATCGCTTTATGCATCGAAACTTTTAGCAGCTAGGGTTTTTGAGAACCGAATGGATTCGTTTTAATTTATACTGCATGTTTGCAAACTAAAATTACGAGTAATTACTTTATGTATATTTTTGAGTATATAATAAAAGAGTTTTGTTAACTACAACCTTTGGATTGTGTTTAAACATACCTTAATTAAAAAATTTGCATTAAATGAACACTAAACATTTCATGTTTAACATCACATTCCATGTTTAAAATGAAAAAATATGTATAATTATAGAATATAGTCAATATACTACTTCATTTAATGCAAATTTAAACACAATCCCATGGGTTGTGGTTAACAAAACCCATAATAAAAAGCAATCCAATCCTTATTCCTTACCATGGATGTGTTTGGTAACGCAGATTATTGGGAGATTATGAGGGGCTACAACTTTTTTTTCATAAAACACTACTACACAAAAGGTCATATAGATCGCCTCATATAGATCGGTTATGTTAAAAACTGATCTATTAAAGGGAAAATACGTTAAATAGATCGGTTTTTTGGTTAATAACCGATCTATTTAGTTTCAAAATTTAATAGATCGGTTATTAACAAAACAACCGATCTATATATTGTTGAGTTTCAAAATTTAGTCAAAATTCATCAAAATAGTTTTAGCGGGATACTAACTTTTGGTTTGCCGCTTCACCAAAATTCACCCACACAACTCTAAACATTTCCCCTTATTATTCTCTCTTTCTTCAACACATTAATGAAACCAAACCCTACTCCTTATTATTCTCTCTTTCTCCAGCCGCCTTCACCTTCAACCATTATACCATATTATTCTCTTTTCTCCGATCCATCTTCTTTGTTTTTTCATCTTCAGGTAACAATATCTATGGTAGCAACACTTGTAATTACTTATCCAGATATCCTTATGACGTGAACTAAATGGTTCCATTTTGCTCCTCATAAATAGATTCTTGAACCACCAAGTGAGGAGGAGGTTTCTCTGCTATTCGAATCTTTTGGGTGAGTCTTTATATAATTTATAGTAGTGAATGTCTTTAGCTCATGTGTATAATGTATGTTCATTTTTATGTTTGCAGTTGTTGCCTTATTGGATGGAAAGAAGTTCATAATGCCATAGTTAGCAGCATCCAAGACTTGGCAAAAGCCTTTTCAAGCTACCAAGATGAGGTTGTTGTTTCTCGAATTTCATGTAGCCTTTAGTGTTTGTCGTTTTCTTATCGAACATAACCACTTTCTTTGTTCTTATTTTATATTTGTTTCACAGTTTTACACAGGGTTTTACACAGGTTAATAGTTGGGGTTATTATTTTCTAGAAGATGTTTATATTAGTTTATATATGCTGTAACATTTTTGTTTAAAAATGTTGTTTAATATATACACTTCATTTCTCTTTAGATTGTTGTGTTTGTTGATTTATGTATAACATGTTTAGTTTGTTAATATTCTTTAGATTTGATGTAAATGGCATTGTTTGGGTTGCTGAGACTGTGAATGGTTTAGCTCAGACACTAGTTGAAACACAGCTTTAAAAAGCATTGACTATTGTTTCTTTATAAAGAGACTATAATTATATGCTGGGACTGTGGATGGTTTAGCTCAGGCACTAGTTCTTTAGATTTTCTATAGTCCATATAACATAACCGAATTCTGTTATTGTAATTAGTATTTATTTAGTGATTCAAGTTAATTGGTGATTAATTGACTTATTTTAGGTGCATATTGTGTTATCCAAACAAGTGCTTATTAGCTTTTTTTAGTGGTTAATAAATGGTGTTTTGAGTGTACAAGTTTTATTGCATGAAGGTGCAAGTTTAGTTAGCGTAGTTAACTATGGAGTCACGAAATTGTTTGGAATGGTGTATTCGCACATAATAAAGCTAAATTGAGAGATTTATAGCTGCTTTATGTCCTTTAGATCTTACCAACATGTTTTTGGGTGTATGTTCTAATATTGAAGTGTACAATCTCATTCATGAACAACGATTACAGGCCACAGAGACCATGTCATATAATGGCCATTGTTTTAGAAGAAAGCCACGCCAACCAGTAGCTGCGAATTTGAATGTCGACTCATTGGTATGCTGTGGTTGTCAATTTTTATCTATTAAGGTGTTCTTTGTTTCTAGATTAGGACTAATGATATGCGCAAAGTAGTCGAACATATTCGTTCCCAATACATGGCATCAAGAGTTCTTTACTCGTCTTTCGGATTGGGGTGGCATTGAAAAGGTCATCTACCTTCTCTTGTTGTTGTTGTAAACGTACTGTATTGTTATTGTGTCCCAAGCCGAACTGCCAAGTTGGATTGTCATAAGAATAGATGGCTGTCGTTTTAGCAGGTAACATATGTTACTGAGATTTTATTTTCGATTACTCAAGTGCTACTTCTTGCTTCTGTTACATTTATGATTTATAGAATAATTTTTTTTACCTTTTTGACTTGAGGGAATGGATCAATTTGGGTTAACACAACACTAGCAGCAGTTTAACAAAGCTAGCAGCAGGCAGTACCTTATAACACTAGCAGTACCTTTTATCCTTATAACAGTGCAAGGGACGTTTTAAAGTCACTTCGGCAGACGTTAAGGTATGGAATTACTTTATATTTGTTATGCGAAATGTTCATACAGTCGCAGTCGATGGCTATTTGCCATTATTAGTCATGTTGTATTTAATACGGAAGATTTAAGATCAAACTTCTTAAATTACAGGATGAAATTGATGAAGTTCCATCTATCTTTTACAGTCGCTCCCCCGCGTGAATGAATAGACTCTACTACCGGTGAAGAAGAAGCAGCAACTGGTGAGTATTTTCTTACTGGTTGGTTCATTTTGATCACTATTTGTAATGTTTGGGCAAATGCAATGTTAGTTTCACTTGTTTTAAATTTTGTAAGTGTTCTGTGTCAGACCATTTTACATGTATTAGGATGTTTTAAGTCCGTTTCCAAACATTTAGATCCACTTTTATAGTGATTGTTATCTCTCATCAGTTGTTAACATTTTCTTTTGTTTCACTTGTGTTTATGCTAATTAAAGTGACATAATCAAGTCATAGTTATATCAACATTGTGGCTGATGCCTAGTTTATTACTTTTGCTTATGTATTATATTTTGTTGGTTATATAATAGGTAGCAAACTTCAAGTTGAAGAAGTGCCCATCCACAAGCACCGTCGCGAAGATCCAAACCCTGCAAGTTCTATTGGTTTTGTGATTTTAATTACAAAATATTGCAGTAAGGCTTCATATTGCAGACTCTTATATTATCCCATGTAAATTTTAATGATGATGGTATGGTTTTGTCTTTGAAATAATTTGTGGCTGTCCAAATTTGCAGTCGCTTAAGATCGGGGTGAGTGGAATGACTCTACACACAGCTTTTAAGAGATAAGGTTAACTTTTAGCGCCAAGGCTTTACAGTTGAGACATTTATGTATACTGATTTTCTTAAAGAACTAGAAGGATGATGCGGCGATTTACTCGTGCTGTCCATAAGTTGCATAGTTTAATGGTGTTGTATTTTTTGAAGCCATTTGGTTTGTGATTTTAAGATGGTGATATTGTTGAACACATGTATTGGGATTATTACTGTATTTTTGGTGATTGAATAGAGATTTCAAGAAAATATAGGTTTCAATAAAATTTGTTTTATTTATTTATTTTTTTGGAAAATGGACTTAATAGATCGGTTCTTTGGGTATCAACCAATCTATTTGTGGCAACATATAGATCGGTTCTCAACCGATCTATATGTGTTTCACTCATAAAGATCACCCTTAGATAGATCGGTTCATAACCGATCTATATATGGCATTCTAACCGATCTATATGGGCTTTTGTGTAGTAGTGAAATAATCTATTGTCTAAAAAGTAGTATCGTTTGGCTGCAAAGATTAAGAAAGATTATAGGAAAAATAATCTCTAAAATTAAAAGTTCATCCAACCAGCTTTTTAGAAGGGGCTAGAGATTATTTTTTGTATAATTACCATTTTAACCTTCAAAAAACCCACATTTATTATTTTTATGTCCAGTTACGTCATTTTACATTTTTAATCTACAATTACAGCTAGTTTGTCAAACACTACTACAAAAAAAAAAACTACGTTATTATTTTTTTTCAGCACCAGCATCAGCATCAGCACCAGCACCAGCACCAGCACCAGCACCAGCACCAGCAACAGCAACAGCAACAGCAACAGCACCAGCAACAGCACCAGCAATTTTGCCAAACACACCCCATATCCAAACACGAATTCCATGTTTGATTGTTAGAGCTTACAAAGCAATCCTTTTAGTTTTGTTTCATGTCATTTTTTATTTATTATTTATTATTATTATTATTATTATTATTATTATTATTATTATTATTTTTAGTTACAAGATCCACTAAATAGTTACGTACGACATCTTGTAACTAAAGTTGTTACAATCTAATTGGCGTACTAAACTTTTACTTTCAATTATCAAAGTTTTTACTATATAAATGGACAGGAGAGTTTGTTTAAATGTGTTACACGAGTTATTTATAGTTGACCTGTTTAAGTGTGTAAACGAAATTAGTCTGATGTTTAAGAAAGTATATTACGGTAGTATTCTCATTAATTAATAATTTTGATTTACAGAGAGGTAGAAGGCAAACGAGCAACAAGCTGCACCGCTAGTCTTTTTAAAATTGCAAAACCAATTCTCTAATGTTTATTTAAAATTATTTTGTCATCGCGCGGTTGACCAACCTTTATCTCTTTCAAATTTACATCTTTTACGTTTTCTAGGCACATAAGGACGACAAGTTTACCTTTAAGGACTCACGACGATAAGCACTTGGTTACATGTTACTACAATATAAGCTTGATCACTTTGTGCTTTATTATTGTTTTTGCTTCCAATGTTAAGGAGAAAACCAGGGACGGAACCAGGGTGGGTCCCGTGGGGTCCTAAGACATCCATGAATTTTCTCGATATAGTGTTCATTTGTGTAAAAATACTCGATATTTTCTAAATGCACCTGGTCCAATAAAATTGGATATATAGTCTTGTTTATTTTTTCTTGAATGCACCTGGTGAATGAGTGTTCTGGTTTCGTCCCCGGAGAAAACATCGTCTCTATCAGCTTCAACTTGCTCGTTCGGGAAGATCATAATATCGTTAACAAGTATTACATGTGCTCCAAACTAGGGTGCAAACAAGTCGAGATTTATCCGAGTAACTCGAGCTCGTTCGAGCCGAGCTTTATTGAGCCTCGAGCCCGAGCTCGAGCCTATATACGCTCGACTCAATTTATTGTCGAGTTTTTCGAGCTTATAAGTGATACATATCTTTTTATATATAATATGTTGAGTTTAAGGGCTTATATGTAATTACACTACGTTTGACTAATAATTTATTCATTTATAAATTTAGCGAGCTTTTCAAGTCGAATTCAAATTTTATCTTATATCTAAATTTTAGTTGGTTAAAAAACACGCATCATTAAAGATAAATCGAGCTTTTCGAGCCGAGCTTGAGCTTTCCTCATGAAGGCTCGTCAAGGTATTGAGCTGAACATAATATTGTCGAGTCGAGACCTAACAAAGTTAGTCTCAATTCGACTCGTTTACACCACTGCTCCAAACTAAATCAAAAGTTGATAACAAAATTTGGACTTGGGTTAGGGTTATCTGTTTTTTCTACTTTTATTCCATTTTCTGGTATCCTCATCCAACACTAATCTTGTAAACTATTGATCTTTGTGCAAGAACAAGTTGAAGCTTATAGATGCTATTGTATACTATTAAAATCTCGACTCTTGGCTTTTACGATTGATAGGTTGCAATAATCTTTTACACATTTGGCTGTTTAGAAGTAATGAAACAACAAAGAAATATGATCAATTTTAATGGCAAGTGGAAGTGTGGAACCTGCAAAGAGCAAGTCTCACTAACAATCCCACATTGACAGAGTGAAGGATACAAAGGGGAAGGGATTATCTATATAAGCAAAGGCCCAAGAAGAAGCTATGCATAGTGCATACCTTTCTTGGCCTTTTGGCTAAGATCAAGTGTAGTACTGTTCTTATCGGTTTAATATCTAATATGTGAGCCACTTGATATTAATCTTATCTTTTATGGGGGAAAGATTGTTAGTTTGTGGATATATTTAATATACGTATGATCGGATTCGAACACGAGACTACGGGATTGCACACTTTACGTATGAGAATCGATGTTTAATAATTAATGTATAATCCTTTCAAAAAAAAATTAATGTATAATAGTTATATTTAATTATTAATTCACAAAAAATACTTAACGGTTGTTAGGACTTAACGGTTAATGACTAACGGTCTTTAAATGTTGAATAAAAGATGGAAAGACGAAGAAAATGAAACAAGCCAAGAGAAGGTTCTAGAAACCCCTCTTGGGCTTGTGTTCGACCGGTTAGGAATCCCCATAGGGGAATCCTAATCAAACTTGGACACCAATTTTACCACACTATATATACATCCCCTTGTATCATTAGTTGGTTAATCTTGGTTCCTTAGCAAGCCAAATTTCTTCTTCTTCTCCATCTTCTTTCTTGTGGCCAATCGTATACCCTAACACCTAGGGATTCGATTTGCTTCTTGAAACAAAAGTTTTTAGTTTGTTATTGTGATCAAGAAACTAGCATTCGCATTGAATCGCTACTAATACGTGTGTACAAGAACATAGGACAAACACCACTTGTGTTTGTGTTTTTCCCCAATTCGACTAAGGGATAGTCGAATTACATAAACTCTAATTATTTAGAGTTCTTGATTCTTGATCTTGTATTTGCTTGGAGTTGCTAAGAGGTACGCTTCCTTTATGTTTTGGTTAATTAATTACAAGTATTTGTTTAAGTCTTCCGTTGTGTGCTCTTGTGATTACTTGTTTAATATATGTTATGTCATGATTATTAAATTCCAATAGTGGCATCACGAGCCGTTAATATTTGTGTAATTAATTACCGAAAAACATAAAAATTGAATCTTTAATTGATTATTGCATACTTTTAGGTTTCTAGGGTTTTTTATTTCGAAACCCTAATTTTTTAATATGGTCGATTGCTATATAATTAAAAAAAAAAACTATGAATTGTAGAAACCCTAGATTGTATGCAATTTTTTATGTGATAAATTAATGAATAATTGTTATATGTCATTAATTGAATGTGTATCTTGGGATCTTTATTATTTGATCAAAAGTGCTTATGTGGATCCATGATGAAAACATGCATGTTTTATCATGTATCATTTGATATTTATTCGTTAATTGTTAAGTGGTTTTGTTATGCATGCTAATTGTTCGATATAAATTAATTAATTAGGGTTATTAGTAATTAAATTGTATGACATGATTAATTCACTAATAGGTTAATTAATTATAAAAATTGGGAAGACCCCATATGTATCGTTTTATTTATCAACTATGTGTGTTATTGTATATAATTAACGTAGGGCTTACGCAATCGATTCGTCAATTCATGTGGTCCACTTGTACCTAGCTCGAAAACAAGTGGGAGCCTTAGTTAAAGATATACATGTTAGTTGATTTAATTTAGCATATTCATTGTTGTAGTTGGTTAATTTTTATTATTTGCTTATTTGTGTATATTATTGTTTGACAAGTTGTAAGCAAATGGTAATTTTTGAATAGAAAATTAAACCATATTGACAAACTATAAGAGAAGTAAGGATGGTTGCCATGTATTTGCACCTAAAGAAGAAGGTTTTTTAATAAGCTTCGTGTTGACCCGCTTCTCTGCTTCTTTGTGCGTCAATATGGAGTTACCTAGGACTATTTTGTGTACAAAACATCTTAGGGGTGAATTGACCTTAATTCCACGCGCCACTTTGTGGTAATTATCCGAATAACTTGGGTCTTTTGACTCATGCAGTAGTATGATATAATGGGTGATAATTGAAGGTAATTTTTTGATTGGTTTATCCAATACCTCGATTAAAACTTTTTTGATTTAATATTAGCGAAAGAAAACTAATGAGTTAAGTTTTGATTAAACCTATGATACGAAGATGTGTGCATGCTTCTTCGTACATATTTTGATTACACACATCAAAATTAGTACCCTTTTAAACTTTAAGTTTATGCCATCTAATTCAAGAAAAACTTGAAGTTGCAATTTATGTTATGTGAGATCTTAGCTAGATTGCAACAACAAGGTAAATCTCCATGTTGCGTGAGACCGTAGCTAGAATAAATTTACAGTTTCTAAATTAGACAACTTAATTGAGTTAGTTAGTAAGATCTATAACTCAAGGCATAAGATGGGATGAAACATGCTTATATTGCAAATAGTTTTGGCAAATGTGAATCCCATGATGATCTAGGAATTGTAAAATGTTTGACAATTATTGTTCGACAATTACCTTGTTGAATACTTTCATTACTAGCAGATCAACTGATGTAATGGAACTATGTCAATTTGGATCTTAGTTTTAAGAAAATTCCATGGTTTATATGGATATATTAACCAATGGGTATTTTATTTTCTTAAAGATATAATTATCAAAAATACTAAAATTGAATTTGTAATTCTTGTAAATATATTAATGCAACATTAAACCGTAAACGTGGTTTGGTACTTTATTGGTAAATTGATTTGGTTCTGCTTTCAAACAAATGTTTGATCGAGAAAAATTTACTGAAAAGACAAACAAAGTCTCCTTTCCATGAGAGAAGAGTGAGACTCAATCCTATTCCTTTTCATGATTGAGAAAGGAATGATAGGAACATTAGAATTGTCTAAATTCTAATATAACTCATAGCAAACTTTAATAGTTAAGAGAATTGAATGTTTTATTTTCCATAATAGATTTCATCACCCTCAGTTGGTGATTGAATTCTTTTGTAACAAATATGACATTAGGTTAACTGGAAAATATGTATGACATTTTATGAGTTATTAAATTAAAAGTTAGACTAGTTACCACAAAATTGGTAAAAGGCAAACTAGTATATTTTATCTAGTTGTTTTGCTTTGACCATTTAAAGGTGCTACATACCATTGTAGGGATGATAGACCTATTAAGGAAGAAATTGCATGCCCAATTTTTCAAGTTAATAAGCATTGATTGATAGTCCCTCATCTACAAAGTAGATTACATTCTTTTAATACCTAAGTAATTGTCACGTATAGGCTTTCAAAGGTGTAGGAAAGTAAATAGTATGCAATTTGTTTCACTGGTCATGAAACAGTTACAATGTTGTCAAATCCAGTGGGAGCATTGTGCTTTATTACTGAATAAGGAATTATTGTAATGTTCTCTAATTCAGTGGGAGCTACAAGCTTTGTCATATTGGTAGTAATCCATATTATCTCTAGATTATCTCAAGATAATTACTTTTCAATTGTAGGCATTCATGTTTTAAGGATAGTCATGTGCGTTTCCTTACTAGACAATGTAGTCCTACATCTACTTGTTATGCTAATATCAATGACACAATCATATTGTTCACATAAACAAATGCGTGTCGTGTTGTTTATCAGCTACAAGGTGTTCTTCCATACACAAGTGGGAGAAATCTTTATTTTGTGCAAGGAACAACACATAGAAATATGATTTAAAGGATTCTCTTGACCGCGAGATAAGAGACTAAAGTTCTAATAGGACCTTAAACACATTAAATGTGAGGTTGCCTTATTTAGAACATGTGTCAAGATAATAACAAAGACTACTTCAGATTAAATATTTATGTATTCTTAGAATGACATAAATAAATGAAGTGATCGAATACTACTTCAATTTAAATATTTATGTATTTTTGGAATGATATAAATAAATGAAGTGATCTAATACTACTTCAATTTAAATATTTATGTATTTTTGGAATGATATAAATAAATGAAGTAATCAATTAACTTGAAATTACTGATGAAACCAAAAGGTGGTGTTCATGATTACTTTAGTTATACATGTTTATATCTTCTTATAAACATGAAATCTATTAATTGTTACGAGACCTATAATAATATAAAGTAAGACGTTAACTTGTTATGTCTTCTTAATTAAGACGTATACATGAAGTCATTGTTAAATGACTTATAACGTATAGTGGGATTATAACAGTTTATGTCTTCTTGTTGAGACATATTCATGAAGTGACTTAGTCAAAAAGTACTTGTGTTATAAAGCATGCGATTTGCTTGGAAATTCTGTTATACCATTAAGTTGGCTTAGTTGGTAAATAGGTAAGCCAAAAGGAATATGTTTATCTTACATATTGTTAGATTGTCTTACAATATTAATTCTAATGAAATACCACAAGTTTATGGTATGTTCAGTTAGGAGAATCAAACTCTTGTTGTATCGTTTGATTCAAGATAACTATAACTTCTTTTCTTCCAAAAGTTATTGATAACGCTCAAATTGTGCATGTTTTTAGTGGCGTTATTCGTGCTTTTGTGTATATTATTTGGTTATATTTATATGCTTTTGTTACTTAATCGCACCAAAGTATGTTTGTAAAGTATATGTAGCCAAGTACAGGAAAAAGGAAGAAAAAGTGAAAGAATGATGAATAAATGAAGATTTACGATTGTACGAAGATTCCCGTGTCAAGATCCACACTCAAAGGCATTTCAAGAACATAACATCCAAGGATTCAACATTCCAGAGTTCCAAGACAAAGAAAAGATCAAGTTTGGATGAGGAAAAAAGAGCTACGAACAAGAAACAAGCCAATCACCAAAGACCAAGAATAAGACATGCTGAAGCCCTCCATCCGATCGGACACAGCCCGTACCCGATTCGGATGGATGCAATGTTGAAGACCAGCCGATCGGTTGGTGCTCTGACCGATCGGTTGGATCATCCTGGCTTGCTACAAAGTATTTCATGAAGCTTCTACCTCCTACCATTCGGTTCCAGGTCTTTCCTACATAGATTCTAGGTCTTTCTAAGCTACTTGGAGGCCAAGTTGCAGCATTTAAGTTCCTAGGCTTGAGAGTAGTATAAATAGAGCGATTTGCAATCATTTGAAGACACATAATTACCAATCAACTCTCTAATCATCAACCATTCTCAAATACTCTCTCAAAAGCTCTCAATTTCGTCCTTAGAAGTCCAGGAAACTTTGGAGGTCCAAGAAGTCAACATCTGGAAGTCAAACCATCAAAAAGTCAACACCAATACCTTTGGTATCATTACCTAACCATTTGTAATCTTATTCCAATCATTGTAAGACATTTTAATCATGTTTTCTAATGTTCAAAATTCTGAGTTTATGTTCATGTTTGCTATGAGTGGCTAGTGCCTTTGTGACTTGATTTAGATTGTGTGAGGATTGATTACAATACTCTGAGGATGTTAGTCATTTATAAACGTGTATATGTGATACATTGAGTGAATATGATAAGTATGCGAGAATCTATTTTAATCACACTTAGAAGGATTATTGTTATTGAAATGGAACATGGTGTTGTTGAATTTGATAATGGAAACATCAAATGTTTTAACACCAAAGGATTCAATATTATTGAGAATAATACAGTGATCTTCACTACACTAGCGTTACAAAACCTTATATCTCTATTACAAAAAAACTATAATGTTATGTTCAACTCAATGTATATTTTCTAAGCTTTTTAACTAGTCACACTTTACTATCTAAGAATAATAACTCCTTTTTATACAACAAAGAGATCTTACAATAATGAAAGTCTTGTCGAACTACTTGCATGTTATGTGTGTCAATGCTAAGATATAATTTGTTCTGTGTATACAACTTGTTGACTGAACACATATCAAAGATATTATCTACTGTATTATATTTGACTTTTATAACAAATATCTTTTTATACTTACCATCCACAGTGAATACGCGACACTTATCTATTCAGCATAGAATAAGTCACTTCAACACAGTATCTGATACATAGCAGTAGTATCCTTGCGCAGTAGAATCCCCAACACTAGCAGTAGAATCAAATACACTACATAGTATCAACACTTAGTGTATTTCTGAGCAGTACTGACCTGTAACATTTAATTCCCAATACTAATCTTTAGAGCATTAATTCCAACAATCCTGCCCCTAAAATTGTGATTTATCCCAAATCATCAAGTTTCTTCTGAATTAAATGAGGATTGTGAAGATCTTTCAAACACTACATAGTCAGACTTTTAATCTGAGCTTTCCTTTGTTCTGTAAGATTAAGTATCTTTTTGACCACCTCATCCGCTATTTGTGAATCGCTTTCATTAATAACTTCTTTTTCTTTAGCTCAGGCTTCATTCATTGCCTAAATGATGGTGCAATTTCCTTGGATGGAGGAATTATAAAGAGGCAATGGTGCTGTGTACCTTGGATGCTTTGAGCCTGATATTATATTCCCTGAAATCGCTCCAAGAAGTCAAGTCATCTCTCAGCAAGCCAAGCAAGTGATGAACAAACGTAGTGAACTGAAGACAAGAGCTTTATCATTTTAAGTCAAAGATGTCCGAACATGAAGAAGAGAGATGAAAGAGCTTATTCCCAGCATCCATCAACTGAAACTGGAGCTTGTTCTTATTATTGGCTGAATAATAAGACATGTTGGCAATGATGATGCTTTTACTAGACTCATGCACTTCTTGAACCAAAGAAACTTCTGGGTCTTGATCAATTTGGGCAATCTTCCTCCCCAATCTTTCTCTTCTGTTTGATCAATTTAAACTTCCTCCCCTATTTCTGAGCATACACATTCACAGTCTTTCATCCTGTGATAATCTTCCTCCCCAATATTTTCATCAATTTGGGCAATTTTCCTCCCCTACATTTGGTTAATCTTCCTCCCCTGTTTGGAAGATCTCTCACCATCATCTGAACTTGACTCCTTTAAAATTCTTGAGTTCATCTTTCATTTAGGATACCTTATCAGACAATGTTGTACATAAAGCCATCAATTCCTTAAATTCCACTCTGCCCTCATCACTTCCAGGTGTGTTAACTCCTGTGAGAGGTGAATCATGGGGCATTGACTCATAATCCATCATAAGATGGTTTTTCTGAGCCACCCTGAATCCAAAAGGTTTTAAGAAACTTTTGACTTAGCAGTATGAACTTGATTTTTAATGAAAAACCATACTGCTTACAACCATTTTGAAGGGATTAAGTGTAATAACAGACACTTAATCAAGATTTCGGTTCAATTTAACCTCTTGTTGTGTGAGAACCAATGTTTTCAGTTATAAATAACTGCTTGTGTACAGATAAACCCATTCAAAGGGCTTTCTTGACAGGGTTTCCAGCTCGTGGCAATTGTTGCCTCTAACACAAGTGTTAGATTCACTTTTGCTCGCTGTTCTTTCTATCAGATGTTCTTAGACTTGCTCATTATACTAATTAAAGTATAAAATAATAGAAAGTGAGTTGAGTCAGTTACTATCTGACCAACTTAGCCATCAAGTCAATGTGAAACATCATAATTAGGTTTCAAGAAAGAAGTTTTAAAGAATCAATTTAACTTAGGTGTAAACCTTTGTTAATGGATTCCCAAACTCTGTCCATCATGAACCTATTTTGTCAGTAACTTGTATGATCATTCTGCTGCTCACACATTTCACTTGAAACTTCCTTTGTGCTCAAATGTTCATACCTGAAATGGTTAGTCCAAAACCAAGAAAAAAAAATGCAAAGCATTTGTCTTATAGCAGTATTATCATATGACTAACAGTATGAACAAAACAATCCAAATTTGTACTAGCAGTACAAACTTTTCAATAACAGTAGCAATTTACAATGCTAGCAGTACAAACTTAATTTATATACAAAATCACATAGTTTGAAAATTTTAAGGATTAAGCATCCCAATACTTGCTACCAAGTATTGAAATCTTCCTACATCAAAATCTTTTGTGAGAAGATCTGCAAAGTTGTGATCAGAATCAATTTTAACAACTTGAATCAACTTTTTCTCATTGCAGTCTCTAATAAAATGATGTCTAATTTCAATGTGTTTTGTTTTAGAGTGTTGCACTGGGTTTTTAATGATGCAAATTGTACTACTATTATCAATATATATGACAGTGTTCATGAAATTGTACCCATAGTCAAGAAGTTGATTTTGAAGCCAAAGTACTTGACCACAGCAACTTGCAGCAACTACATATTCAGCTTCAGTTGTTGAAGTAGCCACATGTTTGCTTTTTACACTGCCATGAAATGAGTCTACATCCAAGGAATTGACATCCTCCAGTTGTTGACTTTCTATCCAAGCTTGCACCTGCATAATCACTATCTGAATATGTTACCAAGTCAAAAGGTGATTCCCTAGAATACCATAGACCCAACCTAGGTTGATCCTTGAGATATCTAAAAATCCTCTTGACTGCTGTTAAGTGAGAAACCTTAGGAGTTACTTGAAATCTTGCACAAGCACAAACAGAGAACATGATATCAGGTCTTGATGATGTGAGATACATCAAAGAACCTATCATAGATCTGTATGTGTGTACATCTACATTTTCTCCATCTACATCTTTAAGAAGAGGCTTCTCAGGATCTATTGGTGTGCTTGCCACTTTTGAATTAGCAAATTTAAATTTTCTTAGAATCTCTGCAACATATTTATCTTAGCTGATAAAAATGCCTTCACTTGATTGCTTAACTTGCAGACCTAAAAAGAAAGTAAGTTCCCCCATGGAACTCATCTGAAACTTATCATGCATAAGCTTCTCAAACTCTAAACACATCTCCTTACTTGTAGATCCAAAGATGATATCATCTACATACACCTGAACTAGCAAAAGATCCTTCTTGTGCTTCTTAATGAATAATGTCTGATCTATCTTGCCCCTTTGGAATCCATTTTCTGTCAAATAGGAAGCCAGTGTTTCATACCATGCTCTTGGTGCCTGATGAAGGCCATAAAGAGCTTTGACTACCTTGTACACCTTGTCTGGATGTTCTGGATCAATAAAACTTGGAGGTTGTGAGACATAAACCTCCTCTTCAATAGTACCATATAAGAAAGCACTCTTGACATCCATTTGATAAACTATGAAGCCCATAAATGAAGCATAAGCTAAAAATAATCTAATGGCTTCAATTCTTGCTACTGGAGCAAAAACCTCTTCATAGTCTATCCCTTCCTCTTGTGTGTACCCTTGGGCTAAAAGTCTAGCCTTGTTTCTTATCACTATGCCCCTTTCATCCCTTTTATTCTTGAAAACCCATTTAGTGCCAATTACCCTTACACCCTTGGGTAAATCAACTAGCACCCATACCTTCTGAATCTTGAATTGGAGAAGCTCCTCTTGCATAGCTTCTACCCAGATTGAATCATCTAAGGCTTTAAGAACATTTTTGGGTTCTGCTTGTGAGAGGAAACATACAAATAAGCAAGAGTGTGCATCTTTATGCTGTTTTGATGCATAAAGAGCATCAAGTAACCCTTGTTGGTCTGAAGACATAAGTTGATTCCTTGTCTTCAATCCTGATTGCACATCACCAATCACATTGTCCAGGGAGTGGACTTTGTGAATCCTTGTGTATGGTGTAGAAGGAACATGATAGTCAGGTGGGAGATTGTTGAAATCCACCTATCTTCTGAGAATTCTGCTTCATTTGGTTCTGATGGGCCAGCAGTAGAAACATTTGGCTTAGCAGTAAAAACATTTTGCCTAGCAGTATCTTGCTCTGTCTCAGCAGTACTATCATCATTAGAACTGTTAACTGGATTCTCTTGTTCCTCAGTTCCATCTTCCTTGTTTTCATCTTCAATCCCTTCTTTAGCTTCATGAGAAGAAGGTTCATCATTTATTGAAGTTGAATCCACACTTGACCATATTGGCATCAACACATAATCTTGATCTTTCTCTTTTCCTAACTTTGCCTCATTTGTTGCATCAACACACTTGAACCTGAAAATTAATTAGTTTCTACAACAACATGCACATAATTCATTGATTGGGTTAGAGTGTCAAGATCAAATATCCATTTTTGTAACACACCCCGACCCAACAAGGGTAAAGATGTCACAATGATGGTTTCATATCAGAATAAACACAAGCATAAGACATAAATAATACAATATAATTTCAATGGTTACAAAGGATAATCCGAAACTACAAGGTTACAATACAATAATTTCTAAGTCTAAAAATAAATTCTTCTAATAATCTTCCATAGCTAGTAGGGTCTTCTAAAATCCCAAGTAACTCTCCACTCATACCCAGCTTCCAACTAAAACCTGCCGCAGGAGAAGAAATGCGGCTGAGCTACGAAAGCTCAGTGAACAGATATAACGATAACAAAGCAGTAGTAATGGGGTAGTGAAGTAAGGGAAATAATACAAGGTGTAACATGAGTAGGAAAGAAATGGAAAAGGTTATCAAGAATTGGTTACAATGGCTAAGTGTAAAGGAAACCATAACCCACCACCAGCCCAAGTTCAATTCAAGTCAAGTCAAGTGTCAAATCAAGCATAGGTTATAGGGTAACAGTAACAGTAATCCACTACGAGCCCAGAACATATCAAATCAAATCAAGTCATATCAAGCAAGGTGTACGGAGGGGAGACCTCGGTACCAAGTACAATATGAGGGGATACCTCCAAGGGGTGGAGTGATCGGCTCCCAAGAGTGAATGACGTGTATCGCACACACCCATCATGTCACTAAGTGATACAAATAATCAAGTCAAGTCAAGTACAAATCTAGGATGCATCCATACGCCCCAGTAGGCTGCCACAATGTCTTCCTCTACGTAACAAGTCAAGTATCAAGTCAAGGCAGGGACGGGATAGGACATCACTCTCCTACCCTAGAGTCAAGCCATTGGTGCATCAATGACAAGGACATGAAACCCTCATGCCTAGTATGGCTCGTAATCTCAAACTGTGGGTCAAGGGTCAAGTATCAAGTATGTATCAAGTGTCAAGTGTACAAGTTCAAGTTTTATCAAGGGGTTCAAGTCAAGTTTCTAATCCAAGTTTATCAAGGTTCAGGTCAAGGGTCAAGACAAGAGATCATAACAAAGGTATATAGTAAAGGTTCAATTTAAAAGTTCATTTAAAAACAATCCTTTAATAATGGTTTTCGTAAAAATGATCTTTCAAAATAGTTTTCATAAAAATGATCTTTTAAAATAGTTTTCATAAAAATGGTCTTAAAAATAGTTTTCATAAAGATAGTTTTAAAAATAGTTTTCTTAAAACATTTTCATAAATAATTAAAAAGGTTTTCTCATCCAGTTACAATATCAAGCATATTAGGGTTCAAGTCAAGGTTTATGGCAAAGTTCATATCAGGGTTCAAGGCAAAGTTCAAAACAAAAGATCAAGGCAAGGGTTCAAAACAAAAGTTCTAATCAAAGGTTCACAATACAAGGGGAACATAGCAATGGCTTGGGAAATCCTAAACGAATCAAGATAAGGAATTCAAGAGAACGAAGGCACCTTATTGAAAAGGGCAGAATATCTGTACCTTATTGGCAGAACACAAGGATAGCAAATGACAAGGATCAAATTACTCCTCCCTCGAACCTAAAGGAGTAGAAGACAGAATGACAAGTGGTTTTTAGTTATCTTTCCATTTTAAGTAAGTTTCCATTTTTAGAAAGTTTCTTCATTTAGTAAGTTTCTATAATTAGCAGGTTTTCATAATTAGAAGGATTTTAATATTATAATTTATGTTAAGTTATAAAATAAGTATTAATATAGAAATAGAGTTCATTTTAGCAAGTTATAATAGTTTAGGGTTAATTATGACAACTTCTAATATTTTTGGGTTCTAAATGTAAATATGAAAAAGACAAAGGTTTAATGTGCAAATATTATAAATTATTCTTTTAACCTATAAGTTTCTCATAATTACCACTCTAATCCTTAATGTTAACCATTTTACACTTTAGACCCTCTAATTTATTAATTTACAATTTAAACCTTATAGTTAATTAAATTACATTTTAATCTTTATAATATCCATATTTACACATTGAGCCCTCAATTATCAAAAATTACACCATATACCCCTGACATAATTATTTATACTAATTACCCTTAAGTTTCCAATATTTACAAAACAAGTCCCTCAATTTAATTAATTTTACAATTCGAATATATAATTTACATAACTTACCAATTAAACCCTTTAATTACAAATTTTACACATGGGACCCCTATATTATATTTTATTCGAATTATTCCTGGTCAAATACATGTTACAAAATTATCCCATAAGTTTAATAAATTATAAAACACCCCCTTGTAGTTTTATTACTAAATCGGTAAACATAAAACTAACACAAACCCTAACCTAATTCTACCAATCATTACCTAATCATTAATTATACCTTAAAAGTGCATTAATTACTCAGATCCTTCACTAAAAACCCTAACCCTAAAGTGTTTGATTTTTATTTTATTTAAAACCTTATTTTTCTTAAAATCCGATTTAAACAATAATTAACCAAGGGTGTTTTAGGCTTCTAAAAATTTAAGTAGCATTTTTTGAGTGTTATTAGACTCACATAAGATCATTTAAAAATATGTACAAGTCACAGAAAATTCGCATGAGTGATCTAGGTTTATTTTACGTCTTTAGGGTTTAGTGATTCGAAAATTCTCATATGATTAAACAAGCATGCATGGGTTGATTCTACTATTTTATACAGATCATATGGAATGTAAACAAGCCTAGAAAAATACCAGAAAGTTATTAGAACAATTCAAATGAGCTAGGGAATTTATGTACCTCTCGGCTGAATAAAATTGAACAAATAAATCAAGAACACTCGAACCAAGCTTCCTAAATTCGAACCCATATTTTTATAAGCTTCCTTGAACTCAGTAGATGCCACAAAAATTGCTAGACCAGCTCCAGAAATTTTTGTTTGGTCGAATGGATTTTTGGTTTGGTGTATAGATCGATTTAGGGTTTATTAAAATAAAGGATATATATAATATATATATATAGGATAGCATATTTTCCAGGAGGGGGGGGGAAACTTCTGGAGCAAGATATCATGATAAGGTAAAAATTGTGTTTCCTATTTATCTCTTATTTATTTTTAGTATTTATCTTGTATTTATTTTATTTTAATTTCCGAAAAATATATATAATATATAAGAAAATTAAATTCGGCCAATTAAATATTTATATATTATTACAATTATTTTTATGACATATGAAATGTTAAAATATTCAAGTGCAATTTATTTTACTTCATATGATATAAATTTCCAAGCGTTTGGGATTAATTTGGCGTTTTAATTAATTAATAAATGAATTTTAAGATTTCAAGGGCAATTTGGTAATTTTGCAAGTTCTGAAATTTTGGGTATTACAACTTCTTCCCCTCTAAAAAAATTTCGTCCTCGAAATTTGCAAGGAAACGGAAAGGCAATAGAACGGAAACTCGTACGGAATGCGAACAAAATTTCAAATCAATTTAACTGTATCAACAGTAGAGAGCTCTACAAGAGTCCAAGATTTATAACTGAAATTAACAGAACGCAAAACGAGAGTCCAAACTTATCCAGATCTCTAATGAACAAGGGCAGAGTATACGAACACGTAGAATGAACCTAAAGTCTCACTAATCACAGATAATCCATCGGAAATCAAGTTCTAAACTTCTTAGGTACTTCCCAAGACATCATATGGCCACAATGAGGGCACGTTATATGATGTAAGTATTATCACGTTGATCAGGCATCATAATACCAGCACCACATAAATATGCCTTCATGATGATCATACTTTATCTCAAGTCGTAACAACAACCTATCTTAATCCACCTAGTACTTCTACAGTCTCAGAGGTCAACAAAAGCAAATGTCATAGCAAGGCACGAATCAGAGTGATGCAGAAACACTAATACTTAAACAATTGCCTTATAGTCTACCCAATCCTCACTGGTCAAAACTTAAGTTCATATAAGGAATCCTAAAGCAAGTTCTCAAGGTGTTCTCCTATGTTCCTACAGTGGAAGCCTAATGGTCCTAAACGCACAGGTCAAGGGTAATGTATTACAAGTCGTCAGCCTGGTCTCTGATACCATAAATTGTAACACCCCGACCCGACAAGGGTAAAGATGTCACAATGATGGTTTCATATCAGAACAAACAAAAGCATAAGACATAAATAATACAATAGAATTTCAAGGGTTACAAAGAAAAATCTGAAACTACAAGGTTACAATACAATAATTTCTAAGTCTAAAAATAAATTCTTCTAATAATCTTCCATAGCTAGTAGGGTCTTCTAAAATCCCAAGTAACTCTCCACTCATACCCAGCTTCCAACTAAAACCTGCCGCAGGAAAAGAAATGCGGCTGAGCTACGAAAGCTCAGTGAACAGATATAACGATAACAAAGCAGTAGTAATGGGGTAGTGAAGTAAAGGAAATAATACAAGGTGTAACATGAGTAGGAAAGAAATGGAAAAGGTTATCAAGAATTGGTTACAATGGCTAAGTGTAAAGGAAACCATAACCCACCACCAGCCCAAGTTCAATTCAAGTCAAGTCAAGTGTCAAATCAAGCATAGGTTATAGGGTAACAGTAACAGTAATCCACTACGAGCCCAGAACATATCAAATCAAATCAAGTCATGTCAAGCAAGGTGTACGGAGGGGAGACCTCGGTACCAAGTACAATATGAGGGGATACCTCCAAGGGGTGGAGTGATCGGCTCCCAAGAGTGAATGACGTGTATCGCACACACCTATCATGTCTGTAACACCCCAACCCGACAAGGGCAAAGGTGTCACATATACGGATTCTTATCAGAACAAACACAGACATTGGACATAAATAATACAATGAAAATCCAAGGTTTACAACTGAAATCAGAACTACAAGCTTTACATTACAAAATTACTATGTCTAATATAAGGTTCTTCTAGTCATCTTCCAAAAGCTAATGAAGTCTTCTAAAGTCAACACTTTTCACCCAACCCCCAGCTTCCAACTAAACCTGCCGCGGGAAAAGAAACGCGGCTGAGCTACACGAGCTCAGTGAACAGATATAACGGTAACAAACAATAATAATGAAATAGGAAAGATGGAAGGAATCGTACATGATGTAATAATAGATGAGAAGAAATATGAGGGTTATACAGAGATATCAGAAAGTATGGATAGTATCATGAGTAATGGTGAAGTAATCAAAAGATCCCATCAAGCCCAAACATACCAAGCCCAGTACAGAGATAAGTCCAGTATCATGTCATAGGGTGTCAGTAATGAAAGGTAAAGGTCATAAGTCTATAAAGTGCATGGAAAACAGTAATCCTCTACGAGCCCAGAAACATGAACATGAAATCATAATTATACCGCCATGCAGAGAGATGTTCCTCTCACTAATCCCAGAAATCAGAAATATGGAGTGATCAGCTCCCAGAGTTGTGAAAGACGTGTATCGCACACACCATCAGTCACCATGCATATCATAACATATCATAACATGAACATAATACAGAAACAAATCTAGGATGCATCCATACGCCCCTGGTGGCCATAACTCCCAACACACCAATTAAAATACAGAAAAGGGACGAGACAGGTCATCACTCTCCTGCCCTAGAGTCATGCCATCGGTGCATCGACTGACATGGACATGAAACCCTCATGCCTAGTGAGTGGCTCGTAGTATCAAACTGTGGGTCAAGGTCAAGTATCATGTATCCAGTATTTAATTTAGTTTCATAAGTCAATTTCCATTTCAGAATATCAGAGTTCATAATCAGAGGTTCATATCAAAGGTTCATACCATAAAGGTTCCATGTCAGAAAGGTCATATATCAGAAATGTTTAATATCAGAAAGGTTCATAACAGAAAGGTCATGTATCAGAAAGGTTTAATATCAGAAAGGTTCATAATAGAAAAGGTCATGTAAAAGGTTCATAATATCATGAAAGAAACCAGAAAGGTTCACAGAATCAAAGAACATGGCAGTGAATCACAAATCAGAAATGAGACGAAGGCACCTTACTAAAGAAGGGCAGAATATCTGTACCTTATTCAAATGCAAGCAAGAATACAAGAGTAGCAAAGACTGACAGGGATCAGATCACTCCCTCCTCGAACCTAAAGGAGTAAAAGACAGAATTACAAGAGGTTCTAAGTTCCGATTGCTATTTTTAGTTAACCTTCCATTTTAAGTAGCTTTAAGGTTCATAAGGTTATTATAGTAGTTTTATTCATTTAAGGGTTTATTAAGTATTTAGGATAAGTTTAAGGACCAATTGTGCAATTATCATAAAGTTAGGGTATGAGGTGTAATTATTGTAAAGTTACAGGTTTCTACAAGTTTAGTCCTTTAATATTATCAAAATAATCATATAGACCCTCTAATGTTTGAATATAAACAATTTACCCTTTTTAAACATCATCTTACACTTATCAGGTTCTAAGTAAGATCTGGACTCGTTTTACATAATTTAAGAATCATAGTAGAACTCCGAAATAAAATCTAAAAAAATTCACAGGGCTACCTTAATGTCCCTAGTATTTTACCTAATTTTTCTAGATTTTATTAATTAGTTTTTGTATGAAAGAAAATTCCTTTTCCTAACCTATCCCAGAAACATGTCTGATGGGACACCCGATAAGTTATCAACTGTTTACCCATTAATAAAAATTCAAAAAAATCTACAAAAATTCCAGATACTAATAGACATCCCAAAGTTTACCCAGTTCAAAGGGCTCTTTCTAACTCGACACGGTTTGGAAATTAAAATTGAAAAACCCGGACTGATTTTCCAGACTCACAAATCCGATCAGACATATAATTTTCTAAAAATCAAAAAGTAACCTTCCAAGCCTCTAAAAATTACAAACTAAATTTTCCCAGGTAGCCCTTTCATTGAACTTAGTTTTAGACTCTTAAAACACCCAAAAACTCGATCACATCATTTAGTTACAGCCGGTTAAAGTCGAACAAAAATCCAACTCAGAAACAGCCATCACAGAAACATGTTTGTATTAGGGTTTTAGCCATTCCAATCACTAATTATTGACATAAAACGTTTTTAGATGAGTTCATCCATGATTAGGTTGAATTGATACAGGTCATAACATAATTAAATCGAATAATTACCTCACAAAATTCCTGGTCGATTTATACATATAGACTTTTCGGGTTTTCATGATTCATGATTTTATGTATCAATTATTATTTCATGTAACATCAATTCGACCAAGAACAAGAATAATAACGACAAGGATTGAACAAGGAGAAAGATACAATACCCTCGTAGACCACAAGAACACGAATAACACAAAATCAAATCACCACAACACGGATTCTTTCCTTCCTTCTCTTTTGGATCGAACAACAATAAGAACAAGAGGAAAAAAAAAATCAATAGGTCGATTTAGGGTTCAAGGATAATTCGAATGGATCAAAGGGGACAAGAACAAGATTACCTTGACTAGTATGAGCAAAGATTAGACCTCCTTGTGGTTGGTCTTGGGTCGACAATGGCAGCAACCAAGAAGAAGGCGGCACTTTTGATAGTTAGGGTTCTTTAGGTTTTTTTTTTTTTTTTTTTTGTTATTTTTGGTATAATAAAAGGAGGAAACCGATTGGTATTTTTGGGAGGGATAATGGACCGAAATTTGTGTCCTCATTAGGAGAGATCTTGGGCTTTTATTCAAGTTAACTTGTTACACAATGAATTTAGTCATAATCCTAGTTAAGGTTCAAGTTGTGGCATTTTTTTTTTGTACAAGTGATAAGTTAGGACATTTTTATTTAATTAGCATATAAGTATTAGTTTGTAGTTAATTCATTATGTGTCTTAGTATATAACGTACATTAAGTTAAATATAATTTGTGTTACTTGCATGATGTTCTTAAGTTCTTAAAATTTTAAAATGAGGGCATTATTGTCAATTCATATTATGTTCAACTTTTGGGTTTTACAACTCTTCCCCTCTTAAAAAGAAATTTCGTCCTCGAAATTTGAAGTACGAAGGTTAGATGAAGTCGCAGCAATTCGTAAAAGATCGTCACCAACATTCTCACGCCCGATGAGGTTCTTCCAAAAAGGATCTTCAAACCAAAAGCTTCTCATGACTCAATCAAAATAAGGTGGGTTCAAATTTCTCAGAAGGAGACAAATTGGGTTGATTATGATCAAAAGTCCACAAAACGTAAAATGGATGATAGGTGAATCTTCAGGAAAGTTCATATGAAATACGAACAAGATTTCAAATCAACTTAACTGTATCAACAGTGGAGAGCTCTACAAAGAGTTCAAGATTTATAACTGAGGTCAACAGAACGAAAACGAGAGTCCAAACTCATTCAGATATCTAAAGAACGAAGGCAAGGGATACGTATAGGCAGAGTGAACTTAAAGTCTCACCAATAACGGATAATCCAACGGAGATCAAATTCTAAACTTCTTAGTTACTCCCCAAGATATCCTATGGCCACAATGAGAGCACGTTATATGGTGTAAGTATTATCACGTTGGCCAGACGTCATAATACTAGCACCACATAAATGTGCCTTCATGATGATCATACTTTATCTCGAGTCGTAAGTAAAAACAACCTATCTTAATCCACCTAGTACTTCTATATTCTCGGAGGTCAACAAAATCAATGTCATAATCAAGAGGGGAAAGCCAAACTACTCGCCATGGAGATTCTAAAAATGCCCAAGAGGCATCGAAATGATTAACAAAAGATCAGAGGTCAGAGTCGGAATATGAAGGTAAGGATCAAATAGTGTCAGGCAATTACTATGAAATTCTCAATGGCTTCAAGATTTATTTACGTTTCAAAACTTAGATGGTGCAAGGCATAAGCTTTCAATCTCCAAAGTGATCTCAACAAGCTTTAACCAAAAGCAAGGCACGAATCAGAGTGATGCGGAAGCAATGCTACTTACATAGATGTCCTAGTCTACCCATTCCTCACCGGTAATACTTAAGTTCCTATGGGGAGATCCTAAAGCAATTCCTCAACGGTTATCTTATGAGCGCCTACAGTGGAAACTTAGTGGTCCAAACTTCACAGGTCAAGGGTAAATGTATTACGAGTCGCAACCTGTCTCTGATACCATAATTGTAACACCCCAACCCGACAAGGGCAAAGGTGTCACATATACGGATTCTTATCAGAACAAACACAGACATTTGACATAAATAATACAATGAAAATCCAAGGTTTACAACTGAAATCAGAACTACAAGCTTTACATTACAAAATTTCTATGTCTAATATAAGGTTCTTCTAGTCATCTTCCAAAAGCTAATGAAGTCTTCTAAAGTCAACACTTTTCACCCAACCCCCAGCTTCCAACTAAACCTGCCGCGGGAAAAGAAACGCGGCTGAGCTACACGAGCTCAGTGAACAGATATAACGGTAACAAACAATAATAATGAAATAGGGAAGATGGAAGGAATCGTACATGATGTAATAATAGATGAGAAGAAATATGAGGGTTATACAGAGATATCAGAAAGTATGGATAGTATCATGAGTAATGGTGAAGTAATCAAAAGATCCCATCAAGCCCAAACATACCAAGCCCAGTACAGAGATAAGTCCAGTATCATGTCATAGGGTGTCAGTAATGAAAGGTAAAGGTCATAAGTCTATAAAGTGCATGGAAAACAGTAATCCTCTACGAGCCCAGAAACATGAACATGAAATCATAATTATACCGCCATGCAGAGAGATGTTCCTCTCACTAATCCCAGAAATCAGAAATATGGAGTGATCAGCTCCCAGAGTTGTGAAAGACGTGTATCGCACACACCATCAGTCACCATGCATATCATAACATATCATAACATGAACATAATACAGAAACAAATCTAGGATGCATCCATACGCCCCTGGTGGCCATAACTCCCAACACACCAATTAAAATACAGAAAAGGGACGAGACAGGTCATCACTCTCCTGCCCTAGAGTCATGCCATCGGTGCATCGACTGACATGGACATGAAACCCTCATGCCTAGTGAGTGGCTCGTAGTATCAAACTGTGGGTCAAGGTCAAGTATCATGTATCCAGTATTTAATTTAGTTTCATAAGTCAATTTCCATTTCAGAATATCAGAGTTCATAATCAGAGGTTCATATCAAAGGTTCATACCATAAAGGTTCCATGTCAGAAAGGTCATATATCAGAAATGTTTAATATCAGAAAGGTTCATAACAGAAAGGTCATGTATCAGAAAGGTTTAATATCAGAAAGGTTCATAATAGAAAAGGTCATGTAAAAGGTTCATAATATCATGAAAGAAACCAGAAAGGTTCACAGAATCAAAGAACATGGCAGTGAATCACAAATCAGAAATGAGACGAAGGCACCTTACTAAAGAAGGGCAGAATATCTGTACCTTATTCAAATGCAAGCAAGAATACAAGAGTAGCAAAGACTGACAGGGATCAGATCACTCCCTCCTCGAACCTAAAGGAGTAAAAGACAGAATTACAAGAGGTTCTAAGTTCCGATTGCTATTTTTAGTTAACCTTCCATTTTAAGTAGCTTTAAGGTTCATAAGGTTATTATAGTAGTTTTATTCATTTAAGGGTTTATTAAGTATTTAGGATAAGTTTAAGGACCAATTGTGCAATTATCATAAAGTTAGGGTATGAGGTGTAATTATTGTAAAGTTACAGGTTTCTACAAGTTTAGTCCTTTAATATTATCAAAATAATCATATAGACCCTCTAATGTTTGAATATAAACAATTTACCCTTTTTAAACATCATCTTACACTTATCAGGTTCTAAGTAAGATCTGGACTCGTTTTACATAATTTAAGAATCATAGTAGAACTCCGAAATAAAATCTAAAAAAATTCACAGGGCTACCTTAATGTCCCTAGTATTTTACCTAATTTTTCTAGATTTTATTAATTAGCTTTTGTATGAAAGAAAATTCCTTTTTCCTAACCTATCCCAGAAACATGTCTGATGGGACACCCGATAAGTTATCAACTGTTTACCCATTCATAAAAATTCAAAAAAATCTACAAAAATTCCAGATACTAATAGACATCCCAAAGTTTACCCAGTTCAAAGGGCTCTTTCTAACTCGACACGGTTTGGAAATTAAAATTGAAAAACCCGGACTGATTTTCCAGACTCACAAATCCGATCAGACATATAATTTTATAAAAATCAAAAAGTAACCTTCCATGCCTCTAAAAATTACAACCTAAATTTTCCCAGGTAGCCCTTTCATTGAACTTAGTTTTAGACTCTTAAAACACCCAAAAACTCAATCACATCATTTAGTTACAGCCGGTTAAAGTCGAACAAAAATCCAACTCAGAAACAGCCATCACAGAAACATGTTTGTATTAGGGTTTTAGCCATTCCAATCACTAATTATTGACATAAAACGTTTTTAGATGAGTTCATCCATGATTAGGTTGAATTGATACAGGTCATAACATAATTAAATCGAATAATTACCTCACAAAACTCCTGGTCGATTTATACATATAGACTTTTCGGGTTTTCATGATTCATGATTTTATGTATCAATTATTATTTCATGTAACATCAATTCGACCAAGAACAAGAATAATAACGACAAGGATTGAACAAGGAGAAAGATACAATACCCTCGTAGACCACAAGAACACGAATAACACAAAATCAAATCACACCACAACACGGATTCTTTCCTTCCTTCTCTTTTGGATCGAACAACAATAAGAACAAGAGGAAAAAAAATCAATAGGTCGATTTAGGGTTCAAGGATAATTCGAATGGATCAAAGGGGACAAGAACAAGATTACCTTGACTAGTATGAGCAAAGATTAGACCTCCTTGTGGTTGGTCTTGGGTCGACAATGGCAGCAACCAAGAAGAAGGCGGCACTTTTGATAGTTAGGGTTCTTTAGGTTTTTTTTTTTTTTTTTTTTTTTTTTTTTTTTTTTTTTTTTTTGGTATATTAAAAGGAGGAAACCGATTGGTATTTTTGGGAGGGATAATGGACCGAAATTTGTGTCCTCATTAGGAGAGATCTTGGGCTTTTATTCAAGTTAACTTGTTACACAATGAATTTAGTCATAATCCTAGTTAAGGTTCAAGTTGTGGCATTTTTTTTTGTACAAGTGATAAGTTAGGACATTTTTATTTAATTAGCATATAAGTATTAGTTTGTAGTTAATTCATTATGTGTCTTAGTATATAACGTACATTAAGTTAAATATAATTTGTGTTACTTGCATGATGTTCTTAAGTTCTTAAAATTTTAAAATGAGGGCATTATTGTCAATTCATATTATTTTCAATTTTTGGGTTTTACAATGTCACTAAGTGATACAAATAATCAAGTCAAGTCAAGTACAAATCTAGGATGCATCCATACGCTCCAGTAGGCTGCCACAATGTCTTCCTCTACGTAACAAGTCAAGTATCAAGTCAAGGCAAGGACGGGATAGGACATCACTCTCCTACCCTAGAGTCAAGCCATTGGTGCATCAATGACAAGGACATGAAACCCTCATGCCTAGTATGGCTCGTAATCTCAAACTGTGGGTCAAGGGTCAAGTATCAAGTATGTATCAAGTGTCAAGTGTACAAGTTCAAGTTTTATCAAGTGGTTCAAGTCAAGTCATATATCAAGGGGTTCAAGTCAAGTTTCTAATCCAAGTTTATCAAGGTTCAGGTCAAGGGTCAAGACAAGAGATCATAACAAAGGTATATAGTAAAGGTTCAATTTAAAAGTTCATTTAAAAACAATCCTTTAATAATGGTTTTCGTAAAAATGATCTTTCAAAATAGTTTTCTTAAAAATGATCTTTTAAAATAGTTTTCATAAAAATGGTCTTAAAAATAGTTTTCATAAAGATGGTCTTAAAAATAGTTTTCATAAAGATAGTTTTAAAAATAGTTTTCTTAAAACATTTTCATAAATAATTAAAAAGGTTTTCTCATCCAGTTACAATATCAAGCATATTAGGGTTCCAGTCAAGGTTTATGGCAAAGTTCATATCAGGGTTCATAGCAAGGTTCAAAGGAAAGTTCAAAACAAAAGATCAAGGCAAGGGTTTAAAACAAAAGTTCTAATCAAAGGTTCACAATACAAGGGGAACATAGCAATGGCTTGGGAAATCCTAAACGAATCAAGATAAGGAATTCAAGAGAACGAAGGCACCTTATTGAAAAGGGCAGAATATCTGTACCTTATTGGCAGAACACAAGGATAGCAAATGACAAGGATCAAATTACTCCTCCCTCGAACCTAAAGGAGTAGAAGACAGAATGACAAGTGGTTTTTAGTTATCTTTCCATTTTAAGTAAGTTTCCATTTTTAGAAAGTTTCTTCATTTAGTAAGTTTCTATAATTAGCAGGTTTTCATAATTAGAAGGATTTTAATATTATAATTTATGTTAAGTTATAAAATAAGTATTAATATAGAAATAGAGTTCATTTTAGCAAGTTATAATAGTTTAGGGTTAATTATGACAACTTCTAATATTTTTGGGTTTTAAATGTAAATATGAAAAAGACAAAGGTTTAATGTGCAAATATTATAAATTATTCTTTTAACCTATAAGTTTCTCATAATTACCACTCTAATCCTTAATGTTAACCATTTTACACTTTAGACCCTCTAATTTATTAATTTACAATTTAAACCTTATAGTTAATTAAATTACATTTTAATCTTTATAATATCCATATTTACACATTGAGCCCTCAATTATCAAAAATTACACCATATACCCCTAACATAATTATTTATACTAATTACCCTTAAGTTTCCAATATTTACAAAACAAGTCCCTCAATTTAATTAATTTTACAATTCGAATATATAATTTACATAACTTACCAATTAAACCCTTTAATTACAAATTTTACACATGGGACCCCTATATTATATTTTATTCGAATTATTCTTGGTCAAATACATGTTACAAAATTATCCCATAAGTTTAATAAATTACAAAACACCCCCTTGTAGTTTTATTATTAAATCGGTAAACATAAAACTAACACAAACCCTAACCTAATTCTACCAATCATTACCTAATCATTAATTATACCTTAAAAGTGCATTAATTACTCAGATCCTTCACTAAAAACCCTAACCCTAAAGTGTTTGATTTTTATTTTATTTAAAACCTTATTTTTCTTAAAATCCGATTTAAACAATAATTAACCAAGGGTGTTTTAGGCTTCTAAAAATTTAAGTAGCATTTTTTGAGTGTTATTAGACTCACATAAGATCATTTAAAAATATGTACAAGTCACAGAAAATTCGCATGAGTGATCTAGGTTTATTTTACGTCTTTAGGGTTTAGTGATTCGAAAATTCTCATATGATTAAACAAGCATGCATGGGTTGATTCTACTATTTTATACAGATCATATGGAATGTAAACAAGCCTAAAAAAATACCAGAAAGTTATTAGAACAATTCAAATGAGCTAGGGAATTTATGTACCTCTCGGCTGAATAAAATTGAACAAATAGATCAAGAACACTCGAACCAAGCTTCCTAAATTCGAACCCATATTTTTATAAGCTTCCTTGAACTCAGTAGATGCCACGAAAATTGCTAGACCAGCTCTAGAAATTTTTGTTTGGTCGAATGGATTTTTGGTTTGGTGTATAGATCGATTTAGAGTTTATTAAAATAAAGGATATATATATATATATATATATATATATATATATATATATATATATATATATATATATATATATATATATATATATATATATATATATATATATATATATATATATATATATATAGGATAGCATATTTTCCAGGAGGGGGGGGGAACTTCTGGACCAAGATATCATGATAAGATAAAAATTGTGTTTCCTATTTATCTCTTATTTATTTTTAGTATTTATCTTGTATTTATTTTTTTTAATTTCCGAAAAATATATATAATATATAAGAAAATTAAATTCGGCCAATTAAATATTTATATATTATTACAATTATTTTTATGACATATGAAATGTTAAAATATTCAAGTTCAATTTATTTTACTTCATATGATATAAATTTCCAAGCGTTTGGGATTAATTTGGCGTTTTAATTAATTAATAAATGAATTTTAAGATTTCAAGGGCAATTTGGTAATTTTGCAAGTTCTGAAATTTTGGGTATTACAATTTTGGTCCTTCACCTGCAACATTGGATTTGTTTTCTAGAAATTCCACATGCAGGTTTTCCTCAACTCTTCTAGTTCTTGAGTTGTATACTCTAAATGCTTTGCTATTAAGAGAATATCCAACCAAGAATCCTTCATCTGCTTTACCATCAAATTTTCCTAGATGGTCTAAGGTATTCAGAATTGTCACATGACATCCAAAAGTTCTAAGAAATCCTATTGCAGGAGTTCTACCTCTAAAAAGCTCATAAGATGTCTTATTGTGAGACTTAACTACTAAAACTCTGTTCTGGACATAGCAAGCAGCATTAACTGCTTCAGCCCAAAAAGTGATAGGCAAATTAGAGTCAGCTAACATGGTTCTAGCAGCTTCTATAAGTGTCCTATTTCTTCTCTCAGCTACTCCATTCTGCTGAGGAGTTCTAGCAACACTAAATTCTCTTCTAATACCTTTTTCTTTGCAGAAATCATCCATAACTCTATTCTTAAACTCTGTCCCATTATCACATCTAATGACTTTTACCTTCTTGTCTACTAGGTTTCCTATCTCTGTAATGAATGTCTTAAGAATGCTAGAAGTCTCATCCTTAGAACCTAAAAAGAAAACCCATGTAAACCTGCTATAATCATCAGTAACAACTAGACAAAATCTCTTATGCTTAATACTACTCACAGAAGTAGGTCCAAATAAGTCCATATGAAGTATAAACAATGATTGATCAATAGAGTTAAAAAGCTTGGGCTTACAAGTGGCTTTATGTTGTTTGCCTTTAAGACAAGCAACGCATGTTTGGTCATTTTCAAATCTTTTCTGAGGTAAACCTCTTACCAAACCATTTTTGACAATTTTATTTATGGTTTTGAAATTAATGTGACCAAGCCTCCTATGCCATTTCATAGATTCATCCAATGTGGCCTTTGCAACAAGACAAGTGAGGGCCTCTTTAGGAACAATCTTCTTCATATCAACACTGTACATGTTGCCCTTTCTTGGAATTTTAAGTAATACTTGACTTTCATCAGGCATCTTAAAATCAGAAGAAAGCACAAGACATTCAGTGTCAGTAAAAATAACTTTGTTCTTTTTGTCACACATTTGTGAGACACTAAATAGGTTATACTTAAGCTCTTGCACATAGTACACATCTTCAAAATCCAATTTACCGGTTTTAAGAGTACCTTTACCAGTAATTCTTTCTCCTATTCCTCCCTCAAAGGTAACATATCCTCCATCCAATGATTGAAATTCTGAAAGATAAGACATGTTGCCTGTCATGTGTCTGGAACACCCACTATCTGAATATCCTTGATCTTCATCATCTGTTTGTGAATGTCCCTGCACATAAATAAGAAAATTAGTTTTCTTGGGGAACCCAAGCCATTACTGACTTGGATTTGCCTCGTGCATCAATGTAATTAAATCTTTTGAGAACAGTTGATGCACCATTGGATTTAAGAGGTCTCCAAATCCAACATGCTGAGGCCTTAACAGCATTGGCCCTCTTTTCCCTAGTAGTTGAACCCTTAGGTTTCCAAATTTGTTTTTGTATCACTGCTTTAGTATGAAAAGGCCTTTTAACAGTTCTTTGTGCATGTTTGTAAGTTGTTTTTGCACTTTGTATTGCTTGTTTTGGGTAAACAGAGTTAAATGGTCTGGCAGTAGTAACTGCTTGTCTAGCAGTAGAAACTTGTTTTGGGCCAGACTTTAATGAAACTGCTCTGGGTGTTGTTCTAGTAAAATTAGAGTGACTTTTAGTTGTATGCCTTTTTAAATTCACCCTATGGTTTGAATACCCAGATACCCTTAGGTTGCAGAAGGCTGCAAGATGGTCAAATTCTCCACAAACGAAACAAGCTTTGTTATAGAAGTCAAAGTCATCACCTAGTTGGTGAGACTTGAGGTCATTCCAATTTCTTTAGTTACCTTTAGGCTTGTTTGTGGTTCTATATTGTTCACAATATCTTACTGGTTGCCTAACATGTTTAACATTTGTTTTAGGCCTAACAGTATCATTCTTGACCACTTTAGGAACACTTGTTCCTTTTGCTTTAACAACATCAGGTTTAGACACAACCTGTTCTTCCTTATCATCATCAGATGTCCAGTCCTCAATGATTGGACCATCTGATTTCCTACCAGAGGACACCTTGTCCTCAGGAAGTAAAGTATCACTTCTACTTTCAAGCTTATCAACAACTATATTTGGTTTTGGCTGAACACCATATTCTAACTTTGGTAGTTGAAATTCAGATAAGCTTGTGTGCTCTAGGTCTATCCCTGGGGGTGCAGGAATTCCTCTGTAAGGAGGTGGGACATTCTTGTATCCTAACCCAGACTTAGCCTTATTAATGACTTGACATTCAATTATTTTGTTCACACCTTTAGAGGCATAGTCTAATGTTTCGACACTTAATTGAATGTTTTCATTTTTCTTTTTAAGCCTTTCATACTCAGTTCTTAAAATGCTAATTTCAGCATCTTTAAAAAATATTTCCCTATTAAGAAGACCTTTATCATCAGAAAAAGTCAATTCATTGGCCTTATAGTGTATGATCTACTCTTCTAGGGTAGCTAAACCTATCTTATGATTTGTTAAGTTTTGATGAGTTTTGTTTAGTTCTATCCTTTGATCATCATAATGTTTTCTTAAAGTTTCAAGTTCTTTAAGAGCATTGCAAGTATTTGAACAAACTTTATCAGATTGTACCTCAGTAGAGAAAGCCATGAGAGCCATCTAAGGTGTAGCTTCTTCTTCATCTGCCATAAAGCTCCAATCAAACCCCAAGCCATCAATAGCTACCATAGCTTTTGAATTTGGCTCAGTAACCTCCCCTGTCTTGGACTTGCTTCCAAAACTTTTGTTCTTGCTATCTTGTTGCCTAGGTCTTCTACATTCCCTTGAGAAGTGCCCCACCATGTGGTAGTTGTAGCATTCTATCTTTGACTTGTCAAAACTAGCAGTATCATTGCTGCTGATAGTGATCTTCTTCCATGTTCTTTGATAAAACTTCTTAGCCCTCATGCTAAGAAGAGAAATTTTCCATTTAAGGTCCATTTCCTCCAAATCATCATCATTGATCTCCTGGAGGTCTTCATGAGTAAGTATGGACCCATCATTCTGACTTGTTAGAAAGGCACAACAAGTCTTCTCATCCATAATACCAATAGTACTGCTTGATGAACTAGCAGCACTAACTCCCACATCAACCTTCACATCTTCAACTGGATTTGAGTTACTAGGAGATGACACAAAGGCCATGTTCCCAGTACTTGAACTAAATCCACCAGTCTTCTTCACATCTTGTTCCATAACCTTGAAGTTGCTATACAAGTCCATTAAGTTCATAGTGTCAATGTCTGGCTTGTTCTTCCAGACAACAACATGCATAGCCCACTCTTCAGGTAAGCTTCTCAGAAATTTTGAGTTTAAATCTTCTTGAGGTATATCCACCCCAAGAATAGCAAGTTGGCTCACAATCTTCTGAATCTTGTTAAACATGTGGTCTAAAGATTCATGACTTGTTGAAGAGAAGTTTTCAAAGTTCTGCTTAAGCAGAGTCTTCTGGGTCTTCTTGGTGGCTTCATTCCCACCATACCTTGCAACAATGGCCTCAAATAATGACTTGGCATCCTTGAACTTGCTAAATTTTAAAAGTTGATCATTTGGAATGGTCATCATCAGCATACTTCTGGCCTTGAGGTCATTCTTCTTCTTTATTTTATCTTCTGCAGTTGTTGGGTTGGTCAGCACAGTTGTCACTATCTTGTCATCAACTGTTGTTGTAGAGGTTGTAGGCTTGAAGGAGTTTCCTTCTTCAATAATTTCCCAAAGTGTATAGTCTTGCACTTGGAAGTACTGCTCTATCCTTAGCCTCCACATATCAAACTCATTATGCTTGAGCATTGGCAACTTAGTAGCAACATTCGTTTGAATAGACTCCATGTCCATTTCTTCTTCTAAATCAAATGTATCTAACCTGGCTCTGACACCACTTATGAGGATTGATTACAATACACTCTGAGGATGTTAGTCTTTTATAACGTGTGTATGTGATACTTTGAGTGAATATGATTAAGTATGCGGAATCTACTTAATCACACTTAGAAGGATATTGTTATTGGAAATGGAACAGTGGTGGTTGTTGAATTTGATAATGAACACAGAATGTTTAACACCAAATGATTCAATATTATTGAGAATAATACGAGTGATCTTCACTATCACTAGGGTTACAAAACCTTGAATCTCTATTACAAAGAAAACTATATCTGTTATGTTCAACACAATGTATGTTTTCTAAGCTTTCAACTAGTCACACTTACTATCTAAGATAAGATCTCCCTTTTATACAACAAAGGAGATCTTTACAATAATGATAAGTCTTGTCGAACTACTTGCATGTTATGTGTGTCAGTCCCTAAGATACAACTTGTTCTGTGTATACAACTTGTTGACTGAACACATATCAAAGATATTATCTACCGTATATATTTGACTTTTATACACAAAATATCTTTTTATACTTATCCATCCAGCAGTAGAATACGCGACACTTATCCATTCAGCAGTAGGATGAGTCATTCCAACAGCAGTATCTGATACACTAGCAGTAGTATCCTTGCGGCAGTAGAATCTCCAACACTAGCAGTAAAATCAAATACACTAGCAGTAGTATTGAATACACTAGCAGTAGTATCAACACTTAGTGTATTTCCTTGAGCAGTACTGACCTTGTGAACATTTAATTCCCAATACTAATCTTCAGAACATTTAATTCCCAACATAGATGATGCTTATTATATATTGATTTGTTTATGATTGTGATAACATGTTTTAATTCAATTTCAAGTTAATTCTAAGATCCAATTATGCTTAAGTTTCATAGTGACATTTGTTAATCAAGTTTGACTAGTTGTTAGTAATTCTAAAGGTCGAAAGGTTTATTGTTATTCAACTAGTCATAATAATTTGTCTATGAATGATTGTTTTTACCCATTATTCTTGGTTAAACAAAGAAACTTAATTGTGGTTGTAATAAGAATGCTTTTGTCTATTAAATTGGATAGATTGAAAACCACCTCATAGGTCAAAAGATTGGTCGTTTACAATCAATTGTAACCTTTTTGTCTATGATTGGTTACCTTTTGTATTGACCATTTCCTAAGCAAATTTGATAAAACAAAGGAATGTTTTTGTGTTTAAGTTTGTGAAACTAACGTGAATCAAACTTATGAAACTTGAATTGATTGGTTAAACTTAATGCTTGTTTTTATAAACTAAAATCTTGACAATGTTTAACTTGTAAGAACAATAGATTAGAACACCAACTAATTATTATAACCAACATGTTAAAAGGTTTTATCACAATCATGCTTATCAAGAGTAGTAAACTAGTCTAAGCAAGTGTAGTTTTAATCATTTGAATTTTCATTATCACCATTATTGCTTGTTTTTTAGTACCTTGGATTTACTATTAGTAGATTTAACACTTACCTCTCGATTCACACACAAATCCCTGCGAACGATCCCGACTTACCATCATAATCTTTCTATAACGGACGAGTTCACTTGCTCGTATGTGTTATTTATAGATTCGGTAAATCATCCTTATAAATTTAAAACTTGTACGCACACGTAACACATCAAGTTTTTGGCGCCGCTGCCAGAGATTTTGATCGTGTTTCTGTAAGTTTTTAAAATCCATTTTAGTCGATCCCTTGTCACACTCATTTTCCAAAAAAAAATATTTTACCGAGCTACCCATCCGATCGGCTTAAGATCCATCCGATCGGATAGCCAAAATCTCATCCAACCGATCGGTGCAGACCCGCATCCGATTCGGTCAGAATAATCTGATCCGTCAAACTGTTTTCCTTCTACTCTCGTGTATTTAAACGTTGCCTAGATTCTCTTGGGAATTGTATGAACACTCGATCAACTAGAGTAGAACCAATTTCACCTATTTCAAATTTCGAACGTTTAATTCAAAAACCTAGAAGAAGAACACCGTTTGTCCCTTCAGAAAATCGTGTACCAAGAGTACCAAACCCACCATTTGATAACCTTTTTGAAGCCAAAGTCGTTTATAACCCATTTACCGATCTACCTTTTCCCATGGCTGATGATCGTCCCATGTGAGCTACCAACCGAGCCGTAGCACCCACTCTTGGAGCTTCTATTATTGCCGTTAACCTTGGTGACAACTTCACCGTGAAAGGTCACCATCATTCAATGATCAAAGATCTCCAATTCGATGGTCGTGCGCGGGCCGATCCGCATAAGCACATTGCCAAATTCATCAAAATTTGTGGCATGTTCCAATATGGCGAGACCGATGTCAATGCCATCAAACTCAAACTTTTCCCATCATCACTCGCCGGAGGTGCAAAAGTGTGGTACAACGAATTGACCCCAAGAACTATCAATACTTGGGAGGAGATGAGGCAAGCTTTTGTGAGCCGATTCTTTCCACCTGCCATGTTTGACCGACTCATGGGAGAAATTCGTGCTTTCACACAAAATCCTAACGAATCGCTTGTCGAAGCTTGGCTTCGCATGAAAGATTTGCTTCGCAGTTGTCATGGACATGGTCTAGCTCGTGGAACCATTATCCAAATCTTTTACCATGGACTTGACGAAACTTCTCAAGGAATCCTTGATGCCAGAGGAATTTTTCTCTACAAGACCCCTAACAAGGCACATCAACTACTCAAGGATCGAGTACTTCTCAAACTCGATTGGCCTAAAGATTCCAAAACCAAACCCTTAAGAAAAACCGTTGCTTTTGCTGAAAGTTCTGATACCTCAAAACTCATGGAGAAAATGGAAGCCTTGACTTCCAGAATCGACTCGCAGTACAAAGATCTCAAAGGAGAAATGAAAGAAATGCGAGATGGATGCAACAATTGTGGAGGTAATCACCCATCGTCAGAATGTGACGAAAAACCTATGGACGGACCCAAAGAAGGAGAAGCTAATTATATCCAAGGAGGATACCGTGGAGGAGGATATCGTGGTAACTATTACGGTAGGAATTCTGAAAATTGGCAAGACCGCCAACAAAGGGATAACAACCGTGATTCTCAACCTAGAGCAAACAATCAACCTTCGCAAACCTCTGACAAAAAGTTGGAAGAAACCGATTTCGAAAAAACCGTGAGAGAATTCGTGACTGCTCAAAAATTGTATCAAAAAACAATTGTCAACACATACCTTTATCAAAAGCATCCGTGATCATCATGGGTGCGTTATTTTGTGGGATGAAAAATAAGGGATTTCTGAAATTAATACGTTTGAAAATGAAGTAATCGAATTGATTTGGTGTGATATTGTTTATGTGATGATTTTAGGTTAATTAATGGTTTTAGGGTATAGGTTATGGAAAAGTTTAGGGATTGTGTGATATGATCCACCTCAAAAATGAATTCAAATACTACAGTTTCAAAAGAAAAGACGAAATCAAAGAGAGAAAATTACGGTTTTTGTTTATGGAAGTGATTCAATTTTAAAAAATGCCATGTTTAGCTGATGCCATATATAGAATGACTAGTTAGTTAAGCATGTCATTTTTGTTTTTCAAATGTGTATCACAAAAAGTGGCTTGCCTCAGTGGTTGACACGCTTGTGTCTTGGGTGCTTAGACCAGGGTTCGAGTCCCTTAAGTGATAAATGTTTTAAAAATTCCGGATTTAAGCATGAATTGTGTGTGCCAAATGGCAATGACATGGGATTGAGGTGGCATTAAAAATGCTTCGTCATCATTTTCATGTCATTGTACAACATTGATAGCGGCAAGTGCAAGTCGTACTTAGCCTCATATATATGTAAAGATGTATATATATATATATATATATATATATATATATATATATATATATATATATATATATATATATATATATATATATATATATATATATATATATATATATATATATATATATATATACTGTTTGGATTAATCAGTTTTTTTAATGTTTGGCAAATTCTCCTTATATAATTAAATGATATGTAAAATGACAAACTTTCCTCATGTCTTATATAGTGTTAAGTTAGTTAAACGTAAGAACGACGTATACAATTGATCTAATGAAAATTATAACATATTATACAAATTTAATTAGCAAAATTTTCGATAACAACAAGTCAAAAACTTACTTAAAGCATTAATTGTGTGAGAATGTATTTCAAACTTTTATCTTATATGTTATTTTTTTTAAAAGTAAATTGTTAAATAAAATTTCTTGAAAAAACGCTTTAAAAAAAGTGGTAACAACCTGATAATGAAAAACTGTTTTTCTGTTTTTTTAGCAGAAAAGAAGGAAGTGTTTGGATATATATTTATATATATACTTATAAAAAAAAGGACAAGTGCTTTTCTGCTTAAAAATAAGCAGATAAGCAGAAAAACAAGCAACGTCAAACACCTCTTAGAACAATTAATAATGAAATGTCTTTTTTTAGCCATTTTACATGTTAAATTACATATAACGAGGTGGGCGACGGACCGCCGCGTTGCGGCGGGGCGTCGTTTCACGTCGTCGATCATGCACAGGAAATAGAACTTTCAATGTAATTCATATATAGACAGTAATTTTCAGTACATTTCTCGTATATAAACATGTAATCGTTGATGAGTCGTGCATTTGTCATGTGTTCATACAGAAGATCATGCTACATGTTTTTTTTACAACTATCAGCTGCAAACTTAAAGGGTCATTGCATACAAAGTTTATATCTCTAGCAAGGTTGCAAAAATCGCGAATCGGTAGTCGGGCGGTCGACCACCTTGTAGCTTGTAATCGGTCTAGGCGGGATTAATCGGTGATTAATCGGATTGGCATTACTGACAAATTTTAGTTATTTTCGGCAAGTTTTGTGTATTTCCGGTGAGTTTTAGGTATTTCCGGCAAGGTATTTTCTAAAAAAAAAACTTGTAATAGACTTAAACAGTTATTATAAGTGATAAAAATAAGTTTACAGTGAGTTTTGGGTGCTTTCGGCAAGATTTATAGATTTCCGGCAAGTTTGACCACCATTGACCGCCGTTGACCATGGTTGACCTATTTGTTTGACCCAGTTACATAAATCGGCAAGGTCGGTGGCCTTGTAGCACCTAATCGGCGATTAATCGGCCTTGTAGACCTTTTTTTGCAACACTGATCTCTAATGACACGTTGGTTCCAAAATTTGGAAAACCTTTTTAACAAAATAATAATCAATAGCTCCGTTTTCATAATTTTCGTTATCCCCTACAAAACCGGATAAGACAATGATTAGAATATACGTTCGAAATACATCAATATTTTAGAATATCAATATCTCACATAAAGCATTAACCTAGTATGCCCTCTATTTTGGTTCTTTCACTTACATAAATATAGAGACCAATGTTCCTACCTATGAATACAGATCGTTTTATATTTTAAGAGGAAGTAAAAAAAGGCTTGAGAAATACCTCGAGGCCAAATTACGGGCAGCTCATTACTGTCGTGGAAAGGCGATAGTTCGCATGTAAACCCATCCAAGAAGACCACCTACGACGGCAACCGCTATATTTCCAATCGTTGTTGTATATAAACAGACTAAGGTTACAGGGTGCCTAATATGTATGCAGAACGATGGATGTCAACATGTTTAATAGTAGCAACGGATATGTACTTATGTAGTCTTAATACACATAGTATGTAACTGTAATACCTATACCGGGGCGCGGGATTTCTTATTTTCAACTTATGCCTGTGGAACCGGTGTTCCAGTAATTAGTATATCTAATACATAATTTAAATGTGAAAAGTTGTCCTCTAAAAAAGAAAATATTGAATGAATTGATCGTAAATTATCGAATTTAACTAACCCTTTCTTTTTCTTTTCTAGGGAAGATATTAATCGCAGAGACAATGGAATTTCCAGAATAATTGAAGAAACCTCTGACATTACTTGCGAATAAAAATTATTGTTGTGCCCCAATTGTTTAGAATCATTGGCTTGTCGGAAACCGTTGATGGAGTAGTATATGTATTGAAACATACACATAAATTACTTTTAAAACCATAATGTCATATATACTTGCCTCCGAAAATCATGCCTTCCAGGTTTTTACCAGGAAGTGTGCCAGATACCACATATGCTTTCTGAATCGCACTGTAAATGGAAAAAAAGAATCTATTTTTATCTCAAAATTATATACAAATCCATATTTCGACATAATCATTTATTCTCCGCAACGTCTGAACTGAAACTATTAAATTAAAGAACTAAATTCGATAAAATAGTTTGAATTAATTACCTGTAGACCGTTGGTGAATACGTTATTTTTCTTCCAACTATGTAATCTATCTAGCCCCTTTGTTTTTCAATACTTTCCCCATTTCTTGTCCTCGAGCGAGTCAGCAAGAAATTGACTCTAGTAAACCAACAGATCATACAGAAAAATCAAATTATGTGCAGACAACTATCTGTTTCAACAAAATATTACTACCAAGAAAAATGGGCAGATCACATACCTCTTTATGACTTTGTCCGACTTTGACTACTCAATACAAAGAACCGGGCTACTATCGCAAGCCAATCTAGGATCAAATGTTCGTCAAGAAATGCATAGAATTTGGGCAGTCCAGTCATTGCTGCCAATTATTACGGTTCCCCATCTATTTTTATTGGTTTGCACAACAATGAATAATCATTACCTTATGCCTCAAGCGACTACCAATACAAAAAAAATCAGTTAAAAATACGTTGAAGCTCACCTGATCCATTTATAGTATCCTAACAGCCTGTGCATTAGTCTATTTGACCGAATGTCCCATATGTTCCGACTTTGTAACCGGAAACCAACAGACAACGCCTTCGTGCGTAGTAGTATATTTGTATCTATATTTTTTTTATATAACTAAAATAATAACCAAGTCTGATGCTAATGTAGATAAACAGTAGGAGAGAAAATGTTGATGAACATGGATGCACTTACTCACGGAGACGGTGTTTCTCATGCCTGTGCTTATGTAATCTGTTTTAGGAAACACGTAATCAGTTTTGCAAATATAAGGCCTGACGTACGTAATAACGATGCAATTCCACCTGTAACGTAAGTCGTTAGTGGGCCATTATTGTTGCCAAAAGATAAATCCCTACTCGCAGGTCCTGTACAATCATCAACAAATTACAGGCGAATACATACGGAAAACTGAAAGCTCATTAAACATAAAAAACAATTAATTAAAAAACCTTTGGTCGCTGAGTGCCGCCGTCTATCTTTTTCAAGCGAACTGCTACAACCTGCTCTTTACTTCCTGGCATGTAATTCAGCTCTGCCATTATACCTTTTTTAAATAAGCAACTCAATTAGTGAGCATCCTTGAGCAAGGCTATATTCATGTGAACCCAATGGATTTACCCATAGTTAGAAATGACACATTCAGTTACATGACAGTTTAGTCAAATCATTATTTACCTTAGGTGAGTATTGCACCACCAATGTTTTGTCTTATAACCTAAAAGATAAAAAGACTGCAGAATCTGCAACATTAAAGAAAGCTAACCTGAAAGACGCAAACTTCTATTTTATAAGCAATATCGCAAAGTAGCCTTTAATTGGGCGAAAATATCAAAATATGAACATCTTCAGCTTCCTTTGCTGCGATCTCCTTTAGAAATGATATGTACTCGAGTTATTTATGCATTTCTTCTGTAGTTCCTGTACGGATACAAAACAACCGAGAACAAATGAAATAATATAAAAGGGAAAAGGACACAGTAATCAATAAATGTAATTGCAAGACATTATCCAAAATGTAAGAAATAAGTAATTGAATGACCTTGTGGTATTGGGCACGTGTGTCTATTATCCTCATGTGAACCCAAAAAATTTGCTGCTACGTGTCCGCTCACGCCTAAAATGTTATAAAAGGGAAAAGGACACAGTAATCAATAAATGTAATTGCAAGACATTATCCAAAATGTAAGAAATAAGTAATTGCAAGACATTATCCAAAATGTAAGAAATAAGTAATTGAATGACCTTGTGGTATTGGGCACGTGTGTCTATTATCCTCATGTGAACCCAAAAAATTTGCTGCTACGTGTCCGCTCACGCCTAAAATGTTAACAACTATCAATCAATTAGTAGCAAGTATTTCAAAACCTAGATACTGTTTAAAAGGAAAAAAAATCAATATCGATGTTGCTTTAATTCCAGGAGGGACTGAAATTACTGGTTCACTTGCCTGTAAGTGATGGTTGTGTGCGATTGCTATAACCTCGCGAAGTACCGCATAGATTTTGCGATGGCCTTTTTACACCTTCCAAATTACGAAAACGTGAAATAGTGAAAATAGGTGACAGACGGTCTGATAGAAGCAAAGCGTACCTGATTATCCTTTGTTGGTAGTTTCTCAATTCCGTCACCACGTTTTATCTGCAAGCTGTTGTTGTTGATAGCCTGCAAAAGTTACACACACCACGTAATTCAAAATGGAGAAGTTAAACAATCTGAGTATAGAATTAAAAAAAAAAAAAAAAAAGAAAAAAAAAAAAGAAGTTACTTTCCTGTACATAAAACCTCATGACTGACATGTATTTTTATTTGATTACTGATCCCATGACATCGTTGCTGCCAAAATATGAATCCCGAGTTTTACGTTCCTGAAAAATTACCATAGTTCATTAAAGCAACACCAAAAAGGAAAAAGATAAAAGATACTAAACTCTAAACTTTTTAAACGCACGAACCTTTAATCCGCGAAGCAACAGTATGAAATCAGATACGACACTATGGATCAAAGGCAGAAAGAAAACCTATTCCAATTATAAAAAGCTATCAAAAAATAAACAATTGGTCCCTCTATACTTTTATCAAACACCTTGGCAGCACTAATTCCACTTAATTCGTTCAACAAAATATTATAGCTCATTTTGTTGACTAACTGATCTTATACAGTAAACATAAGCCTAAATTTCATATCCGATAAACATAAGACTAATTCGAAACCTTCAAATAATACAAAACACACAATTAAATCACTTTACAAACAAAAAATACCTTGAACTTGTGCAACATCCTTGTCGAATTTGGTTTAAAATTCACAAACAAATCCTTTTGAACTGCTTGTCTTTCCTGTTACGAAAGACCATAACACAATAGTAATTAAAAGTAAAATTATAACCTTCAAAAGAAAACTAATATAAAAAACAAAAGCTAAAATTTAGAAAAGGATTAGAAATCTTACCACTGTAGAGTTTTTTTTTAAGGTATAAGAGAGAAAGGCAAGAGTGTAGAAATTGGAAGAAGGAAGGAGATACTTTTATCCCAATCGGAACCGGCCAAAACAGAGCCGAAGAAATTATAGCCACGTATTTTGACAACCTTCACTTCTCATCGCTGCTCTTCAACTGCACCGCCGATCATCTTCTTGAGCATCTGGCTTCCGATAAGAATGAAAGAGAGGCGGTGAAGTGTCTGGTGATTCTAGATACTGTATCTATTATGTACGAAAATGATAAGAATAACATACCGAGCTACAGAGGTAAACACGACCGTTAATTAACTCCCTACCGCTGCAAATCAAAAACCCAAATCATTACCTTTCAATAATGAAACCCTAACACTTCCGTTTTCATGTTTTGATCTGACCATGTGTGGCTTTGATGACATTGGAGAAGATGTAGGCGGTTCTGGAAGCTACTGGTTATACTTATCTGCTTCTAAGACGGGCCAAAACATTGGGCGTGGACTGGGCCAAAAAAGGGGCCGAAAAACACGGAGTCCAAAACGACAACACTGTAGTCGTTTCTCCACGCTAAATTATATATATATAGTAATTTGTTTTGCTAAACATTCTGAAAAACTTATTAATGCGATATCAAACAGCATATTCAAATTCAAATACTATATTTTATAATCACGTCTTGTTACAGCTGATTATCTGATTACGAGTTTTTTAAACGAATAATCTTTTTTTAATAAGCAATTCAAAAAATTAATTTTCATTAACTTTTATTTTTTTAAAATTCATCAATTTTACAAATCTTTTAGAATGCACAAAATATTTTTTTAAAAGGTTCCCAAATAACTTCATTAATTTAACGGGGGTGTAAAAGAAAAACTATAGAAGTCTTCATTTAATGAAGATGGCGTGTGTCATTTTTGACAGATAAAAACGTTTGAGATGTACCCCGTTATCTTCTAAAAGGTCTTTAGCAAAGCTTTTGTTACAAACACATTTGTCTGCACCAAAAGAAAGACAAACACATTTGTAACATTTAATATCAATCATTTGTACACATCCTCAAGGTTTTTTTTTTTTTTTGGAAGCCGACTTTCATTTTTTGGTTTAGAGTCGCACTCGTCACATTGGCAAACCCTCATCCACCACACACCCAGACTATGTTGTCTGAACCGGGTCCACGCTGGCGTAGTGGGGATTTTTAACGGCTTCCGCCCGGAAACCGTACCGCCTCCACATGAGTTTTCTCGCTGTAGTAACGGCCGGATGAAAACGGGGCCGGCTCGGATTCGAACCTGCGCAACATTGGCTCACAGGCTCTCCTCTTCATTGCCTAATACCAACAGAGCTTTATGACCCTCATGTGAAGACTTCCCGGTAGGTCACCCAAACCGGTACTACTCTTAAGCAAACGTATATCTCATGTTGTGTGGTGCACAAATGATCATATCCTTTTGCCATGTCATATCATTTCGTAGCAAGCGTATCTAATATTCAAGATGTAATATGGTTTAGGTAATTATAAGGGTAAATGCAAAATTGTAGTAATATATAGTTGATAAGGTAACATGATTGACACTAGCTTGACATGATACATCAAGTCCATTATTCCAACGAAATAAAATATAGACCTTAATACTATATAATAGAGAATCAACCCGGACAGCCAAGGTGCAGTGATGCAGGATACGTGCCACAAGTCATGCTTTAGGTCCAGCCTTAGCAGACCAAACCAGGTTAAGAATTATACGATCAGTAACGCATGTGTGGCTTGTTTACATACATACGCTAAAGTGTATGTATACGTACTCAGTACTCTTATGCAAACACTAAAGTGTAAAAGTTAAAAGGACATATTAAGTTCTCCGGTCTATTCACGCTCTAGCTTGTAGGGAAACAAGCAGTTCTACAATCGGCACTCAAGCCCTTAAAGCAACATAGATCGGTACGTACACCATAACATTAGACATTTAGACCTGTCAGAGGATCTCATGCATGTGATACCATATTGATCAGTAAATTGCTTATACTTATCAAATATCTATTCAATAAGTAACATGAAACATAAAAAGAAAATCTTCATGTCATTATAAGTTAACTATGCCACATAAACAGTTGTAAATCAACCCGTGAAAGTTCACTTCAAATATTATGGAGTACCAAATAAGATCAAGGTAAGACCAACTAGCTTAGCCTGAATAATATGCTAAAAAAAAAGAAACAGTAAATCAAACAATGGAACCAAAGATGATGATCACAGCACGTTCTATTAAGAACACCAATTTAGTTTAAACTCATCTGACAGCTTGAGGTCATTGGCATTGTCTTGAAAACTTCTCCAAGACTTAAAGTAATTCATTGTTAGGGTTTCCCATTGTCCATTGAGAAGATTTTTTATTTGAACATCTTTCAGATCAAGAATACTCTTATCCAGCTTCCCCCTTACAATTAGCTTATACATGATATTTTTGACGTTCGTGTTCGATGTAACATGATAAACCCTAAGATAATTGGGATAGAAAATCGAAAAAAGTGACTGGAAAATTAGTGAGTACTTTGGAAAGTGTGCATCAGAAAATGTTGTGCGGGTCTTGAAGGATAGCTGTTGCACGTTCCTAGCCGGAAACGCAGTTCTTCTTCTGAGATCATCAATGTCGAAGTTCTCTGGCACTAATTTATAACCCGTCTCATCATTGATTTCAATGTCGAACGTGCTTGATAGATTGAGTATTTCCTTTATGTTAAGAAAGAACGAATTGAGATCATCGAGATTCTCCAAGATTAGGCCGAGCTTAATATGCTCAGGAGAAGTAGCTGGAAAGAAAAGACTAGGCATTTTACAGCCATCGAAGCAGAAATAAAGTAATTTTGAGGCATCCACTTGTATGTTGATTTGCACTTTTTCCCTCAACGATAGACTCAATCTCTTCAAGGAAACACAAGTAATATCCAAGGTTTCTAGCGTACAACGGATCATTTCAAGTGACAAAACCTCGAGGAAAGGAAATTCTGATTTGATCAAGTTGGAAAATGTTGTGTCCATTATCACAGCACCTAACGACAATTCTCTCACACTCCTAAATAAATCCCTTTTGAATGGTACAAGCAACCATTTTGGATGGTAGAAAGATAAGCAGCGAACACTTGGGACATTGTAAATTTCCAAAATGCTGTTTTCTCCGATTGGTTGTATTTTCAATTCATGAAGATAAAGAAGGTTTTTAACCTTAATTGTCTTCAAGTCATGATACAGATCACATGAAATGTTTATCTTCTCAAGTAAGCTACAAGTCGAAAGTAGGTTATTAAGCACCACTTCACTTATGCAACCAGGTAGTAACTCGAGCTCGAGTACTCGTAGGGACGAACATCTGATCATGGGATTTTCATTCACACTACAACATTCGACACAATTCGAGGGGAAATTTCGAGGCTTTCGGCGGGGACATGTCCCCGCCAATAACTTTCAACGGGGACATGTCCCCGCCGAAACGTCCCCGCGAACAACTCATCGCTGATACTTTTCGCGGGGACAAATTAACCTTTTTGGCGGGGATATGTGGGTCCCACAGCCTTTGGGCTGGTCAAACTATGTCCAGCGTGGCATTTCTTTTCCCCAAAAGTGGAATCCACCGTTGAGATTAGTATAAATTAACAATAATTAATTTAATTAATCACCTCTTTTAGCGGGGACACGTCCCCGCCAAAAGTGTTATTCACTGTTTGAGATCCACTCTTTTGGCGGGGACATGTCCCCTCCAAAACGTTGATCCACTGTTTGAGATCCACTCTTATGGCGGGGACATGTCCCCTCCAAAACGTTGATCCACTGTTTGAGATCCACTCTTTTGGCGGGGACATGTCCCCACCAAAAGCCTCTGACCCATTTTGCAGCATATTGCTGCAAAATGGGTAATTTCAAGATCTTTTTCCAAATTTTTCCGGAAAAAATCTACAACATCACAACCTGTATATCCAAATGCTACAACACCACAAAAGACTCTCACATCACAAATTCGCTAAACATAATATCATACATATCCAAATTCGCTAAGTTAACATAATCATGCATATGTATCCAAATTCGCCAAAAATGGTTCAAAAACCCTGATCACATGATCATCTACAAAACTATACATAAGCTAGCTATCCGCAAAATGGTCCAAAACTATACGCGGGGAATAATTTAGCGGGAATCCTAACACATAAACTACATAAACACATAATAATCCATGTAAATCTCCACAACTTTGTCCATAACCCCAAAAAAAATATAAACCGACCCATGGGACCCAAACAAGCCATACGCTACTCCCCACTCCCCCCACTACCCCCACTCCCCTCCCCGGTACCTCGAGACTCACCCTGTGAAGCATTTTGTGATCCCGATGTCCCCGGCATGCCACTCGCTAGCCGCTCGGTCCAACCCGGCTGAGTCCTGGCCCAATCCATCAAAATATCAAGTTGTGTCCTTTGCGTGGAGAGCTCCTCGGATTGCTTCTGCACGGTTTCCTGCAGCGAGGTCGAGGAGGCTTGCTCGCGGGCTCGTGAGGCGCTGAGGGTCGTCTTCTGACCACTGCCGGGTAACACTGGACCTACGCCAGGAATATGACCGCGCTGCTTACTACCGATCACGTGGCACATAATATAGAGGTCAGTCATAGTCGTCCCGGCGAAGGTGCTCTCTGTCCGCATCCGTATCATCTCATTCTGTTTAGTTACAAGATAAGTAATATATAAGTTGTGATTTATTATATTGCATTAATGTGGGTGAGTTTTTCGAAAAAATTATTCTTACGTATCTAGCCTCGGACACCGGAGACTCAAAGACGTCGCCTCTCGTATGGTTCCTCCTGTAAAGCTCGATCAAGTCTTTACCAGACACGGAGTCGGTGGGGTGCCTCAACTGTTTATAAATAAAATCAATAACGACTCGCCCAACACTATATATATATATATATATATATATATATATATATATATATATATATATATATATAATATATATATATATATATATATATATATATATATATATATATATATATATATATATATATATATATATGAGTAAACTGCAAAATACATCCCTGTGGTTTACACCTTTTGGCACTTTACATCCCTGTCAGAAACTATTGGCAATATACATCCCCCGTTAGGCAAACGTTTGCCACATTACATCCCTGAGTTGGATGGGCGTTATCTTTCTCCGTTAAGTGTTTGCATCGTTAGTCCTTCTGTTAAAATGTTTGCACCGTTAGTCCTATGGGTTAAGTCTATTTACACCGTTAGTCCTTCGTTACGTTTTCGTCTAGTTTTTTTACGTTTTCGTCCGGTTTTTTACGTTTTCGTCCGATTTTTTACGTTTTCGTCAGATTTTTTACGTTTTTGTCTGTTTTTTTACGTTTTCGTCCGATTTTTTACATTTTCGTCCGATTTTTTACGTTTTCGTCTGTTTTTTTACGTTTTCGTCCGATTTTTTACGTTTTAGTCCGATTTTTTTCGTTTTCGTCCGATTTTTTACGTTTTCGTCTGTTTTTTTACGTTTTCATCCATTTTTTTACTTTTCGTCTGTTTTTTTACGTTTTCATCAGATTTTTTTACGATTTCGTCTACTTTTTTAAGTTTTTGTCAATTTTTTTTTATCGTTTTCGTTCGATTTTTTTACGTTTTCGTCTGTTTTTTTTTACGTTTTCGTCTGATTTTTTTACATTTTCGTCTGTTTTTTTACGTTTTTCATCTCATTTTTTTTCGTTTTTGTCCATTTTTTTTTACGTTTTCGTCTGTTTTTTTATATTTTCGTCGGATTTTTTACGTTTTCGTCCACTTTTTTAAGTTTTCGTCTGTTTTTTTACGTTTTCGTCCGATTTTTTACATTTTTGTCTTTTTTTTTACGTTTTCATTCATTTTTTTTGTTTTCGTCTGAGTTTTTACGTTTTCGTCTGTTTTTTTACGTTTTCGTCTGATTTTTTACGTTTTCATCCGATTTATTACGTTTTCGTCCCTTTTTTTACGTTTTCGTCTAGTTTTCGTCTGATTTTTTACGTTTTCGTCTGTTTTTTTACGTTTTCATCCCATTTTTTACGTTTTCGTCCGGTTTTTTACGTTTTCGTCCGATTTTTTACGTTTTCGTCTGTTTTTTTACGTTTTCGTCTGATTTTTTAAGTTTTCGTCTGATTTTTTACATTTTCGTCCGATTTTTTACGTTTTCGTCTGTTTTTTTACGTTTTTGTCCCTTTTTTTACTTTTTGTTCTATTTTTTAACGTTTTCGTCTGATTTTTTTTCGTTTTCATCTGTTTTTTTACGTTTTCGTCTATTTTTTTACGAAAAAAATCAGACGAAAACGTAAAAAACTAGACGAAAACGTAAAAAATGGATGAAAACTTAAAAAAAAAGACGAAAACTTAAAAAAACATACGAAAATGTAAAAAATCGGACGAAAACGTAAAAAAAATGGACGAAAACGAAAAAAATCGGACGAAAACGTAAAAAATCGGATGAAAACGTAAAAAAAACAGACGAAAACGTAAAAAATCGGACGAAAATGTAAAAAACTGGACGAAAACGTAAAAAAATGGACGAAAACGTAATAAATCGGATGAAAACGTAAAAAATCGGACGAAAACGTAAAAAAAACAGACGAAAACGTAAAAAATGAGACGAAAACAAAAAAAATGGATGAAAATGTAAAAAAAAGACAAAAATGTAAAAAATCGGACGAAAACGTAAAAAAAACAGACGAAAACTTAAAAAAATGGATGAAAACGTAAAAAATCCGACGAAAATATAAAAAAAACAGACGAAAACGTAAAAAAAAGTGACAAAAACGAAAAAAAATAGACAAAAACGTAAAAAAAATGGATGAAAACGTAAAAAAAACAGACGAAAATGTAAAAAAATCAGACGAAAACGTAAAAAAAACAGACGAAAACGTAAAAAAAATCGGACGAAAACGAAAAAAATCGGACGAAAACAAAAAAATCGGACAAAAACTTAAAAAAACAGACGAAATCGTAAAAAATCGGACGAAAACGTAAAAAAACAGACGAAAATGTAAAAATATGGATGAAAACTTAAAAAAACAGACGAAAATGTAAAAAATCGGACGAAAACGTAAAAAAACAGACGAAAACGTAAAAAAATGGATGAAAACGTAAAAAAAAGACGAAAAGGTAAAAAATCGGACGAAAACGAAAAAAATCGGACTAAAACGTAAAAAATCGGACGAAAACGTAAAAAAACAGACGAAAACGTAAAAAATCGGACGAAAACGTAAAAAACCGGACGAAAACGTAAAAAACTAGACGAAAACGTAACGAAGGACTAACGGTGCAAATAGACTTAACCCATAGGACTAACGGTGCAAACATTTTAACAGAAGGACTAACGATGCAAATACTTAACGGAGAAAGATAACGCCCATCCAACTCAGGGATGTAATGTGGCAAACGTTTGCCTAACGGGGGATGTATATTGCCAATAGTTTCTGACAGGGATGTAAAGTGCCAAAAGGTGTAAACCACAGGGATGTATTTTGCAGTTTACTATATATATATATATATATATATATATAATATATATATTATATATATATATATATATATATATATATATATATATATAATATATATATAATGATTATAAAGTGTCTTACGAAGTTATCGCGTATAACAGCTAACGAATGGGATCCATGAAGGCTAGAACTCGTATTCGCCAGCCGGTTTTGCCTGTTGATCGCCGCTATCTTCAACTTGTTTGGGTCTGTCCAAAGCTTCACCTGCTTATTATAAATAATAAAAACTATTATATAAATGAATTATTATTATTATTATTATTATTATTATTATTATTATTATTATTATTATTAATCTAGTAATTTACATGTTTTTCCCAATCCTCAGGCGTCTGGTTCGCCAGACGCTTATTCTTGATCTCGTCTACTTTCTCAACCCCACCTTGCCGTGTAAAATTCTGCAATTTGAATTTGTATTTGTTGTCATCGTATCGCTTTCTGAGATAAGCTTCGATACTTCCGACAATATCATCTCCATCCGGACCGGCAAGGTGTTCGCCGAGATCAAAGAAATGCTGCAATAAAATATAATTAAAATAAATATACAAATTTAAATAAACAGACAAATTTAAATAAATAAACACATTTAAAATAAATAAACACAATAATTAAAATAATAAAAGATAAAAAAAACTTACGTGTAGCTGGTCATCGATGTGGGCCTTGGTGGTCTCGGGAACCTCATCCCACGAATCGTAATGCTTGGGAATTGATTCCCGTAACAACTCCCCGACCATGTTGGAGAACCACGAAGAGTGATCGCCCACATGCTCCCACATCCCTTTGGCGTTCTTCCGGAATCGGATAGTTACCGGACGACCTGTCTCAGTCCTCATTTGGCGGAGTTTCGTGTTCTTTGTAGGACCACGCACCACCTTACCGCCTTTGCCAATTTTGGCATTGGGCTTGGGAGGTTTGGATTTAGAGCCTACAAGTAATCAAATTCAAGTGATGATGACATAAAATAACAAGTTATCAATTTCTAATAATGACCAAGTTTAATTAAAATAATCGAGAAATTCTTATGCTGACAATTAGTGCCTATCCTCCTCGAGGGACCACGAGGTGGCTCATTACCTCCATTGCCACCGTGGCTCCTAGCAACAACATGTGCCATCTGTAAACGTACTAGTACAAGAACATAGAAATTAGTGAAGAAACACATATACGCATATATATATACACACATTCAAATAAGTAACAATATATACCAAAAAAGATAATAATAAATAATTAAATAAATAAATAAACACATTTAACCACTCGATAACAATTTCATTCAAATAAGTGTCGTTTAACAAATTACAATTTGAGATCAATCTCCCTCATCACTAAGATAAAAACCCTCATTATTAGTGTCAGCTTCATCTTCACGATCGACGTGGTCTTCATCATCAGATGCTAAATCATGAGGAACGTGGTCATCATAATCAATATCATCGTCGTCGTCGACATCAGTGATAATTGGTGCTGGTGGTGCCTCAACTTCCGCTGGCTGGACATCTATATCTATGGTGCTATAATTCAACTTATCCAACTCAGCAGAGAGTGTGACATGTGATGAGTTGTTGTCATGTACAACATCTTGATTGTCTTCTACCACGATGATATCCGGGTTCCAAATCTTTCGATGATAAGAATCTTGGACGGCCTTCCAATTACCACGTTTACCCGGGAAATCAACATTTTATGCGACCCTCGTTATTAGTGTCGAACCATTTGACTTTGAACAGCACAACCTTGAACGGAATATACAAAAACTCGAGAATTTCTTCAAGCTGGCCATAATACATTCCTCCGCTAGGATTAGGAGTTGAAATTCCGCTGTTTTGAGTTGAACGACGTAAATCACGGTCGTGTACGATAAACTTCACACCGTTGACTACGCAAGAGTCGACTGAGACTGCAGTACATGATGGTCCACAAGCCAAAGCGAATAACTCGGAAGTACAACTTGGGTCATTCTTTACTTTTAATTCACGAATCTATGAAAAAGTTAAGAATAGATATAGATGAGTAATAGTCGTTATTTTTACAGGGTAATACATACAATAAGTCTACCTTGTTCCCAAACCAACAAGGAAATCCTTCTTGTATGTCATTGCCAGGAAATGCCCTGTAAATGTTCATGATATTAGAATAAGTCGTCGAATAATAACTTACGTAAAACAAATTTTGAAATAAAACGCGTACCTCTTGTACTCGTTCATGTACGGGTCGATTTCATGACTGTTGTGTAGTACATACCATACTACTTTCTGCATTGTGTCTGGTTGAAGCCGAATTAATAATTGTCTACCATTCATTTTACAGAGTGATTGAAACACCTGAAATCGACTTGTTGGGCTTGGACCGTCCTCATTCTGGTCAGGACGATTAAATCTCGTCTAAATACCCCGAAAATAATGCGAACAGAAAGTTAATGTTTCATCTGCAATATAACCCTCCGCTATTGAACCTTCAGGCTTAGCTTTATTTCTGACATAATTTTTGAGCTTTTTCATGTATCTTTCAAATGGATACATCCACCTCATGTAAACAGGCCCGCCTTCAATATTCTAACACTATCAAATACCATACAATACTAACATAATCGCATTGTCAATATTCGTAGCTAACATAATGATCCATATATGAAATTACTTAGACAATTCATCAAACACACATATATAAATGGTTATTAGCATATAACAAATTAAGGGGGTGTTTGTTTAATCTTATTTGTAGCTTATGATCTTATTTGTTTTTTGGCTTATATATCATAAGACTCAATTTTCCGGCTTATTTGGAGACTTGTGAGCTTATATAAGTTTATTATATCATAATATACTTACATAAGCCCACAAGTCTCCAAATAAGCCGGAAAGTTGAAGGCAGATAAGCAAACCCAAACACCCCTGTTTGGACAGCATAAACCAAACACCCCTGTTTGGACAGTAAACCCAAACACCCCTGTTTGGCTTGCTGTTAACCAAACGCACCCTTTTAGACAACATAAACCCAACACCCCTGTTCGGACAGTAAAACCGTTCTTGTTAAGTACATTATTCGCAAGACAACATTTCTAGAAGGACATAAAAAAACATATTGTGGTTGCGGCTGTGGTTCATAGTTGGACTCGGCTGTGGTCTCGGCTTAGTCTTCGGCTTGGTCTCGGCTCGGTCTTCGCTCTCAGTTGTGGTCTCGACAGTAGACTGTACCAAAAAAAAAATTAACAAATTTTTTTTTTTTTTTTTTTTTTTAAATATCAAAACACCCCTTTGCTGGCCAAACTAGTACTCATGTAAGTATTTTCAAACTATTCTCAAATCACTCCTACATGTTCACATAACGTGATTTTAGTATCGTTATATTTTATATCAGGTCTAGAAAGCAACATGAACCCCTTGTGTCCAATGAAGGTTGCCTCACATGATGTTTGCCACAGATGATATGTTCCAGCTAGCATATACTGGCACGTAAGTTGTATTATATAGACTACTTGAAATAATCAAAAGCTTATCCTAATCCACATAACAACTTGCATATAAAACATAATTAGACATAAGTTCAAAAGAACCAAGAGCTCCACTGTGTTGGGTTCCTAATTAGTCTAATAGACAACATTATGCTAAGCTTAAGTTGCTAACACTAAAAACAACAATAAGGTCTCAACAGGCTAACGCTATAAACTTAAGTTGCTAACGCTATAAACTTTTGGCGGCGACATGTCCCCGCTAACACATAAACACCAAAAAAAATAATAAATAAAATAAAAAATACCTCTTGGTCTCAACAGTGGGCTCTCGTCTATGGTCTCAGCTTGGTCTCGATTGGTCTCGGCTGAACTGTGGTCTCGGCTGTAATGTGGTCTCGAAAGTAAAAAAATCAAAAAAATTAATAAAAATCAAAAACTAAAAACAATTAACTCAAAACTAATAACAAAAATTAACAATTAACACAAATTAACAATAATTAATAAAAATTAGCAAAAATTAACGTGGGTTTTTTTGGTAACACCGTCGAGAGTAAGAAAGGAGAAGAGAATAGAGAGAATCAAAGAATGAGAGGGGTTTAGGAAAGAATCAAACAATGAGAGGGGAGAAAGAGATACATCGTGCACAGTGGTGCGAGTGTGGGTGTATTGTGGTGGAGATGGTGGTGCTGTGGTGGTGGTGGAGATGGTGGTGTTGTGGTGGTGATTAGTGGTGGTGCGAGTGTGGTTGAGAGGAAGACGAAGGCAGCTGACGTTTTTTTTTAACAAGTGTTTTCAGATACGTGTTAATAATTGAGGTGGGTTTTTAGCGATTACATTTGGTGGGGACATGTCCCCGCTGAAAGTTAGTTTGTCTTTTAGCCAGCCTTTTGGCGGGGACAAGTCCCCGCTAAAAGTTTTTACTAATCACCAAAAACTTTGGCGGGATAAAGTAAATGCGAAGAGGGAAAAACAATTTTTTTGGTGAAATCTTTTAGCGGGGACATGTCCCCGCCGAAAGCAGTTTAAAAAAAATAATAAAAAAAATAAAAAATAAAATCTCTTTTATATCATTTTAACTAACTCAAATCAATATTAAATCTTTTAAATTTAATTAAAATTTTTCTAAATCATCTTTAATTAATTTAAAACTTTTTAAAATTATTTACATCACTTTTACCTAATAAAGTTAAATCATTTATACTTAATTTAAATCATTTAAAATTATTTTTAAAACATTTTAATTAAGTTAAATCACTATTAAATCATTTAAATTTAATTTAAATATTTTGTAAATCATCTTTAATTGATTTAAAACTTTTTAAAATTATTTACATCATTTTTAACTAAGTTAAATCATTTATACTTAATTTACATCATTTAAAATTATTTCTAAAAACGTTTGCAACACTACTATTTCTATCCACAAGTGTTTGTTTGCATTGGTTTAGTAATATACTTTATAAACGAATGTGTCGAGATTATATGGTTATACACGAGATGTTAAACGAATGAGACGAGATGATATGATTATACATGAGATGTTAAACGAATGAGCCGAGATGATATGGTTATACACGAGATGTTAAACGAATGAGTCGAGATGATATGATTATACATGAGATGTTAAACGAATGAGCCGAGATGATATGGTTATACACGAGATGTTAAACGAATGAGTCAAGGTGATATGATTAACATGAGATGTTAAAAGAATGAACCGAGATGATATGGTTATACACGAGATGTTAAACGAATGAGTCGAGGTGATATGATTATACATGAGATGTTAAACGAATGAGCCGAGATGAAATGGTTATACACGAAATGTTAAACGAATGAGTCGAGATGATATGATTATACATGAGATGTTAAACGAATGAGCCGAGATGATATGGTTATACACGAGATGTTAAACAAATGAGTCGAGATGATATGATTATACATGAAATGTTAAACGAATGAGCCGAGATGATATGGTTATACATGAGATGTTAAACGAATGAGTCGAGATGATATGATTATACATGAGTGTGTAGGGCCCTCAACACACTTACCCCATCAGTATTATCTATCTATTTACTGTGATATTCCCACCAAAATATTGGCGCCAACACTTCCCACCAAAATATTGGCGCCAAAACTTCCCACCAAAAGCTAGCAGATCTGCTCTATCCTCACAAACACATTATATACACTCTTATCCTCAAAACCACTCAACCTCACAACCTCTTATCTTCACACCAATTTCAAAACCTGAGATGCAGCGATATAATCCTTTTATGTGTTCTTGTGGAACAGGAAATATAAAACTAAGAAAATCACATAACATTTCATAACATTTCCTTATTTATGTAACAGCCAAGAGAAAAAGATCATGGATGTGGATATTTTATGTGGAAGAGTGAATTTGATGACCGGTTACGAGTAATCTCTTCTGCTTCAACATCTCAAGGTGATGGATCTGCACCAACAGAGTGCTCAAACTGTAATGCCAAAGATCTTAGGATAAACATGCTGGAATCACAAAAACAGGTGCTAGAGACAAGAGTAAGGATGCTGGAGGCAAGACTTGAAATGGCAACGAATCCCGACGACCACGACCACGCATGTCAGTCGGCTGCAATACTCCGTGAGCTGTTAGGTGACATGGACAATCTTCATATGTAGTGTGTTGTTGTTGTTGTTGTTGTTGTTGTTGTTGTTGTTGTTGTTGTTGTTGTTGTTGTTGTTGTTGTTGTTGTTGTTGTTGTTATTGTTGTTGTTTTTGTTGTTGTTGTTGTTGTTGTTGTTGTTGTTGTTGTTGTTGTTGTTGTTTTTTTTTAATAAAATGTTGTTGTTGTTGTGAAAACTTAAGTATTTCACAATTAACAAACACGAAGGCAAACCTTTTATTTAAAACACGCAAGAGTTCTCAACCACATACATTTCATACAGACTCAAACGAAACAACTTGACAAGCAAACGTAACAGATCAAATGAAACAACTCGACAAGCAAACGAAACAACTCAAACGAAACAACTCGACAAGAAAATGAAACAACTCAAACGAAACAACTTGACAAGCAAACGAAACACACGACATAGACCATAACAAACATCGCCCATTCATTTTTTATTTTTTTTGCTGCTACTTCCCACTTTGCTAGAACCTGAACCATCTTTTCCCTTCCTTGCCTTCTTTTGCTTGATGAAATGTTCAAACATAGCTTCAAGATTTGTTATCCTATTTCCCAGATCATCAAGTTTGGTTTCCAACGTGCTTTCTCCTCCAACATCATCAGCTTGAGCGTCCAACATTTCTCTGTAGTATGGCTTTTTCCTCAACCATTACAGAATATGGTCTCTCATCCACGGGATAATGTTCTTATAAGAACCATATTCATCTTAAATTTCTTAGCCATATGTATTAAGAACTTCATTAAAGAGATACATCGACGATAAAACCTTTGACCACTCCTCTTCCGGCGTGTAACCAGCCATTGTTATGTGTGTTTTGTGGGAATTGACGATTCGGTTATTTGTGTTTTGCCGAATTGAGGATGATCGGTTAGGTTGTATATAAGTAAAACTTTGGTGGGATAAATTGGCACCAACACTTTTGGCGAGACATGTCCCCGCGAAAAGCTATTATCATTAGCAGAAACTTTTGGTGGAATAAAGTAATTGCTAGGAGGGAAAATTGGATACTACTTTCGGCGGGGACACGTCCCCGCCAAAAGGTCAGGTATACAGTATCACGCTTTTGGCGGGGATATGTCCCCGCTAAAAGATTTGGCAGGAAAAACGCGGGAACAATTAACACGTTATAATTTTGGTAAAAATTTGTCCAATACCAAAAATATTTGTCCTCGCTAAAAGAAAGCGTTGAAAATTTAGTAAACGGTCAGCGACTTTGTGTACCAGCTCAGCACCGTTTTTGTCGTTTAGCGAATTTCGGCAGGGACATGGGCGTCCCCGCCAAAAGCCTCCTCGCCCGTCCTACTGATTGTTGTAGTGTCATCCTGACGTCAGCGTACTCAACTCTTAAACTTAAAGTATTTAGGTTTTCACAAGAGAATATCTCATCTGGAATTGTAAAGGAATAATAATTATCTAGTCTTTTACGGATTAGTCGTATTTTCAATTCCTGAATATCGAGAAGGTGTTTAACCTTAATTGTCTGCAAGTCAAGATGCTGATCACATGAAATGTCTATCTTTGTGGGAAACGGTGTACATTTTTAATAAAATAAATCAGATTACAAAGAATATAATTAACAGTAAATAATAGAAAATTAAATAGCAGACAGAAAGGGGTAGAAACAGAAGACATACACTATGAACGATAAATAAATAAAGCAGTAAAAGGTCGTGGCACGAGGCTCGTGTTAAACACGATTCCCTTAAAACAGATTCGCCGTCTGTTTCCCAGGGTACAACGTCCAAAGCTGTTGTACAGCCGGACCTGACAAAACTTGCCTGAAAGATCACGGAAGCAATGCGTGTTTCTGATCGAAAGATTGCTGGAAATCGTCTGCTAAAGGAGCTGTGGTTTTCTGTTCTGTGAAAACGAATGAGACATATGGCATTATTTATAGTGAAGACAAATCTTGTCCTCTAAGAAAATATATCTGCCATATAAAAACAAATATGTTATTTCTGAAACAGATTCGCAAATCTTTTAAAACACAAAACTGATTTCTGTAAACTTGTTTGATAAGTTTAAATATATTCCTAAAATAGATTTAGAGAAAATTCTGGAAAAAGGAAACTCGAATCTGCAGCAAAAAGATACGCACGTATGCGAGGTTTCGGAGCTGCATTCGTGTTTGCAGGTCGCGCGGGCTCGCATGAGTTCAGAAGCTTCGAACCCATTTTGGCCCAGAAATCCTAAAATCTGCACCCCCCCTGCGCGCGCTAATAACGCTCATTTCGTACATGTTTTAGTCGCGTTATTTCTATGTTTGTGCATTGTATTTGGTTGTGTTTGTGAACATATTATGTGAAAAAGGTACAAAAGATATATTAAGGTTCAGGTACAATCAAGTCGAAGGGAATAGCTAGAAAGATGGGAAAAAGTCGCTAAATCAAGAGCTTATGCACAACAAAAGATTCTACCCATAATAAAGACCTCGGGAAGATCATTAAAGATAAAGAATCAAGTTACAAAGATTTCCGAGCTCAAGAAAAGATCAAGTGTTGATGAAATGAATGAGAAGTTACATGCAAAGTTTGCTATGAATTATGGCTTGCTTTCTCAACCAAAGGTTAAAGAAATACAACTAAGGCTTAAGTTCAACCCAAGGTTCAAAACTGCCATGCCAACCTTACTCCAAACCTTGGGCTGGAATCTGAACCTCAGGTTGAGACTTCAACCTTGGGTTGCTGCAACTCCTGACACACTTAATGACTACTTTTAATGATCTAACTCTTCATGTGGGTTGTCATTATGCTTCATTTACTTCAAGTCCAGAATTTTATGACACTTGGTGCCCAAGAAACTTGCTTGTTGGCCAAGGAGTAGTTTTCTATTAATTAGAAGCATTGGCTAGAGAGAAAAGACATACTCATATACCAAATTTCTCATACTCTCTCAAGAAGGCTACAAAGAAGAAAACGCAGGAAGAAGTTGACTTACATTCATTATCCATCATTGTAATCATTAAAGGAATCATTGTTGATCACCTCATAATTGTTTCTAAGTCTTGTAATCATCATTACAACTTTTGTAAGACTCTTTAATCATGTTTTCAAGTGATATAATTTCTGTGATTATTACTTTGTTTGCCATGAGCGGCTAAGTGCCTTGTGCACTTGCCTAGATGATGTTTGTTACATGAATGTTGATTGATTGTGACTCTATGGTTCTAATTCAATGAAAAGCTAATACTAAGATCGAATTGTGCTTTCAAAGTTTTCATAAACAAAAGAGTTATCAAGTTTGGTTGATTATTAATTGTGTAATAGGTCGAAAGAGACATTGTTATTTAATCAATTGTAAACCTGTGTCTATGAAGGTGTTACCTTATGTATTGACCATTTCATATGTAACTTGGTTAAACTTAGAAAACTAAAAGTGTAGTTGTCAATTACTTGTAAAACGATAGCGAATCAAGTGATTGAATTGTGTTAGTCTTGTTTGATCAAAACTTAATATTGTTTTTGTCATCTTAAAATCTTGACGAGGATTGAAAGTGTTGAAAACAAGAGGATTAGTACACCAACTAATCAAATTAGAGCACCATCTAATTTATTGATCATAATCGATTTGAACCATTGTCATAATCATATCAAGGGAATTGTGCAAACTAGTCTAGGCAAGTGTAGTTTTTAATATATTGAATTTACATCATCATCATTATTTGCTTGCTTTAGAATCATTACTAAGTCTTTGTTATAATCAAACTCACGTTACATAAAAACTAAACAAATCCTTGTGAACGACCTCGGCTTACCATATCACTTCTTGCTACACACGGACGAGTATACTTGCTCGTATGTGTTTCGTTTGAATCATTGGTAGATCGTGTTTATAAATTTAAAACTTGCACTCTCGACACACATCAAGTTTTTGGCGCCGCTGTCGGGGATTTGATCACGTTTTTGTGAGTTTTTGTTTATAATTTTTGTGCTTTGTTCTTGTTCCTAAGCTTGTTCTTTAAAAGTTCTTTGAAATTTTCACCCAGGAAATCGCGGTTCACAAATTTTTGTGACCCCGAAACCAGACCAGCCGCCGGTTCAGCTTTCAGCCGAACCGGTTCACCAGTTTCTATCGACCCGAACCGCCGGTTCAGATACGAACCGCCGCAACTCAATAGTTCTGACCCGACCCAACCGCCGGTTCACATTTCGACCGGTCCGGTTCGTTGTTTTCTGTGACCCAGTTCAACCCCAACCGCCCGGTTCAAACCCAGCCGCCCGGTTCATTTGTTCCTGACCTGTCTCAGCCGCCCGGTTCATTTTCAGCCGGCCCAGTTCATTTGTTTCTGTGACCCAGACCGTTCCCAACCGCCCGGTTCATTTTTGAACTGGCAGTTACTGTTCAAAAAAAAATCTTTTAATTTTCTTTTTAGTTGATAATCTTTTTTGATTGGCTCATTTTTCTCGTGTATGACCACTCGCTCTTCTAACGAAGAATTAAGTACACCATTGTCTAACCCCGAAAGTTTATTTCGCAAAAAGAGAACCCCATTTGTTCCAAATAATCAAAGAAAACCAAGAACCGTTAACCCACCATTCGATAATCTTTCCGAAGTTCTTCCAATCGTTGATCTTTTTCTTGAATTACCATTTCCAATGGCTGACGATCGACCTATGTGGGCCACCAATAGGGTTGTGGCTCCTACACCCGCGGCCGCCATTGTTCCCGTTAATCTTGGAGATAACTTCACTATTAAAGGTCATCATCTTTCGATGATTAAAGACAATCAATTTGATGGTCGAGTTAGATCCGATCCACACAAACATATCGCCGATTTTCTTGAAATTTGTGACATGTTTCATTATGGAACTACCGAAGCAAATGCAATCTGCCTCAAACTCTTTCCATCGTCTCTCACCGGAGAAGCGAAAATTTGGTATAACGAATTAAGCCCCGGAGTGATCACAACTTGGAACCAAATGAGAGAAGCATTTGTTGGACGTTTCTTTCCACCGGCCATGTTTGATCGTCTCTTAGGTGAAATTCGTAGTTTCACTCAAAAGGAAGGAGAAAATCTTGTCGAAGCTTGGCTTCGAATGAAAAACATGCTTCGAAGTTGTCATTGGCATGGTTTGTCTCGTTGTAATATCATTCAAATCTTTTACCATGGTCTCGATGACACAACTCAAGGTATCCTTGATGCCGGAGGAATTTTCCTTTATAAGACCCCTAACGAAGCTTACACTTTACTAGAAGACCGTGTACTTCTTAAGCTCGATTGGTCTAAGGATGCCAAAACCAAACCTCAACGAAAAACCGTTGCATTCGCCGAAGGAACGAATGAAAATTCCAAAATCATGGACATGATGAAAGATCTCACCACCAAAATCGATTCTAAATTCCAAAGTATCCGAAAAGAGATCAAAGATATGCGCGATGGATGCAACTATTGTGGTGGAAACCATTCATCATCCGAGTGTGATGACAAACCCATGGGAGGTCCCGAAACCGAAGCCAATTATGTTTATGGAGGATATCGAGGAGGAGGATATCGTGGAAACTACTACGGTAGAAATTCTAAAGATTGGCAAGATCGTCCACCGAGGGATGATAATTGTAGTTCCCAACTCCATGACGACAACCGTCTGACATCGTCTCGTGATGATAACCGTTCATCATCACAAACACCTGAAAAGAAAAATGAAGAATCTGAATTCGAAAAAACCTTGCGTGAATTCGTGCATGCTCAAAAGCAAACAAATGAATTTATCAAAAATCAGTTCTTCAGCCTCAAAACCAAAGTCGAACAAGGTCAAAAGAACCATCAAGCTTCTATCCAAGACCTTGAAACCAAATTTGGTCGTCTTTCTGATCAATTTGCTGCTAGACCATCGGGTACTTTGCCAAGAAATACTCAATCCAACCTGAAACCATCATCATCTGGATCTTATCGTCCACCTCAAACGAGAAATGAGCATGTAAATGCTGTATTCACTCATAGTGGTCTATCTTATGATCCACCACCAAACCCAAACCAAACAACCACTATCATTCATGATGATAGTAAGGATGAAGCAGAGGAGGAACCAAAAGATAACGAACCAATTCCTACACCAGTCGTTAAACCCACTCCACAGCTCAAAGCATATAAACCAAGAATTCCATATCCTCAACGTTTGAGGAAAGAAAAGATGGAAGAACAATATGGCAAGTTCATTGACTTAATCAAAGAAGTTAGGATCAACGTTCCCTTTGTTGATGTCCTGGCTGGTATGCCCATTTATGGGAAGTTTTTGAAAGAACTTGTGAGCAACAAAAGCAAAATGGAAAACATTTCCGCTACCTTCTTGAATGAAGATTGCTCAGCCAATGTTGAAAACAAACTACCGAAAAAACTCGGTGATCCTGGAAGTTTTCTCATCCCGTGTACTTTGGGAAATTCAATCACTTGTGATGCTTTAGCCGATCTCGGTGCGAGTATCAATCTTATGCCATACTCATTGTATGCGAAGCTTTCGATCGATACCTTGAAACCCAAAAGAATGAGTATACGTTTAGCAAATCATACTATCCAATATCCTGTTGGAGTAGCTGAAAACATGCTTGTTCAAGTTGGGCAATTTGTTTTTCCCGTTGATTTTGTGATCTTAGAGATGGAGGAAGATAGCAAAGTTCCATTGATCTTAGGAAGACCTTTCCTAAACACCGCCGATGCTATCATTCGAGTCAAAAACAAAGAACTCAATCTTGGATTTGGAGATGAAAGAATCTCTTTTCAAATTAATTAAGCCATGAAATATTCTCATGCGAATGATGACACTTGTTATAGCATTGATGTTATCGATGAAATTACAGAGGAAACATTCGATGAGTTGCTTGATGAAAGAATTAAGACTCATAAAACATTTGGACAAATAAGTGATGAAGATCTCGACAGAGAATTCGCTGAATTTATGCAGATAAACACCGAAGAAATTTCTGAGGAAGAAATAACCAACTTTGAGGAGTTGGAATTCAATGATGAAATGAGAATCAAAACCTCAATTGAAGATCCGCCGGTGGATCTCGTCTTGAAACCTCTTCCTAATCATCTGGAATATGCATTATTGGAAGAAAAATCTCTTCTTCCGGTTGTCATATCTTCAGCACTCAAACCCGATGAAAAAGAACGTCTTGTTTCTATGCTCAAAAATCATAAAGAAGCTTTCGCTTGGAAAACTTCTGACATTCGTGGAATAAGTCCAAACTTTTGCAAACACAAAATCAATTTCGAAAATGATTCCAAACCCGTTGTTCAAAGACAACGAAGACTCAACCCAAACATGAAGGAAGTTGTTAAGAAGGAAATAATCAAACTTCTTGATGCTGGTATTATTTACCCCATTGAGG
>CP139504.1:141293520-141551020 GCA_021014915.2 Artemisia tridentata subsp. tridentata | reverse complement strand
GGCTTCCCACCTATGGTCTTCTCACCACACTCTCCAAAGGAGAGATCAGGAAGGGGAACAACCATTCTGAAGAGAGCAAACCTTGATGTCTCAGTAAATACTGATGACTCATCAACTTCAGTCCCTTCTGAAGAAACAACCCAAAGCCCTGACTCAAAATTTGATCAGTTGGCTGAAATGGTCAGGAAGCTAGGAGAGAAGATTGCATCTTTTGAGATATCTTCTCAATCCAAGAAGGAACAAAAACCAACTTCCTCAAAGACCAAACCCAAACCCATAAAACCCCTGAAAAGATGTGAGCTATGAAACTATACAAATCATCTCACTGATGATTGCTATAGAGTCCTTTATTGCATGATTTGCAAAAAGGAAGATCACAGGACCTCTGATCATAAACAATGCTCAGTCATGTCAAACTTTTCAGGACTTAAGGCTCAGTGCCTGAACTACCCTTCTGATTCTAAGCAGAAACAGAAGCAAAAGGCCAAGCCTTTTCCACCCTGCCCTTTGTGTGAATTCAATGACCACCACCCTGAGGATTGTCAATATGACAAACATTGTGAATCTAGTGGAAGTTCCACTCAGAAATGCTCAGGAAAAGAGAAGGTCATTCAGTCAAGAAAAGGAATGAAACAATCCTCTCAGACTACTAAGGCTACCCCTACAACCAAATGCAAAACATGTGGTAGCTCAGTCCACTCAACCTCTGACCATGAATCAATTAATACTTTCATAAAGACCTACAATACCAAACCCTCCATGAGATGGAGTCCTAGAAAGAACTGACCTAGTTTACTATTTGTGCAGAAGCATGCCAGGGATCCTGTTTGGCATCTAGATAGTGGATGTTCAAGGAGCATGACTGGTGTTAAGGAGTGTCTGCACAAATATGTGGAAGAACCAGGACCCAAAGTGATATTTGCTGATAATTCATCATGTCTCACTGAAGGTTATGGCTCAGTAAACTGCAATGGTATTGTGTTTACTAGGATAGCATATGTAAATGGTCTTAAGTATAATTTGATCAGTGTCAGTCAACTATGTGATGCAAAATACATAGTTCAGTTTGATGATAATCAAGGAACCATCTTCAATGCAAATAAGGAAATTGTCCTCATTGCACCAAGAAGACAAGATGTTTATGTATTAGACATGTCTAGTCTAACTCAGGATGGAACTTGTCTCTTTGCTAAAGCCACTGATACACTCAACTGGCTTTGGCATAAGAGACTTACCCACCTGAACTTTAAGAACATTAACAATCTTGTAAAACAAAACAAGGTCCTTGGCTTACCATCTCTTGTGTTTTCTAAGGATAAACCATGCTCAGCTTGTGAAAAAGGTAAACATCACAGAGCATCCTTTAAAACCAAAACCAACTTTTCCATCAGGAACTGCCTACATCTTCTCCATATGGATCTATTTGGACCTGTCAGTCCAAGGTCTATTAACCATGAGAAGTATACTCTGGTCATAGTGGATGAATACTCTAGATACACCTGGGTATTCTTCCTGATCAAAAAGAGTCAGGCAGCTGAAACAATCATGTCCTTTGTCAGGAACATTGAAAATCAAAATGACATTAAGGTCAAACAAATTAGAACTGACAATGGGACTGAGTTCAAAAATAATGAACTTGAATGTTTCTGTGATGAGAAAGGTATTTCCCAAAACTTTTCCTCTCCATACACACCTGAACAAAATGGTGTTGCTGAAAGGAAAAACAGAACACTCATTGAAGCTGCTAGGACAATGCTATGTGGATCAGTCCTTTCCAACCATTTTTGGACTGATGCAGTCAAAACTGCCTGTTATACACAAAACAGATCCATAATTGTCAAGAGACATGGGAAAACCCCATATGAGTTATTCAAAGGAAGAATCCCTGACATCAGCTACTTTCATGTCTTTGGGTGTCCTGTGTTTATTCATAATCACAAGGATCACCTAGGGAAATTTGATGCAAAAGCTGATGATGGATACTTCCTGGGATACTCACTTGTCTCAAAAGCCTTCAAAGTGTTCAACACAAGGAGACAGCAGACTGAGGAAACATTTCATGTTACCTTTGATGAGAGCACTGATGCCATCAGGTTCTCAACTGCCTCAGTAGAAGAGATAGGAATTGATAATTCTTCAAGATATCCTCCTGATGAATATCTGTCTGAAAACAATCCTTCTACTCAGTATCAAGATGATGCTAATCTCTCCTATTACATAATCCCCCACAACCTACCTAACCCAACCATCACTGAGTTTATTGAGTCACATACACACACTGATGATATCAATCAGCCTGTTCAAAATACTCAAGATCCAAACAATCTCAGTGATCTGATAGACACTCAAGATCCAATCAATGATCATGTGTCTACTCCAGAACCATGCAACTATACAAATCAACTCACTGATGATTGCTATAGAGTCCTTTATTGCATGATTTGCAAAAAGGAAGATCACAGGACCTCTGATCATAAACAATGCTCAGTCATGTCAAACTTTTCAGGACTTAAGGCTCAGTGCCTGAACTACCCTTCTGATTCTAAGCAGAAACAGAAGCAAAAGGCCAAGACTTTTCCACCTTGCCCTTTATGTGGATTCAATGACCATCTTCCTGAGGATTGTCAAAAAGACAAATACTGTGAATCTAGTGGAAGTTCCACTAAGAAATCCTCAGGAAAAGAGAAGGTCATTCAGTCAAGAAGAGGAATGAATAAACAATCCTCTCAGACTGCTGAGGCTACCCCTGCGACTAAATGCAAAACATGTGGTAGCTCAGTCCACTCAACCACTGACCATGAATCAGTTAATACTTTCATAAAGACCTACAATACCAAACCCTCCATGAAATGGAGTCCTAGAAAGAACTGACCCAGTTTACTATTTGTGCAGAAGCATGCCAGGGATCCTATTTGGCATCTAGACAGTGGATGTTCAAGAAGCATGACTGGTGTTAAGGAGTGTCTGCACAAATATGTGGAAGAACCAGGACCCAAAGTGATATTTGCAGATAATTCATCATGTCTCACTGAGGGTTATGGTTCAGTTAACTGCAATGGTATTGTCTTTACTAGGATAGCTTATGTAAATGGTCTTAAGTACAATCTGATCAGTGTCAGTCAACTATGTGATGCAAAATACATAGTTCAATTTGATGATAAGCAAGGAACCATCTTCAATGCAAATAAAGAAATTGTCCTCATTGCACCAAGAAGACAAGATGTTTATGTATTAGACATGTCCAGTCTAACTCAGGATGGAACTTGTCTCTTTGCTAAGGCCACTGATACACTCAACTGGCTTTGGCATAAGAGACTCACCCACCTGAACTTTAAAAACATAAACAATCTTGTAAAACAAAACAAGGTCCTTGGCTTACCATCACTTGTGTTTTCAAAGGATAAACCATGCTCAGCTTGTGAAAAAGGTAAACATCACAGAGCATCCTTTAAAACCAAAACCAACTTTTCCATCAGGAACTGCCTACATCTTCTCCATATGGATCTATTTGGACCTATCAGTCCAAGGTCTACTAACCATGAGAAGTATACTCTGGTCATAGTGGATGAATACTCTAGATACACTTGGGTATTCTTCCTGATCAAAAAGAGTCAGGCAGCTGAAACAATCATGTCCTTTGTCAGGAACATTGAAAATCAAAATGACATTAAGGTCAAACAGATTAGAACTGACAATGGGACTGAGTTCAAAAATTTTGAACTTGAATGTTTCTGTGATGAGAAAGGTATTTCCCAAAACTTTTCCTCTCCATACACACCTGAACAAAATGGTGTTGCTGAAAGGAAAAATAGAACACTCATTGAAGCTGCTAGGACAATGCTATGTGGATCAGTCCTTTCCAACCATTTTTGGACTGATGTAGTCAAAACTGCCTGTTATACACAAAACAGATCCATAATTGTCAAGAGACATGGGAAAACCCCATATGAGTTATTCAAAGGAAGAATCCCTGACATCAGCTACTTTCATGTCTTTGGGTGTCCTGTGTTTATTCATAATCACAAGGATCACCTAGGGAAATTTGATGCAAAAGCTGATGATGGATACTTCCTGGGATACTCACTTGTCTCAAAAGCCTTCAGAGTGTTCAACACAAGGAGACAGCATACTGAGGAAACATTTCATGTTACCTTTGATGAGAGTACTAATGCAATCAGGTTCTCAACTGCCTCAGTAAAAGAGATAGGAATTGATAATTCTTCAAGATATCCTCCTGATGAATATCTTCCTGAAAACAATCCTTCTACTCAGTATCAAAATGATGCTAACCTCTCCTATTACATAATCCCTCACAACCTACCTAACCCAACCATCACTGAGTTTGTTGAGGCACATGCAAACACTGATGAAATCAATCAGTCTGTTCAAAATACTCAAGAACCAAATAATCTCAGTGATTTGGTAGACACTCAAGATCCAATCAATGATCATGTGTCTTCTCCAGAACCAACCCCTCTACCCAATCAGGCCTCCACAAGTTCAAATCAGTATCCAGGACCTCAGGAAAGTTGGACTAGGTCTCAGGACATTGAACTTGTCAATATTATTGGAGAGCCTACTGAAGGCATGCTCACCAGGAGCATGGCTGCTAGTCTAAGAGCAGCCTCAGCCAATGAATGCCTATTTGTGGACTTCATTTCCACAATTGAACCCAAAAGTGTTAAAGAAGCACTTACACATTCAAGTTGGGTTCAGGCCATGCATGATGAACTGGAACAATTTGACAAAAACAAGGTAATGACCTTGGTCAAATGTCCTAAGAATGTCTCAGTCATTGGCATGAAATGGGTATTCAAAAACAAAACTGATGAAAATGGCATAGTCATTAAAAACAAAGCCAGACTTGTAGCCAAAGGCTATAATCAACAAGAAGGCATTGACTATGAGGAAACATTTGCACCAGTAGCAAGGATAGAAGCCATCAGGATCTTCCTTGCTTTTGCTACATACATGAACTTCAAGGTGTACCAAATGGATGTTAAAAGTGCATTCTTAAATGGTTCACTGAAAGAAGAAGTTTATGTTGAGCAACCTCCTGGATTTGAAAGTCATGAGTCTCCTGATCATGTCTGTAAGCTTAACAAAGCCCTTTATGGACTGAAGCAAGCTCCCAGGGCATGGTATGAGACTCTCTCAGCCTTCTTAATCCAAAACAAATTTGTCAGAGGCAAGATAGACAACACATTGTTTATCTATAAGACAAATAATAATGTCATACTAGTACAAGTGTATGTTGATGACATCATCTTTGGCTCAACAAGTTTCAAACTTTGCAAACAATTTGAAAAACTAATGGCAAAGAAGTTTGAAATGAGCATGATGGGAGAACTGACATACTTTCTTGGTCTTCAGATCAAGCAGACTGATAGAGGAACCACTATCAGTCAAGAGAAGTATGTAAAGAATCTACAGAAGAAGTATGATCTCAGTGACTGTGCCTCAGTCAAAACTCCCATGGTTCCCCCAAACAACCTTGGTCCTGATCTAACTGGTAAACCAGTGAGTCAAACTCTCTTCAGAGGAATGATAGGATCACTGATGTATCTACTTGCATCAAGGCCTGATATCCAATTCTCAGTATGTCTATGTGCCAGATATCAATCTGACCCAAGAGAATCTCATGTCACTGCTGTGAAAAGGATATTCAGGTACCTGAAGGGCACTCCTAACCTTGGATTATACTATCCAAAGTGCTCAGGACTTGATCTCAAAGGATACTCAGACTCTGACTATGCTGGATGCAACATGGACAGAAAAAGCACCTCAGGCTCTTGCCAAATTCTTGGTGGGAAATTAGTCTGTTGGAGTGCTAAGAAGCAACAATCAGTTGCCTTGTCCTCAGCTGAGGCTGAATATGTTGCAGCAGCTAGTTGTTGTGCAAATGTACTCTGGATGAAAAGTCAACTCAGTGACTATGGAATTCAGTACAAGATGGTACCCATCTTTTGTGATAACACAAGTGCAATTGCAATCTCAAACAACCCTGTTCTTCATCAGAGAACAAAACACATTGATATCAGATATCATTTCATCAGGGACCATGTCATGAATGGTGACATTGAATTACACTTCATTCCTACTGAATATCAGTTAGCTGATATCTTCACCAAACCTTTGGATGAACCAACTTTCACAAGACTGAAAGCTGAATTAGGAATGTTGGATATAGAGAATCAGTCCACTGATTGATTCTTACCAACTGAAGTGTAAATTCTTAAAATCTCAGGTCCCTGACTCAATGTGTTCATCAGTGAATTAATTCACTGAATCCTCAACCTCAGGAACTAAACCCAAGTTCCTGAATCCTTGCTTCTCAGGAATCCTTCCATATTCCTGAATCATCAGTGACTAATCCCAAGTCCCTGAAAAACCTATCACTGAATGAAGAGTCATTCAGGGCCCTGAAAAGGACATTAAATACTGACTTAAATGCTCTAAGTATCTAGTTAGTAAATGTCCGAGGTTGGTAACTGAACACATATTTAATTCAAGAATAATTGTTCTTTTTGCCTTTCTGGCTTCCACCTCTGGGCCACCACATTCCCACTTGGCATTAAATGCCTCTCCAATCACATTTCAAATATGTGATGACTCATCTCTGCAAGTTGCACTTTTGCAGAACTGCTCAACTGTTCACTTCGACTGTTGCGCCAAACCAGGAAAGTGGAGTGTTGGCATTAAATGCGGATCCCAAAACATATTATTCAAAACAATTTCCAAATAATTCTTTTTGAATAAATTAAGATTGCTCAAATGACCAAAACACCCCCATCTCCACTTTCCTATAAATACCCCAACCAGAAGAATACATACACATGTTTTTATAGAATCTTAAGCAAAACTCTGCCATTTTTAATTCTCAAAAACAAATTGTGTGTGCATTCTTAAGCTTTAGAAACCCTTTAACCTTAGTCAAACCCAGACTTACCCACAAATGGCTTCTTCTAAAGCTGTGAAATACGCTCCTAATGTGGATTTCACATTGGAGGGTGTAGACCTAACCAAAAACAATGTGGTGGGAAATTTCTCATATCCACAAATCTACCCAGCCTACAAGAACGTTATGAAATATCTTCGTAATTGTTTTCTTGCAAAGGCTTTCACCCACACCCCCTCAGTCATCTACCATGACTATTTGAGGGAATTCTGGTGTACGGCTGTGGCAATCATCACCTTCACGGTGATGAATGGGAGTAGAACCCTCTCCTTTGACTACTCAGCATTCATCAAAGCCACAGGCCTTGACTTTGCTGAAGCCTTTTCACCCAACCCTACTGATCAGGACATAAAGAATGAACTGATCTTTCTTGCACCCCATGACCCCAGACGTCCAACAACGTCTGCGGGAGGCTTACTGGAAAAGGCTCCAGTAGTCAAAACATGGTTCCACCCTATTTGGAGGATACTGATGACATTTGTCATTCAGGTCCTGGGTGGAAATAAATCCTCTACGGAGCAGTTGAACTCTTCACAACAATTGATGTTGTTCAGTCTCCTTGAGGGTACAAAAATAGACATCGGAGGAATAATCTTCCGAGACCTTGTTGCTAAGCTCTCAGGAAAACATAGGCAAAGACATATGTCCTATCCTAGATTTATTTCCTGTGTGCTTCAGGACCTACTTGGTTCTGACTATGTGAGGACTGATGCAGAAGGTACGAAGCCTGACGTCCTGCACAAGTCAAACTTCACTAGTAGCATCAGTGAGGTTACATATATTGCCCTGACTGAATACATGCAATCAGTCATTCAGGGTAATGACGCTATCTCTCCAGTTCCTTCACCGACCAAAAAGGTGAAGAAGACAAAGAAGGGTCAGTCCAGCCAGGTGGTTAGACCCAAGCCACTCGCCACTGAGACTGATCCTCAAAACCAACTCAACCTTAAAAAGAGGTTGAAAAAGGCCGAGACCTCTGAGACACCCATTTCTGAGACCCTCTTGACCTCAAAACAAAGGCCAACAGAAGTCACTGAGCAATCATCCTCAGTGACCTCGGGCGCACCCATTCCACATGGTTCAACTGACATACACAAGTCAGAGGAATCAGGAAGCATTCCCCCCTCACATCCCGATGAAGGTACTGATAAATCACAATCAATACCCAAGGGAGAAAAGGGTCCTGAATCCTCGGTAGGGCAGCACCACCCTACTGGGAAGAGGACCCACACCCCCTCACATCCCGATGAAGGAACTGTCAAAAAACAATCAGTTCCCAAGGGAGGAAAGGGTTCTAAATCCTCGGTAAGGCAGCTCTACCTTACTGAGAAGGGGACCCACAAACATTCACATCCCGCTAACGTTCCTGAGCAATCACCCTCAGGATCTCAGGGAGAAAAGGACCCTAAATCCCCTGAAGGACAGCACAATCCTGATGGGAAGGGGGTCCACAAACTTTCACAATCAGTACCTAGTGATACTACTGGAAAGCACCCATCAGTAGTTGAAGGTGCTAAGGGGGACAAAGACTCAGAGGAAAAGAAACAACCCGCTGATATGGAACCCATCAACCCCTCAGGCGGATCCAGTCTCTCAGGAACTGCCCCCAAAAGCCAGGCTGGTGTTACCCCAGTTATTATGGCTAGTCAGGCTGAGCAAACCCACTCAGTTATTATGACAACGGGGTCAGGACCTGACCAAACCGAAGGCAAGTCTTTTTATAAAGAGGAGCCGGTTGATTTTTTGGGTATTGAGTCCATGGGGGACTTTCAGGCTTTTATGGAGTCTGATGAAGAGCTCAGGGAAGAGAGTGAAGAGGAAATGTTTGAGGCAGGTGAGGATATGGAAACTGATACACAACTTGAACAACCTGAACAATCACATCAGTCATCTCCAAGCCAAAGTGAAAAGTCTGGTTCTCAGTCTTCTGATTCTTCTGGTACTGGGGACATCCTCCAAAAGTATGATAACTCTCTTCCCCTCACTGAAAGAACATTGGTCAAATTCCTACTGAAGACCAACAGAGCTCTTTTCACTGGTCTCACTGATGAGATGTTTGATCATCACACTGAAGCTGCTGTTCACTATGCCAACCTGAAGGCAGATGTTGAAACTTTTCATGATGATGTGATCGAAATCCAATAAGACACCAAACACTCCCTGACAGCTATTGATCTTCATTTCCAGAAGTTCAATCTTACTCTTGAAGGCATCACCAACAGCCTTGGAACTATTCAGTCAGCTGTCAAGGATGACCCCGTACTCACTGAAAAGGTCCTTCAGGCTGCTGAGACTTATCAGAAGCAGTCAGCTGAAATCAGTGATCTTCTCAGCTTACTGAAGGATTCTAAGCTTCAGGGTCTTACTACTTCCTTGGACTTAATCAGGACTTCCATGGGTCTTCAGGAAAAACATCTTGGTACTTGGGCACAATCTTCAACATCCTTGGCATGGTCTCTTGGGTCAAGGATGTCAGGCATCGAAGCTTCTCAGGCTTCTCTGGCGGATCAGATCTCAAGTCTTCAGAAAGACACCTCGGACATCAAATCCATGATGACTGAGATCTATCAGGCCTTCAAAGGTCCTACTGCTCCAGTGACTCCAACTCTTGCTATCACCATGGCTTAAGCAACAGTTGAGGGGGAGAAAGACACTGGAGTCTCAAGCCAACAACCTCCTTCTCACACTGAGGGGGAGATTCCTGAAGCCTCTTCCTCCTATCAAGATAAAGGCAAAGGCATCCTCACTGAACCTGAGCCTCAACCAGCACCGATCACGGTTGCAAAGGATCCTGAATCACCACTCAGGATCCCATATGAAATTGATGGAGTTCTTCACCACTTCTCAGCTGATGAACTCAGTGCTTATCTTCAGGAAGAGGAAGCAAAGAAGAAGCTAAAGGAGGAAGAGAAGGCGAGCAAGTCTGCCTTAATCAAGGTTGTTCATGAAGAGGCTGAGAAAATTGGTCTTGAGGCTAAGGATCTCTCAGGAAGAGAAGGTGGTATGACCTTTGTGAAAGCTCAGTCTGAGGAGATGACCACTCTCAGGCAGAAAAGGGAGGAAAGAAATAAACGGGCTGAAGAGATCAGGCAGAATAGGATTAAGAAATATTAGTGGTATATGACTGAAAGGTTGAAGCCAGAACCAATCACTGATGTTCATATTCAAAGAAACACCAATCCTGCCGTTGTCACTGTCTACAGAGGTGCTGACATGAGAAACTTTGATGTTCATAAACCTTTCAGATTTGCTGACTTCGGGATCACTGAATTGGATGAATTGGGTCCATTAATAGAAAAGAAATCAAATGTTGTGGTCCCTAATCTGATGAAGTCTTTGAGTCTGAGGTACGAAAGATTGGCAGCAGCACCTCAGGAACTTGGCATTCCATCTCTTCTTCCTGAATCTGCACAACCTGCTCCCTCTCAGTCTTCTTCAAGGAAAAGAAAGAAGATAGAAGCTGAGCCTGAGATCAAGATTCCTGGTCTTGACTGCAATAGGGCTCTCCCTGAAGGTGTTCCTTTCAGGAACAGTATGGTCATTGAACAGCCTGAAAGAGGTTTGTTCTTCATTGATGAGTTTGGTGACAAAGCCTTCCAGAGGTGGAGTGATATAGATTTGTCAGGGATAAAAGCAATGCTTGGTTTTCTAATGATGGCCTCTCCACTCAAGAGTCCTGAAAATGTGAGGTTTTGTCAAGACCTGAAAAGAAAAATCAATGAACATCCTGACCAACATGAGCTGCAGTCAAAGAAGCCCAAGCTTGAAGCCCTTGGAATCAAGTTGAACTAATGACCTGCCTGAATACCCACCACTATCCCTTTTGTACTTAGTTTTGTTAGGACTTGTAAATGATATCAATAAGATGATGTTTTTATTATTTCAGTGTCCTTATTTACATTCTAGTACATTCAGTATGAGTAGAAGTCTTTAGCTCACTCATATCTGATCAAAACACTTAGGAATAATTTATATCCAAATAGGGGGAGATTGTTGGGTCATGAAAAACCCAAGAATGCTTCAAACATGATTTGGACACAAATTAACTAAGTGTTAACTTAAACTGAGAACAATTCAAGTCACTGAGAGAACAGCCTCTCAGTGAGTCATCTTCAGGATGCTTAAGGCGAATTCAAGAAGAAGGATTCACTACTCAGGAAGGCGGTACTCCCTGAGTAGGACTTAAGCCAAAGAAGAAGATGATGGTTCAGTGAGTGTTGGACAAGAACTCACTGAACCCCAGTCTCCTCAACCAACAAAGTGATTGAAGGACTGAGGAACCAACGCCTGAAGAAAAGGCGGGAACAATAGGGAAAAGATCTGAGAAGATAATAGTGTCAGCCCAACACTCTTCTCTTGTCAGATCCAACCTTCCCTATTGCGGCTAAAAGTCGTGGAGTGTCAGCCAACAACTCCCAAAGTCTTATTAGCCCTTTCCTATTGGTTCTTGGAAATGACAATTACTATTTGTAATTGTCAGACACGCAACCTCAACAACTTGTATTATATTTAATCACTTATACTTAGATTACTTGTGTATAAATAGATCAGATGGGAGAGAACTTAAAGTGTGCTTTGTATATTTAAAGTCTTGAACTTTTACAAAGGAACTTCTCTCCTACAAAGAGTATACAACTCACTGAGATAGCTCAGTGGGTATATTGTTACCACTCAAGCGAAACTTGAGTTTCGATAGGAGACACCCCATACCCTTGTCTATTCAATCCCAAGTGTTTGTTCCGCAAAACACTTGTGTATAGATTCTTGGAATTGTTTCTAATAAGAATTTAAATGTTGAAAAATATTGTTGTTTTTATACTCACGTTTTATAACTGTTAGAATTAATCCTAAACATTGCATTAGTCATAACACGAAATAGATTAACTTTCTAGTTAACTCTAATAGTGTAAAGGGACCAACAGGTCCCACAATAGATGACTCACTTTTAATTATCACTAACAAAAAACTCAACATTATATTTTTTGTTCAAATTCAACATTAGAGGATCTCAATCTAAAGTTTAATCGGAACACCTAACACAACACAATGGTCCATTAACAAATAAAAGTGTCACTAAAAAAATAGTTGATTCTACACACTTTATTTTCATACTTTTGAAAAGTGTGTAAACTTTTATTAGTTTATTAACACTTAATGATATGTAAAAATTGATTACAAGTGTGGAAAAAAATATAAAATAATAGATTTTCAACACTTATAGGTGTGGAGGTTATTTGTAACACACAAATTCTCTACACTTACTGAAAGTGTGAAGAATTAAATTCTTCACACTTCTTCAAAGTGTAAAGAATTTTGGTGTTACAAATAAAAGTGTCAAGAAATCTTATAATTTTTCCCACTTAAAAGTATGGTTTTTTTTTTACACAACTATTACTGTGAAAAATCTATTGTTTTTCATTTTTTTTCCCACACTTATTAGTGTAATCAATTTTTACACATCATTAAATGTTAATAAACTAATTAAATTTTATACAATTTTAAAAAGCGTGGAAATAAAAGTGTGCAGAATCAACTAGCTCGTGAAAATAGTAACTCGTCTTCCAGCCCTGGTCCCGCGAAATAAGTCAGACTTCAAAAGTTTTTTGTAGTGTGTTACTTAGCTAGAAGACTATTTGGATTTGCTTGTTTTGTGTGATATCACAATACTCATGTAATTTCTTGTGTATTAGAGTTCAAAAATACATCTTAGGCGTGCGTTTTTTAACAATCCGTGTAACACATTTGATTAACCTCCTAACTTTTTTTAATCAAATATAACCTCTAACTCACTCACGTAAATGTGTCTCTGCTGGGGTTATGTGTAAATATGTTGTATTTGACAAGCATATATAACCCGATTACTCACACACATATTTGGTTGGAGTTTCTAGACCTTCAACTAGCTAGGACAAATGATGTTTACACTAATATTACGAAAAAATAAATAAAAAATAAAACTGTTCATAATAATAAATCAAAAATCGATTTGCATAAGACCATGATAATAGAAATCCATACTAACCATATGAAAAGTTGACTAGACAATCAGTATGTAGAACAATTTATAGTTGATAAGAATTTATTTACCTTAAAGTCGATGGCTTGAGAAGCAAATTCTTCTATGTCGATCGCTTTATGTATCGAAACTTTTAGCAGCTAGGGTTTTTGAGAACCGAATGGATTCGTTTTAATTTATACTGCATGTTTGCAAACTAAAATTATGAGTAATTACTTACTGTATTTAATTATAATTTTTGAGTATATAATAAAAAGCAATCGAATCCTTATTCCTTACCATATCCAAACACGAATTCCATGTTTGATTGTTAGAGCTTACAAAACAATCCTTTTAGTTTTGTTTCATGTCATTTTTTATTTTTTTTTAGTTACAGGATCCACTAAATAGTTACGTACGACATCTTACTAAAAGTTGTTACAATCTAATTGGCGTACTAAACTTTTACTTTCAATTATCAAAGTTTTTACTATATAAATGGACAGGAGAGTTTGTTTAAATGTGTTACACGAGTTATTTATAGTTGACCTGTTTAAGTGTGTAAACGAAATTAGTCTCATGTTTAAGAAAGTATATTACAGTAGTATTCTCATTAATTAATAATTTGGATTTACAAAGAGGTAGAAAACAAACGAGTAACAAACTGCACCGCTAGCCCTTTTTGAATGTGTTACACGAGTTTGTTTAAATGTGTTACCTGAGTTATTTATAGTTGATCTGTTTAAGTGTGTAAACGAAATTAGTCCGATGTTTAAGAAATTATATTACAGTAGTATTCTCGTTAATTAATAATTTGGATTTACAGAGAGGTAGAAGACAAACGAGCAACAAACTGCACCGCTTGCCTTTTTTGAATTGCAAAACCAATTCTCTAATGTTTATTTGAAATTATTTTGTCATCACGCGGTTGACCAACCTTTATCTCTTTCAAATCTACATCTTTTACGTTTTCTAGGCACATAAGGACGACAAGTTTACCTTTAAGGACTCACGACGATAAGCACTTGGTTACATGTTACTAGCTACAGTATAAGCTTGATCACTTAATGCTTTATTATTGTTTTTCCTTCCAATGTTAAGGAGAAAACCAGGGACGGAACCAGGGTGGGTCCCGGGGGTCCTAGGACATCTATGGATTTTCTCGATATAGTGTTAATTTGTGTAAAAATACTCGATATTTTCTAAATGCATCTGGTCCAATAAAATTGGATATATAGTCTTGTTTATTTTTTCTTGAATGCACCTGGTGAATGAGTGTTCTGGTTTCGTCCCGGAGAAAACGTCGTCTCTATCAGCTTCAACTTGCTCGTTCGGGAATATCATAATATCGTTAACAAGTATTACATGTGCTCCAAACTAGGGTGCAAACAAGTCGAGATTTATCCGAGTAACTCGAGCTCGTTCGAGCCGAGCTTTATCGAGCCTTGATCCCGAGCTCGAGCCTATATAAGCTCGACTCGATTTATTGTCGAGTTTTTCGAGCTTATAAGTGATATATATCTTTTTATATATAATATGTTGAGTTTAAGGGCTTATATGTAATTACACTACGTTTGACTAATAATTTATTCATTTATAAATTTAGCGAGCTTTTCAAGTCGAATTCAATTAATTTTATCTTATATCTAAATTTTAGTCGGTTAAAAAAGACGCATCATTAAAGATAAATCGAGCTTTTCGAGCCGAGCTTGAGCTTTCCTCATGAAGGCTCGTCGAGGTATTGAGCCGAACATAATATTGTCGAGTCGAGACCTAACAAAGTTAGTCTCAATTCGACTCGTTTACACCCCTACTCCAAACTAAATCAAAAGTTGATAACAAAATTTGGACTTGGGTTAAGGTTATCTGTTTCTTCGACTTTTATTCCATTTTCAGGTATCCTCATCCAACACTAATCTTGTATACTATTGATCTTTGTGCACGAACAAGTTGAAGCTTATAGATGCTATTGTATACTATTAAAATCTCGACTCTTGGCTTTTACGATTGATAGGTTGCAGTAATCTTTTACACATTTGGCTATTTAGAAGTAATGAAACAACAAAGAAATATGATCAATTTTAATGGCAAGTGGAAGTGTGGAACCTGCAAAGAGCAAGTCTCACTAACAATCCCACATTGACATAGTGAATGATACAAAGGGGAAGGGATTATCTATATAAGCAAAGGCCCGAGAAGAAGCTATGCATACCTTTCTTGGCCTTTTGGCTGTGATCAAGTGTAGTACTGTTCTTATCAGTTTAATATATAATATCTGAGCCACTTGATATTAATCTTATCTTTTATGAGGGAAAGATTGTTAGTTTGTGGATATATTTAATATACGTATGATCGGATTTGAACACGAGAATATGGGATTGCACACTTTACATATGAGAATCGATGTTTAATAATTAATGTATAATCCTTTCAAAAAAAAATAATTAATGTATAATAGTTATATTTAATTATTAATTCAAAAGAAATACCTAACGGTTGTTAGGACTTAACGGTTAATGACTACGGTCGTTAAATGTTGAATAAAAGATGGAAAGACGAAGAAAATGAAACAAGCCAAGAGAAGGTTCTAGAAACCCCTCTTGGGTTTGTGTTCGACCGGTTAGGGATCCCCATAGGGGAACCCTAATCAAACTTGGACAACAAGTTTACCACACTATATATACATCCCCTTGTATCATTAGTTGGTTAATCTTGGTTCCTTAGCAAGCCAAATTTCTTCTTCTTCTCCATCTTCTTTCTTGTGGCCGATCGTATACCTTAACACCTAGGGATTCGATTTGCTTCTTGAAACAAAAGTGTTTGGCTTGTTATTGTGATCAAGAAACTAGCATTCGCATCGAATCGCTACTAATACGTTTGTACAAGAACATAGGACAAACACCACTTGTGTTTGTGTTTTTCCCCAATTCGACTAAGGGATAGTCGAATTACATAAACTCTAATTATTTAGGGTTCTTGATTCTTGGTCTTGTATTTGCTTGGAGTTGCTAAAAGGTACGCTTCCTTTATGTTTTTGTTAATTAATTACAAGTATTTGTTTAAGTCTTCCATTGCGTGCTCTTGTGATTACTTGTTTAATATATGTTATGTCATGATTATTAAATTCCAACATTGGCATCATGAGCCGTTAATATTTGTGTAATTAATTACCGAAAAACATAAAAATTGAATATTTAATTGATTATTGCATAGTTTTAGGTTTCTAGGGTTTTTTATTTCGAAACCCTAATTTTTTATATGGTCGATTGCTATATAATTAAAAAAAATTAGGAATTGTAGAAACCCTAGATTGTATGCAATTTTTTATGTGATAAATTAATGAATAATTGTTATATGTCATTAATTGAATGTGTATATTGGGATCTTTATTATTTGATAAAAAGTGCTTATGTGGATCCATGGTGAAAACATGCATGTTTTATCATTGATCATTTGATATTTATGCGTTAATTGTTAAGTGGTTTTGCTATGCATGCTAATTGTTCGATATAAATTAATTAATTAGGGTAATTAGTAATTAAATTGTATGACATGATTAATTCACTAATAGGTTAATTAATTATAAAAATTGGGAAGACCCCATATGTATCGTTTTATTTATCAACTATATGTGTTATTGTGTATAATTAACGTAGGGCTTACGCAATCGATTCGTCGATGCATGTGGTCCACTTGTACCTAGCTCGAAATCAAGTGGGAGCCTTAGTTAAAGATATACATGTTAGTTGATTTAATTTAGCACGTTCATTGTTGTAGTTGGTTAATTTTTATTATTTGCTTATTTGTTTATATTATTATTTGACAAGTTGTAAGCAAAGGGTAATTTTTGAATAGAAAATTAAACCGGACTAAACAATGGTGAAATTTGATTTTTTTTAAGAGTTAAATCTTAAACTTTTAGTCGATTGATGTTTATTGTACCAATAGTTAGAAAGGCTCATCCATATTGACAAACTATAAGAGAAGTAAGGATGGTTGCCATGTATTTGCACCTAAAGAAGAAGGTTTTTTAATAAGCTTCGCGCTGACCCGCTTCTCCGCTTCTTTGTGCGTCAATATGGAGTTACCTAGGACTATTTTATGTACAAAACATCTTAAGGGTGAATTGACCTTAATTCCACGCGCCACTTTGTGGTAATTATCCGAATAACTTGGGTCTTTTGACTCATGCAGTAGTACGATATAGTGGGTGATAATTGAAGGTAATTTTTTGATTGGTTTATCCAATACCTCGATTAAAACTTTGTTGATTTAATCTTAGTGAAAGAAAACTAATGAGTAAAGTTTTGATTAAACCTATGATACGGAGATGTGTGCATGCTTCTTCGTACATATTTTGATTACACACATCAAAATTAGTACCCTTTTAAAATTTAAGTTTATGCCATCTAATTCAAGAAAAACTTGAAGTTGCAATTTATGTTATGTGAGATCTTAGCTAGATTGCAACAACAAGGTAAATCTCCATGTTGCGTGAGACCGTAGCTGGAATAAATTTACAGTTTCTAAATTAGACAACTTAATTGAGTTAGTTAGTGAGATCTATAACTCAAGGCATAAGATGGGATGAAACATGCTTATATTGCAAATAGTTTTGGCAAATGTGAATCCCATAATGATCTAGGAATTGTAAAATGTTTGACAATTATTGTTCGACAATTACCTTGTTGAATACTTTCATTACTAGCAGATCAACTGATGTAATGGAACTATGTCAATTTGGATCTTAGTTTTAAGAAAATTCTATGGTTTATATGAATATATTAACCAATGGGTATTTTATTTTCTTAAAGATATAATTATCGAAAATACTAAAATTGAATTTTGTAATTCTTTTAAATGTATTAATGCAACATTAAACCGTAAACGTGGTTTGGTCTTTTATTGGTAAATTGATTCGGTTCTGCTTTCAAACAAATGTTTGATCGAGAAAAATTTACTGAAAAAACAAACAAAGTCTTCTTTCCATGAGAGAAGAGTGAGACTCAATCCTATTCCTTTTCATGATTGAGAAAGGAATGATAGGAACTCATAGCAAACTTTAATAGTTAAGAGAATTGCACATTTTATTTTCCATAATAGATTTCATCACCCTCAGTTGGTGATTGAATTCTTTTGTAACAAATATGACATTAGGTTAACTGGAAAATATGTATGACATTTTATGAGTTATTAAATTAGAAGTTAGACTAATTACCACAAAATTGGTAAAAGGCAAACTTATATATTTTATCTAGTTGTTTTGCTTTGACCATTTAAAGGTGCTTGTTGGGAATAAAATGTTCAAGTCAAAGAGCCTGCCAAAGATGTCAAAGAGCCTGCTAGTTGATTTTGAAGAGTATGAAGATGTTCTACCAGTACCTTCTGGGTAGAAGGTACTGCTAGTTGATGAAGAGCCTGCCAAGCTTTATGTCAAGTTGTTAGATATTTTATAATAGATATTTAGTTGAATTATTAGTCTTTGTACATTGTTATACGTTATGTAGAAGTAGTTTAGTCTTCTGTGGTGTACAGAAGAATATTACAGAGTTGTACATTGGTAGTTGTATTTAATTGTAGGCGCTAAAATAGTCAAAGTATAGTATTATATTCAACCACTTGACAACTTGTAATAAGGTGTCCTTATCTTATAAAAGGATACCTTAGTCACACTTCATGCATGCATCTTTCCAACCATTAACCAAAACCGAACTATCTCTCAAGTAACTTAGTTACTCAACTCACAAATCCTTTTACAATCTTAGATTCAAGATTACTTTGTAATCCCGGTGATAGCTAGATCATCCGTATTATTTCATCAATAATATTGAATCGTTTTGTGTTAACTAAAGTTGTGTTCTTTGTTCATTGTACACTCACGTTTACATAAACTCACCACCTTGTGTTCTTTTAAGTGTGTTGTAGTAGATTCCGCATGCTAAACACATTCATACATAAATATCTCTCAAACACATTACTAAGATTCACATCCCAAGTGTTTGATCCTTTCCACAAGTGGTATCAGATCTAGGCTTGATATTTACTAATTTAAAAGAACAATGGATGTTGAACATATTCAAACAAATGTTGCAGCTAAACTTCCATTACTTAAGCAAAATGAGTTTGATATGTGGCGACTAAGGGTAGAACAATACTTTCAAGTGCAAGACTATGCACTTTGGGAGATCATTGAAGAAGGCAACTCATTTAAACCCTCAATCACCACTACAACAGTAAACGATGCACTTGTCACACAAATACAAACACAACCAGGAAGTGCAGAAGAAAAAATTCAGAAGCGAAATGATCTAAAAGCAAGGAGTATGTTATTGATGACTATTCCAAATGATCAGCTTTTGATCTTTAACAAATACAAAGATGCCAAAACCCTTTTTGAAGCTATTGTGGCTAGATTTGGTGGTAATGATGCTACCAAGAAAACACAGAAAACACTTCTCAAACAACAATTTGAGAACTTTACAGCCACAACCAATGAGTCTTTGGACAGTATGTTCAATAGACTTCAGAAGCTTTCAAGCCAGTTAGCCATCCATGAAGTGATGATAACTCAAGAAGACCTAAACTCTAAATTTCTTAGGAGTTTACCTTCAGAATGGTCTATGCATGTCATTGTCTGGAAGAACAAGCCATATATTGATCAGATGAGTCTTAATGATCTCTACAACAATTTCAAAATAGTAGAGCATGAAGTAAAGAAGACTACTGGGTCAAGCTCAGGAAATATGGCGTTTGTTTCATCTCCAAACATCTCAAAGGTTGATAATAAAGAAAAAGGTGGCAGAGAAGAAGTTACTGCCAACACAACCTTTGGTACTGCTAGTACTTCTAGTAGTACCAAAACCATTTTAGATGAAACAATTGGGTGTGCTTTTCTTACATCTCAACACAATGGGTCCATATTAACATTTGAAGATCTTCAAGAGATTCATCCTGATGATCTTGAAGAGATGGACATAAAGTGGCAACTTTCACTTTTGAGCATTAGAGCTAAGAAGTTGTTGATGAGGACTGGCAAGAAGATAATGATAAATGGAAATGAGCCTGCTGGCTATGATAAGTCAAAAGTGGAGTGTTACAACTGCCACATGAAAGGTCACTACTCTAGAGAGTGTAGAAGACCTAAGAAGCAGGATGACAAGGGTAGAGGGTTTGACAACAGAATAAAGGAAGCTTTGAGAAGAAAGGAAGCTTTGAAAGCAAGAGTAAGGCTGTTGAAGTTGCTGAGCCAAAAGCAATGGTTGCTATTGATGGAATGGGTTTTGATTGGAGTTTCATGGGTGAAGATGAGTCAACTTCAGATGAATTGGCTTTGATGGCATTCTCCACTACTGAGGTACAAATTACAAAATGTTCTGCTACTTGTAAAGCTTTTGATGAATTAAAATCTTATATAAAACTTTATGATGAGCTGAAAGTAGAAGAAAGAAAAACCAATCAAAAATTAGTTGATCATAAGTGTGGTATGGCCAAACTAGAAAAACAAATCATTCACTATAGAGAAAATGAACTCACCTTTACTGATGCTAAAGCTGCTCTTAATAGACAAATATTTTTGAAAGATTCAGAAATAGAAATGCTAAGGACTGAGTGTACTAAAGTGACATTGGCTAGAGATAATATTCAACTGACTGTTACTAAATTGGAAATTGCTTCTGAATGCACTAGAAGCATAGTTGAGAATCAGATGAATAAGAGAATAAAATCAGGAATAGGATACAATGAATGTCCACCTCCTTATAGAGGAATTCCTTGTCCTCCAGGATCAGATCTTGCTGAATCAGGTTTGCATGAAATCATTAACAAACCATTAGCTAAACCTGTAGATAAAGGTGAACCTTCTGAGAGTGCTAAGATTGCCTCACTCTCTAAGGTGCTCACTGATAAGAAACCAGATATTCTAATCATTGAAGATTGGGTATCTGATGATGATGAAGATGAGACTATTCCTATCAAAGGAAACAAAGTAGGACCAATCAGTCCTAAGAGAGTAGAAATTAAAGCTAAGCCTAAAGCTGTTTTGAAAACAGTTGAAAGTTGTGAAAAATGTAATAACAAACCTAGGGGAAGCCAAAGAAATTGGAACAACCTTAAGTCACAACAACTAGGTGATGACTTTGTCATGTACAATAAGGCTTGTTATTATTGTGGTAGCTTTAATCATCTTCATGCTTATTGTAATAAATGGGTTTCTGGGAGTAAATCAAAGTCTAAAACAAATGTTACTCACCCTAGAAAAAGTTTTGTTAAGTCTAACACCCCAAAATCTAAACATACTGTTAGACAAAATAAGCCTGTTATTACAAAACCAACTGATAAGGGTACAAGAAACACTTTCAAATATGTACCAAAAGTTATGAATAGTCCTATTCAAAAGAAATCTGTGGTCAAAACAAAAATTTGGAAACCAAGAACCAAAGGTCCTGCTAGACCAAATGGTACTGCCAAAATTGGTATTGCCAAAATTGGTACTGATAGACCAAAGACCACACAATGGATAAAAAGGGAAAGTGCTGTTAAGTCCTCAGCATGTTGGATATGGAAACCAATCCAATCAAAAGGTGCATCAACAATCCTGAAAAGGTTTGATTTCATTGATGCAAGAGGCAAACCCAAGTCTGTCATGGCTTGGGTACCCCAAGGAAACTAATATGTTTATTCATGTGCAGGAACATTCATCTGATATTGGAGATCAAGGATATGTTGATAGTGGATGTTTAAGGCACATGACAGGCAACATGTCATTCCTCTCAGACTTCAAAACATTTGATGGAGGATATGTTACCTTTGGGGGAGGAATTAAAGGAAAGATCACTGGTAAAGGTACTATCAAAACCAGTAAACTAGATTTTGAAAATGTGTATTTTGTGAAAGAACTTCAGTTTAATCTCCTTAGTGTCTCACAAATGTGTGACAAAAAGAACAATGTTCTATTTACTGACAATGAATGTATGGTTCTTTCTTCTGATTTTAAAATGCCTGATGAGAGTCAGATCCTTCTTAAAATCCCAAAAAGGAACAATATGTACAGTGTTAATTTAAAGAACATTGATCCTAAGGAGAGTTTAACTTGTTTGGTAGCAAAGGCCTCATTGGATGAATCTATGCTTTGGCATAGAAGACTTGGTCATGTAAACTTTAAAACAATCAACACTATTGCAAAATATGATTTGGTAAGAGGTTTACCCAAAAAGATTTTCCAAAATGACCAAACCTGTGTTGATTGTCTAAAAGGCAAACAACATAGAGCTTCTTGTAAGCCCAAGACCCAAAACTCTATTTCTCAGGCTTTACATATGCTTCATATGGATCTCTTTGGTCCTACTAATGTGTGTAGCTTGAATGGGAAAAGATATTGTCTTGTTGTTACTGATGACTATAGCAGATTCTCTTGGGTTTTCTTTTTAAGATCTAAACATGAAACTAGTGAGATTCTTAAATCATATATCACTGAGGTAGAAAACCAAACTGATAAGAAAGTCAAAGTCATCAGATGTGACAATGGGACAGAGTTCAAAAATAGGGTTATGGATGACTTTTGCAAGGAAAAAGGCATAAAAAGAGAATTTAGTGTAGCCAGAACACCTCAGCAAAATGGAGTAGCAGAAAGGAAGAATAAAACACTTATAGAGGCTGCTAGAACTATGTTAGTAAACTCTAATTTGCCTATTTCATTTTGGGCTGAAGCAGTAGGTACTGCTTGTTATGTACAAAACAGGGTTCTTGTGACAAAGCCACATAGAAAGACACCTTATGAACTTTTCTTTGGTAGAACACCATCTTTAAGTTTTATGAGACCTTTTGGTTATCATGTCACTATTCTAAATACCAAAGATCATTTAGGCAAGTTTGATGGAAAAGCAGATGTAGGCTATTTGATAGGGTATTCCTTGCAGAGTAAGGCCTATAGAGTGTTTAACACTTGCACTAGGCTAGTGGAAGAGAATCTTCACATAGAGTTTCAAGAGAAACTAACAAATGTGAAAGGAATTGGACCAGATTGGATGTTTGATATTGATAGGCTTTCAGAATCTATGAATTATGTGCCTGTTTCAGGTACAAATACTATTGATAATGCAGGTTTTGAAGACAATGTTGAAACTCCTAAAGATCAAGATTTCATCTGGATGCCAATTTGGAAAAGTTTGGATCTATCTTCAAGTCAAGAAGAACCTTCAAACACAAGAAATGAAGGCAATGAAGATGATCATGGAACTCAGAATCAAAAGAATCAAGAAAGTGGTGCAAATGACAATGGTACTGCTAGTTCATCAGATGGTCCTGCTAGTTCAACTATTGATACTGCTGAGCCATTGAATGTTCAAATAGATGATTCTTTACCAGAAGAGGTGGGGATTAGCAATCTTCCATCTACCTATGAAGTTCCTAAAACACCAAACACTAGAATTCTCAAAGGTCACTCAACTGATGATGTGATTGGTAGCATGGATTCTGGTGTTAGAACAAGATCTCAAGTTGGATTATCTCAAGTCTTAACTTTAGAAGAAGAAGGGTTTATCTCCTCTATTTATGAAGAAAAGAATCATGATATTGCCAACATATGCCTGTTTTCATGTTTTCTATCTCAGGCTGAACCCAAAAACATAAACAAAGCTTTAGATGATGAAAGTTGGGTGGAAGCAATGCAAGAAGAGCTTCTCCAATTCAAGATTCAGAAGGTTTGGATATTGGTTGATTTGCCCAAAGGTCATAGGGCAATTGGAACCAAATGGGTATTCAGAAATAAGAGAGATGAAAGGGGTATAGTGATCAGAAACAAAGCAAGATTGGTAGCTCAAGGATATACTCAAAAAGAAGGGGTAGATTATGAAGAAGTGTTTGCTCCAGTTGCAAGACTTGAAGCAATTAGGCTATTCTTGGCCTATGCTTCATTCATAGGCTTCACTGTCTATCAAATGGATGTTAAGAGTGCATTTTTATATGGTGAAATTGAAGAACCAGTATATGTCTCTTAACCTCCAGGCTTCATTGATGCAGAGTATCTAGACAAAGTTTATAAAGTTACCAAGGCTCTTTATGGTCTACACCAAGCTCCAAGGGTATGGTATGAAACATTGGCTTGTTTTCTACTAGAAAGTGGATTCCAAAGAGGCAGGATTGATCCAACTTTGTTCATCAAAAGAACAAAGAAAGACATCTTGCTAGTGCAGATTTATGTTGATGACATTATCTTTTGATCAACAAACCAAGACTTGTGTGTAGAATTTGAAAAACTTATGCATAGTAAGTTTGAAATGAGTTCCATGGGGGAACTTACTTTCTTTTTGGGTCTCCAAGTGAAACAATCCAAAGAAGGCATATTTATCAGCCAAGATAAGTATGTAGCAGAGATCCTAAGGAAATTTCAGTTTGCTGATTCTAAAGTTGCAAGTACACCAATGGATCCAGACAAAGGGCTACTCAAGGATGCTGAAGGAGAAGATATGGATTTGCACAATTATAGGTCAATGATTGGGTCTTTGATGTATCTTACATCATCAAGACCAGATATCATGTTCTCAGTATGTGTATGTGCAAGGTTTCAAGTTCATCCCAAAGTCTCTCATCTCACAGCAGTCAAAAGAATCTTTAGATATCTTAAGGGTCAACCTAGGTTGGGTCTTTGGTATCCAAGGGAATCATCTTTTGAATTGGTGGCTTATTCAGATAGTGACTATGCTGGTGCAACTCTAGACAGAAAATCCACAACTGGTGGATGTCAATTTCTTGGTTGCAGACTCATCTCTTGGCAATGCAAGAAACAAACAATGGTGGCCAACTCTACAACTGAAGCAGAATATGTTGCTGCTGCAAGTTGTTGTGGGCAAGTTCTTTGGATCCAAAATCAAATGCTTGACTATGGGTATAATTTTCTTAACACCATTATTTATATTGACAATAGCAGTACTATATGTATCATTAAAAACCCAGTTCAACACTCAAAAACAAAACACATTGAAATCAGACACCATTTCATAAGGGATTGCAATGAGAAAAGGTTAATACAAGTTGTTAAAATTGATTCTGAAAAGAATTATGCAGACCTTCTCACCAAAGCTTTTGATTTAGGTAGATTCAAATATCTTGTAGGAGGTATTGGAATGATAAATCTTTGAAAAACATGTGTTTTTGTTCATAAAATTAACTGGTATTGGATTTTAAACATGGTACTGCTAGTTAGTCAATAGGTACTGTCAATTCATAATTGGTCCTGCTAGTATAAAATTTGCTATGTTTTGTTCATATTGATGCTTAAATGTTTAAAATACTATAGATCAAGTGCTTTGCACTTTGTTCTTTTGGTTTGCAACTAACACATTTCAGGTTGATAACAAAACAAGAGATCTTTCAAACAAAAAGGGGAAACAAAAGTTCTATTAATCTCAGGGGAGGTAACAATCTCAGGGGAGGATATGATAACCCAAAATGGAAGAAAAACCAATTTATGAATGAAAAAGACAAGAGCATACAAGATGATGCAAAGGTGGAAAAAGATAGAGTTAGATCACATATCTAGAAGGGATGAAGCATTTCTCAAGGAGAAAGTTCTATCTAGATCAAACTAAGAAAAGTTTCAACTCAAAGGCATGCTATTAGATGATTTCACTTGTTGAACCAATCATCCAAGATACACAACATCATTGCCTTTTTAAATTTCCTTCATCCAAGGAAATTGCATCTTTAGGCCAATATGGCTTTTGGTATTCAGTTCACCAAGTTTTTACAAACTTAAGAGCTGGCTAGTCCATAAGCAAACGGCTTTTGGTAAAGACAAATCAAATCCGTTGATGGTTGATAGTTTACCAAAAACTATATGGTTGTTAACTAACCATACTTAATTGTAAATAGTTAGCTAGTCCATAAGCAAACGGCTTTTGGTAAAGACAAATCAAATCCGTTGATGGTTGATAGTTTACCAAAAACTATATGGTTGTTAACTAACCATACTTAATTGTAAATAGTTAGCTAGTCCTTAAGCAAACGGCTTTTGGTAAAGACAACTCAAATCCGTTGATAGCTGGTAGTTTGCTAAAAACTATAAGGGATTTTTATAAAACTTTCAAAGGTATTGGTAGTTCAAAAATTGGTACTGCTAGAGTAAAATGGTACTGCTAGATAGCCGTTGAGCCTGTCAGAAAAAGTTTTAGCCGTTGGGCCTGGTAGTTATAATTAGCCGTTGGGGTAGTTATGTAAATTACTGATGATTATATTATATTATATTTCACATATAAAAGATCTTTTTAACCGCCTTTTCAATTACTTATTATAATCTTTCTTATTGTCGGTTAAAAGTAATTCTCACATATCTTCTTTCATCAGTCCCTATCATAATTCACATACACCTTTCATCTTCTACCAGTACTACCAACAAATCCCACCAACATATTCAAAATTTTCATTATGGATTCCACAGTTGTTCTAAACTTTGTCCAACGTCACAATCAATTAGCATTTTTGGAGAAGTCAGGGGATAATGCCTCTTTTCATCAAGTAGTGGACTTTTTAAATAACTCCTACATCAGGTTTGCTTTACTAGTCAATCCCACTATTTATGAAACTCAAATTTCACAATTTTGGAAAACAGCTAAAATTGTAACTTCTGAAAATGGGGAACAAAGAATTAAGGCCAAAGTGGATGGTAAACATTTGACTCTTACTGAGTCATCCATAAGAAGACATCTTCATTTGGATGATTCTGATGGTATTAGTCAGTTTCCAGATACTGAGATTTTTGAAAATTTGGAAAGAATGGGGTATCATGCTGAGTCTAACAAACTCACTTTTCTGAAAAAGCATCTTACTCCACAATGGAGATTTTTTATTCACACAATCCTTCATTGTTTGAGCCAGAAGAAAACCTCTTGGGAGCAATTTAGTGGAAACATGGCTTCTGCTCTCATCTGCTTGGCTATAAACAGAAAATACAATTTTTCAAAACATATTTTTGAAGGATTGATTAAAAATGTGAAAAGTGAAACAAAGTTTTTGATGTATCCAAGATTTATTGGATGCATCATTGCAAAATTAAAACATTTGTTACTTCCCACAGACTCAATTTATGAAACACCAAAACTTTCTCACAAAGTATTTTCAAACATGAGAATTGGTTTTAGAGGGGAAGATATACCACTATTTGATGAAATGTTACCACAACATCAAGAAGAACCAACACCATCAGCTGAATCACCATCATCTAGTTCTTCCACTGGTTACATCTCACCAACACATCAAACATCACCAATACCATCTCCAGTACCATCAGCAACACCACCACAATCATCACATCATGTATCACAAACCCAATCACCTCAGACAATGCAAGAACTAAAAGAGAAGGTGAAGTTCTTAGAAGATGCTCTTAAAAGACAAAGCAAGAAATTTTCTGAGATCAACATCAAATTAGTCAAGAGGATAAAGAAATTGGAGGGTGAAATGAAGAAGCTAAAGGGTAAAAGATCTGCAAAGGTTGTTTTATCTGGTTCTTCAAAATCAGATGCTGATAGGTTAGGTCACTCTTCCAAAAAGGGGAGGATGGATAGTTCTGAAGATGAGGAAGAGGCTCAATTTGAATTCCATGAAGGAAATCAAGCTTATGATGAAGAGCCTGCTGATACAGAGCAAGAGCCTGCTGGGCCAAAGCAAGAGCCTGCTAGGATTGAGAGGCTATTGGCTATGGGGTACAAAGGGTCTGCTGAGAAAGTGTACAAGAGAAAGAGGGATGTAGAGCCTCAAGGGAATTTGTTTGTTCAGGGGAGGATTTTTGTTGCTGATGAGCAGTCTTGTGCTCCATCTTAAGAACCAACTCCAAAGGATAAGGGCAAAAGCATTATGATTGATGATGAGCCTAAGTCCAAGAAGTTGAAAAGAACACATCAAATTCAGATGGCTTTAGGAGAAGAAGAGGCCAAAAGGGTTCATGAAGAAGAACTGAAAGCACTTGAAGCTTCAAGAATGCTTGCAGTAATGAAAGAGCAGAAAGATGCTGAAGATGCTGCTCAGACTCTTCTTGATACTTAAATTGCTCAAGAAACCTTTGATGCACAGATGCAATGGATTATTGCTAATGATCCAATTGTGAAAGGCCAAGCAGCAATAATAGTAAATGACAAGAATCTCAATTCTGATGAGAAAACAGAAGCACTTGAATCTTTCATCAACAAGAAGTATAAAGAAGCAGCTCTAGCTGACATTTTTGAAAAGATGAAAGAAAGTCAGAAAAGAGGTTTTAAGGTGGGCCAATCTCAGAAAGATCAAGTAATTTTTATGAAGAGATTTCTAAAAGGTCAAGCAAATTGGACTGATTATCAACTGAAGAAGAAATCTGCTGATGAAATCTACTACTTGTATCTTCAAGCCTACAAAAGTCTTTACTACAAAGTTCCATCTGATGTAAAGCCCTCAATGAAGAAGAAGGATGCTCAGAAGAAAGAAGTAGCAAAATTGGACACAGAGCAAGTAAGTAAGATGTTAATTACTTTGCCAACTATCATACATGCTGATCCAATTAGCTGTAGACGACCTATTATTGATTGGGAGATCAACCATGATAGATTAGGAAAGTCATGGAAAATAATAAGGGTTGGGGGTCAGTCTGCTATCTTTAAGAATTTTGAAAATTTAGTTAGAGCATGTGACAGAGCAGACTTGGAAGAATTGTGGAATCTAGTGCAGATTAGGCTAGACACAAATTCTAGTACTGATGCTAAGGAACAAGAATTATGGGTAGAATTCAATAGGATGTTTGATCCTGAACCTAAAGTTGTTCATTGGAAATTTCCCTATTATGATCCTTCAACAACATGGGAATTTCTAAGCCATAGCAATATTCATCATCTTTACACACAGAGTGGGATAGAACTCTTTATGTTGGCTGAGAAAGAGTATCCACTTAGTTATGAAGTGCTTAAAACTATGATCTCCAAGAGATTAAGATGTGACAAAGATGAAGAGAAATTAGAAATTGTTCAAAGTTTGCTGAGGAGCATATTTGAACAATGTGAAAGAAAAAGGAAGAACAGAGAGTGAAGGTTTTTGGAAGAGTTCCCTCAAATCCTCAAGGTATGTATTTTATTCATCAGAAACTTGTGTATTTTAATGGAAATAACAAGTTTAGGGGAGGATTGTTGGGAATAAAATGTTCAAGTCAAAGAGCCTGCCAAAGATGTCAAAGAGCCTGCTAGTTGATTTTGAAGAGTATGAAGATGTTCTACCAGTACCTTCTGGGTAGAAGGTACTGCTAGTTGATGAAGAGCCTGCCAAGCTTTATGTCAAGTTGTTAGATATTTTGTAATAGATATTTAGTTGAATTATTAGTCTTTGTACATTGTTATACGTTATGTAGAAGTAGTTTAGTCTTCTGTGGTGTACAGAAGAATATTACAGAGTTGTACATTGGTAGTTGTATTTAATTGTAGGCGCTAAAATAGTCAAAGTATAGTATTATATTCAACCACTTGACAACTAGTAATAAGGTGTCCTTATCTTATAAAAGGATACCTTAGTCACACTTCATGCATGCATCTTTTCCAACCATTAACCAAAACCGAACTATCTCTCAAGTAACTTAGTTACTCAACTCACAAATCCTTTTACAATCTTAGATTCAAGATTACTTTGTAATCCCGGTGATAGCTAGATCATCCGTATTATTTCATCAATAATATTGAATCGTTTTGTGTTAACTAAAGTTGTGTTCTTTGTTCATTGTACACTCACGTTTACATAAACTCACCACCTTGTGTTCTTTTAAGTGTGTTGTAGTAGATTTCGCATGCTAAACACATTCATACATAAATATCTCTCAAACACATTACTAAGATTCACATCCCAAGTGTTTGATCCTTTCCACAGTGCTACATACCATTGTAGGGATGGTAGACCTATTAAGAAAGAAATTGCATGCCTAATTTTTCAAGTTAATAAGCATTGATGGATAGTCCCTCATCTACAAAGTAGATTACATTCTTTTAATACCTAAGTAATTGTTACGTATAGGCTTTCAAAGGTGTTGGAAAGTAAATAGTACGGAATTTGTTTTCACTGGTCATGAAACACTTACAATGTTGTCAAATCCAGTGGGAGCATTGTGCTTTATTACTGAATAAGGAATTATTGTAATGTTCTCTAATTCAGTGGGAGCTACAAGCTTTGTCATATTGGTAGTAATCCATATTATCTCTAGATTGTCTCAAGATAATTACTTTTCAATTGTAGGCATTCATGTTTTAAGGATAGTCATGTGCGTTTCCTTACTAGACAATGTAGTCCTACATCTACTTGTTATGCTAATATCAATGACACAATCATATTGTTCACATAAACAAATGCGTGTCGTGTTGTTTATCAGCTACATGGTGTTGTTCCATACACAAGTGGGAGAAATCTTTATTGTGTGCAAGGAACAACACATGGAAATATGATTTAAAGGATTCTCTTGACCGCGAGATAAGAGACTAAAGTTCTAATAGGACCTTAAACACATTAAATGTGAGGTTGCCTTATTTAGAACATGTGTCAAGATAATAACAAAGACTACTTCAGATTTAATATTTATGTATTCTTGGAATGATATAAATAAATGATGATCTAATACTACTTCAATTTAAATATTTATGTATTTTTGGAATGATATAAATAAATGAAGTGATCTAATAATACTTCAATTTAAATATTTATGTATTTTTGGAATGATATAAATAAATGAAGTATTCAATTAACTTGAAATTACTGATGAAACCAAAAGGTGGTGTTCATGATTACTTTAGTTATACATGTTTATATCTTCTTATAAACATGAAATCTATTAATTGTTACGAGACCTATAATAATATAAAGTAAGACGTTAACTTGTTATGTCTTCTTAATTAAGACATATACATGAAGTCATTGTTAAATGACTTATAACGTATAGTGGGATTATAACATTTTATTTCTTCTTGTTGAGACATAGACATGAAGTGACTTAGTAAAAAAGTACCTGTGTTATAAAACATGCGATTGGCTTGGAAATTCTGTTATACCATTAAGTTGGCTTGTATTTTGGGTTTCAGGATATAAAAACGGATTGGTATGCATATGTTTGGTGTATTTTAGTATTTTTAAAACAGGTAGGAGAATCAAACTCTTATTGTATCGTTTGACTCAAGATAACTATAACTTCTTTTCTTCCAAAAGTTATTGATAACGCTAAAATTGTGCATGTTTTTAGTAGCGTTATTCGTGCTTTTGTGTATATTATTTGGTTATATTCATATGCTTTTGTTACTTAATCGCACCAAAGTTTGCTCGCAAAGTATATGTAGCCAAGTACATGAAAAAGGAAGAAAAAGTGAAAGAATGATGAATAAATGAAGATTTACGATTGTACGAAGATTCCCGTGTCAAGATCCACACTCAAAGTCATTTTAAGAACGTAAGATCCAAGGATTCAACATTCCAGAGTTCCAAGACAAAGAAAAGATCATGTTTGAATGAGGAACAAAGAGCTACGAACAAGAAACAAGCCAATCACCAAAGACCAAGAATAAGACATGCTGAAGCCCTCCATCCGATCGGACACAGCCTGTATCCGATTCGGATGGAGGCAATGTTGAAGAGCAGCCGATCGGTTGGTGCTCTGACCGATCGGTTGGATCATCCTGGCTTGCTACAAAGTATTTCATGAAGCTTCTACCTCCTACCATTCGGTTCTAGGTCTTTCCTACACAGATTCTAGGTCCTTCTAAGCTACTTGGAGGCTAAGTTGCAGCATTTAAGTTCCTAAGCTCGAGAGTAGTATAAATAGAGCCATTTGCAATCATTTGAAGACACACAATTACCAATCAACTCTCTAATCATCAACCACTCTCAAATACTCTCTCAAAAGCTCTCAATTTCGGCCTTAAAAGTCCAGGAAACTTTGGAGGTCCAAGAAGTCAACATTTGGAAGTCAAACCATCAAGAAGTCAACACCAATACCTTTGGTATCATTACCTAATCATTTGTAATCTTATTCCAATCATTGTAAGACTTTTTAATCATGTTTTCTAATGTTCAAAATTCTGAGTTTATGTTCATGTTTGCTATGTGTGGCTAGTGCCTTTGTGCATTTGCTTAGATGATGCTTATTATATATTGATTTGTTTATGATTGTGATAACATGTTTTAATTCAATTTCAAGTTAATTCTAAGATCCAATTATGCTTAAGTTTCATAGTAACATTTTTAATCAAGTTTGACTAGTTGTTAGTAATTCTAAAGGTCAAAAGGTTTATTGTTATTCAACTAGTCATAATCATTTGTTTATGAATGATTGTTTTTAACCATTATTCTTGGTTAATCAAAGAAACTTAATTGTGGTTCTGATAAGAATGCTTTTGTCTATCAAATTGGATTGATTGAAAACCACCTCATAGGTCGAAAGATTAGTCGTTTACAATCAATTGTAACCTTTTTGTCTATGATCGGTTACCTTTTGTATTGACCATTTCCTAAGCAAATTTGATAAAACAAAGGAATGTTTTTGTGTTTAAGTTTGTGAAACTAGCGTGAATCAAACTTATGAAACTTGAATTGATTGGTTAAACTTAATGCTTGTTTTTATAAACTAAAATCTTGATGAAGGTTTAACTTGTAAGAACAATAGATTAGAACACCAACTAATTATCATAACCAACATGTTAAAAGGAGTTATCACAATCATGCTTATCAAGAGTAGTAAACTAGTCTAAGCAAGTGTAGTTTTAATCATTTGAATTTTCATTATTACCATTATTGCTTGTTTTTTAGTACCTTGGATTTACTATTAGTAGATTTAACACTTACCTCTCGATTCACACACAAATCTCTGCGAATGATCCCGACTTACCATCATAATCTTTCTATAACGGACGAGTTCACTTGCTCGTATGTGTTATTTATAGATTCGATAAATCATCCTTATAAATTTAAAACTTGTACGCACATGTAACACATCAAGTTTTTGGCGCCGCTGCCGGGGATTTTGATCGTGTTTCTGTAAGTTTTTAAAATCCATTTTAGTCGATCCCTTGTCACACTCATTTTTGAAAGAAAAAGAATTACCGAGCTGCCCATCTGATCGGCTTAAGATCCATCTGATCGGATAGCCAAAATCTCATCCAACCGATCGGTGCAGACCCGCATCCGATTCGGTCAGACTAATCTGATCCGTCAAACTGTTTTCTTTCTTCGCTCGTGTGTTTAAACGTTTCCTAGATTCTCTTGGAAATTATATGAAAACCTAGTAGAAGAACACCGTTTGATCCTTTAGAAAATCGTGTACCAAGAGTACCAAACCCACCATTTTATAACCTTTTTGAAGCCAAAGTCGTTTATAACCCATTTACCGATCTACCTTTTCCCATGGCTGACGATCGTCCCATGTGGGCTTCCAACCGAGCCGTAGCACCCACTCCTGGAGCTGCTATTGTCGCCGTTAACCTTGGTGACAAATTCTCCATGAAAGGTCACTTTCAATGATCAAAGATCGCCAATTCGATTGCCGTGCGCGGGCCGATCCGCATAAGCACATTGACAAATTCATCGAAATTTGTGGCATGTTCCGATATGTCGAGACCGATGTCAATGCCATCAAACTCAAACTTTTTCCATCATCACTCGTCGGAGATGCAAAAGTGTGGTACAACAAATTGACCCCAGGAACTATCAATAATTGGGAGGAGATGAGGCAAGCTTTTGTAAGCTGATTCTTTCCACCTGCCATGTTTGACCGACTCATGGGAGAAATTAGTGCTTTCACACAAAATCCTAACGAATCGCTTGTCAAAGATTGGCTTCACATGAAAGATTTGTTTCGCAGTTGTCATGGACATGGTATAGCTCGTGGAACCATTATCCAAATCTTTTACCATGGACTTGACGAAACTTCTCAAGGAATCCTTGATGCCGGAGGAATTTTTCTCTACAAGACCCCTAACGAGGCACATCAACTACTCGAAGATCGAGTACTTCTCAAACTCAATTGGCCTAAAGATTCCAAAACCAAACCCTTAAGAAAAATCGTTGCTTTTGCTGAAAGTTCCGATACCTCAAAACTCATGGAGAAAATGGAAGCCTTGACTTCCAGAATCGACTCGCAATACAAAGATCTCAAAGGAGAAATGAAAGAAATGCTAGATGGATGCAACAATTGTGGAGGTAATCACCCATCGTCAAAATGTGACGACAAACCTATGGACGAACCCAAAGAAGGAGAAGCTAATTATATCCAAAAAGGATACTGTGGAGGAGGATATCGTGGTAACTATTACAATAGGAATTATGGAAATTGGCAAGACCGCCAACAAAGGGATAACAACCGTGATTCTCAACCTAGAGCAGACAATCAACCTTCACAAACCTCTGACAAAAAGTTGGAAGAAACCGATTTCGAAAAAACCATGAGAGAATTCGTGACTGCTAAAAAATCGACAAATGATTTCATCAAGAATCAATTTTTCAATCTAAAAACCAAAGTTGAGCAAGGTCAGAAAAATCATCAAGCTTCTATCCAGGATCTTGAAAACAAATTTGGTAGACTTTCAGACCAATTCTCTTCCCGACCATCTGGTTCGTTACCAATTAATACCCAATCAAACCCAAAACCAACATCATCTGGATCAAACGATAAAACTTATCATCCACCACAAACCAGAAATGAGCATATCAATGCTGTATTCACAAGAAATGGTCTCTCCTACGATCTACCACCAAACCCAAATGCTGATACCACAATCATCCATGATGAAAGTGAGGATGAAGCTGAAGAAGCAGCTAAAGAAAATAACCCACTTCAACCTACCAAAGAAAAACCTATCTCACCAATCAAGCCGTACACACCAAAGATTCCGTATCCACAATGCCTTAGAAAAGAGAAAATGGAGGAGCAACACAAGAAGTTCGTTGAAATGATCAAAGAGGTTAGACTCAACGTACCCCTCATTGAAGTTCTAGCTGGGATGCCCAATTATGTGAAATTCTTAAAGGAACTTCTGAACAACAAGAACAAGTTAGAGCAAATATCTACTACCTGTCTCAATGAAGAATGTTCAGCCATTGTTCAAAACAAAATACCACCAACACTCGGAGACCCCAGAAGTTTTCTGATTTAATGCACGTTAGGAAATAACATCACATGTGATACTTTAGCCGATCTTGGTGCAAGTATCAATTTGATGCCCTATTCGTTGTATTCCAAACTATCCATCAATACCTTGAAACCTACAAGGATGAGTATTCGAATAGCCAATCATTCTTACCAATATCCTGTTGGAGTTGCTGAGAATATGCTTGTCCAATTTGGTAAATTCATTTTTCATGTGGATTTTGTGATCTTAGAAATGGAGGAAGATAGCAGAGTCCCTCTCATTTTAGGGAGACCTTTTCTAAACACCGCTGATGCAATCATTAAAGTTAAAGGTAAAGAACTCAACCTCGAAGTTGGAGAAGATAGAATTTCCTTTTTAATCGATAAAGCGATGCAATATCCACATTCCAGTGATGACACTTGCTTCAACATTGATGTAGTTGATGAAGTCACTGACGAAGAATTAGATGCATTACTTGACAATTCTGATCCGTTCCTGACTACTTCGGAGAAAATCAATGACACAAATCTTGACAAAGAATTCGCTGATTTTATGGAAGTAAAATTCGAATAAGATATTGAGGAAGCTGAAGAAGGAGAAATAGTGGAAGAGAATTTCGAGGAAATAACTTTTAATGATCAAATGAGGATCAAAACTTCTCTTCAAGAACCACCAACTGATCTTGAGCTAAAACCACTTCCCGATTATCTTGAATATGCCTATCTGAAAGAAAATTCACTTCTACCAGTAGTCATATCTTCGTTGCTCAAAGATAATGAAAAAAATGTGACATCTCTGTTCTCAAGAAGCATAAAAAAGCTTTAGCTCGGAAAACTTCTGATATTCTAGGAATTAGCCCCGATTTTTGCAAACACAAAATCACTTTCGAGGAAGGTGCTAAACCTGTTGTGGAAAGACAACATCGACTCAATCCTAACATGAAAGAAGTTGTTAAGAAAGAAATTATTAAACTTCTTGATGCTGGTATCATTTTCCCCATTGAGGATAGCCCTTCGGTAAGTCCCGTTCACTATGTTCCGAAAAAAGGAGGAATGACCGTTGTGACCAACGAACGGAATGAATTAGTTCCTACTAGAACTATCACTGGATGGCGTGTGTGTATTGATTATAGAAAATTAAACAAAGCCACCAGAAAAGATCATTTTCCTCTACCCTTCATGGATCAAATGCTTGAAAGACTAGCAGGGAACAAGTTCTTTTGTTTCCTCGATGGCTTTTCAGGATATTTCTAAATTCCCATTGATCCTGCCGATCAAGAAAAGACTACATTCACATGTCCTTTTGGAACCTACGCTTACCGGCGTATGCCTTTCGGTCTTTGTAATGCACCTGCAACTTTTCAAAGGTGTATGATTGCAATATTCCAAGACATGCTTGAAACATCTATGGAAGTTTTCATGGATGACTTTTCAGTCTTTGGAGACTCATTTGAAGCTTGTCTTTCTAATCTCGATAAAATGCTCGATAGATGCGAAGCAGCACATCTTGTCCTTAACTAGGAAAAATGTCACTTTATGGTGACTGAAGGAATTGTGCTTGGTCACAAAATTTCCAGTGCAGGAATGGAGGTTGACAAAGCAAAAATCGATGTTATCACAAAATTACCACCTCCAACCAAAGTTAAAGCTGTTAGAAGTTTTCTAAGGCATGCCGGTTTTTGCCGTCGTTTTATCAAAGTTTTTTCCAAAATATCTCGTCCCATGACAAAATTTCTTGAAAAAGATTCTGTTTTTTACTTTAATGCGGATTGAATTAAGGCATTCAAAACATTGAAAACCCAACTGACAAGTGCACCTATTATGGTTTCACCTGATTGGTCACTAGCATTCGATGTAACAACTCGTAAATTTCACCTTGTATTAAATTAATATAATATTCTATTGAAAGAACATTTATCCATTTTCTACGTTTAATTTTTTTTAAGATTAAACGTTATTAGTTTATCTGATCACAACAACCAACAAATGTGACGTAACTCACATTCGTAATAATCGTGCTCACACCAAAATGTCTAAATGTTTATTTCAAATAAACATTCTCATATGTCGAGTGTAAAAGTTTTCAACTTTTATTTACCACTTTACGTTATTTCGTTAACGTACGATTATTAAACGTTCAAACTAAACGTTAGCCATTTATTAGAGTTTTAACGAAACTTTTCAGGTTATTAAATTAACTATTAACTTCTATTTATTATCACTATAAATTTTTAGTTTAAATAACGTTTAAACGCTCCAATAACCCATGACTCAGCTTCATAATTGAGTATATTGATAAGTGTTGACATTTTTATAAGTATTAAATTTTTATGTTGCCCGGTTTTGAGTTTCATGACTTAAGGAACTAACATTAGTAATTACCGAGATCAAACTATACTCTATAAAACTAATCTTATCATGTATCGAATCATCATACTAACCCACATGAATTCTTACAAGACCCATGTTATCTAATCTTATCAAGTCCCCTTATCTTCTTATCAAGTTTACCAGTTGCAACATTCATTGAAGACAATCTTGGAGCTCAAGTCTATACATACCGAGCCAACAGCCACCTCCTCTCTCTTTCACTATACACTGCCTCACTACCAGCCACCCTTGCTGCCATCACCATCGCCGAAACCATGCAAGCCACCACGCCACCACTCTTCCTTGGTGCAGTTCAAAAGATGTGAAGATCGAAGGAGCTAACAAGTTGACTCGGGTTTCGATCATGGTTCCGATTCAAGCTATAAGTTGACCACAACTATCACCGTCTTCTTCTCCTCTATTGTGGGTATGCCAAAAATCATATAAAGCTTAGTTTATAATTATTTTTATTAATTTGATTCGAATATAAAAACTGAGATTTATATAAATGGGTTAAGTGATTGGAATGGATTAAAAGTTGTTTTGTAATTAATGGTATCATCGTTAAAAATCGTGGGTTGTGGTTTAATTTTAGTATTACTCGATGTGCTTGTTTTCGTGCTTATTAATATGCTTACAGCTTATTTGAATATTGATAGACTCGTGTAGCTTGTTTTGGTTATTGTTTGGTCTTGACCCAAACTGGGAAACCGAGAGGTTGTTGGTTCGAAGCTTATGTTGTCCGACTTATGTGATTATTTGCAATTACTTATCATGCTTGTGCTTATGTTGGTTTAAGCCTATTTTTGGTGTTAATTGCTTATTTCATAAGCTCTCGCTAGCTTATTCCTTTTCTTTTTGACTTCGGTACAAAACAGCCCCACGAAGGGTGTGATTGTTTTGTGTCCATTTGTTGTGTTCAGTTCAATGAGACACCCAAGTAGGGTGCTCGTTGTGCTTGTTCTTGGCTCAACCACACCCCAAAGGGTGTTGGTTCGTGTTTGTGACAACCTGGTTAATAAACTAACGAGGGGTGTTAGTTTGGTTTATGTTTTAGTCCAGCGTAGCCACCCCGTAGGGTGTGTTTGTTAGCTTATTTTTGGACTTAGTTGGACATGTAGTTTATGGGTATTGCAATAGCCAAAGCGCTGTTTGGTATGTGTAGGGCTTTGACCCACACCGCGACCCAACATAAGGGTGCGCCGGGTTTAATTCTCGACCAGCAACGACCCACATGGGGTGTTCGTTACTCTTGGTTCAACACCAACCCGAGAAGGTGGTGTTTGTCGTTGTTGTTTCTGTTCAGGTCAACCACAAAACCACACCAAGAGGGTGTTTGTTTTTGCTCTTAGTTCACCAGACACCCAAGAGGGTGCATTTGGGGGTTTGTTTGGGTTGTTCGCGGTCAAAGGGAAAACCACCCTAATGGGTATGTTTTGTCTGCTGAAACGCAGCCCCAACAGGGATGTTTGGTTGCTGCAATACAGCCCCAAACAACGGGGTGTTTGGTTCTGCATATTTTCAGCCCAACATAGGCGTTTATACCTGGTTATTTCAGCCCTTAAAGGGGTGCGGTTCGTTGCTAATTTTCTGCACAAAAAGGGTGCGTTTGCTGCTGATTTTCTGCACAAAAAGGGTAAGTTTTGTCTGCTTATTTTATGCACAAAAAGGTGCATTTGGTTTTGATGTTGTCACAACCAAAGGGGTTGTTTGTTTGTTGTTTCTGCCCAACCGAACAGCAGGCATAAAGGGCGTTTGGTTTTGCTTGTTTCCAGCCCACACCGCAAGGTGTTGGGTTTGGTTTAGTTAGCTTGCACCGCAAGGTGTTCGTTTTGCTTATTTCCGCCCTCGAAAGGGTCTGCTTGGTTTTATTTGTCTCGGTCAACAGGATAGCCGAGGGTGTGGTTGATTTGTTTATTTTGTTGATATAGATGTTTATTTATTTGCTTACTTTAAAACTTAAATCGTTAACGGGCTAAAAACATGGAATATTTATCGAACTAAGTATACATTGGACATATTGAACTCGTAAGTGATTTTGACTATTTAGACTTGCGTCGGACTAAAAATAGTAGACACAATAAACTTGTATTGACATTGGACTATTATCGGGCCGAAAAGCCTAATAACCAATAAATATAAATTGAAACTTCTAAGACTAGTTATTAGTTAAACTTAACTAATCTACTTATCTCTCACTTAATTGCTACCTGATCCTTACATGTTTATTTCCTTTCATACGTGTGCTATATGTTTTATACTTTGGTATGTGTGCTCGAGTCTTAACATTCAAACAACCACACGAACGATGATACAAAACCTTTTTACAAACATTGATACAAATATTCCACGAAAGCTAAAATGCTCTGTTAATTGAAACTCATACGCATCGATTACCTTCCGCGTGTCATATTTTGAGACAAGCTTATATTCATTAGGTTATGCCGATTCTGTATCGTTGAGCTACACTTCTTTATACTATTATGCCATACTCCTTGGCGCCGTTGTGTTACTCACGTCACTACATTCCAAGGTGAGTCATAGCCCCACTTTTACTCGTTTAATAACTTTATAAACTCTTTGGGGGAGATACATGCTCAACTACTTGCTTTTACTTTCACAAGTACTCTACACTTTTATGAATTACCGTGAGTTCATATACCTACTTTTATACGTTATTCTATCTCATAGGGAGATACATGCTACAAACATGAACACAAGTACTATTTTCTGTATGCTATACCTGATTGATATTGCCTAAGTTACCGCTATTGTTAAAAGTCCCTCACATCATGAACCATTAATCACTTGCGAGTGAACGCGAATATAGTGAATAGATCTATTCGAGGCTGACTGCCTATTTGAACTAGCCGCGGAAGATGGCCTTAGTTGCTAGCCGGACTAGTCAAATGCACTTTATTTGAAGGAAATAGGAAGATGGAAATCTCCTACACGAGGGCCACATACTTACACCACTTCGGTGGTGTATTCATATCATTTCGATGATACCCGTTAAGGTTTGCGTGTCATGAGACTTAGGGCAATATACTGAACTGTATCAATACGGTACCGTAGTCATGATACGGTACTGTCACTACAAAATTTCGGGCGTATAACAACGTAGCCCACTTTCTCTCAAACTTGAAGCTTGTGTTCAACTGATTAACATACAAACCCTATGGATTCACTCAATCTTTGACCGGTTAGGGCAAACAAACGAACTACTTTTGTGTTGACCCGGTTAGGGCAAACAAACGAACTACTTTTGTGTTGACCCGGTTAGGGCAAACAAACGAACTATGGGTGTATAACAACGTAACACACTACTTATTTCATCAATATTTGTATTTATTACAATTATCTCCCAAACTTGAAACTATTGGAATCAACCATTTTACTTATAAACTCTATGAACTCACCAACCTTTGTGTTGACACTTTTAGCATGTTTATCTCAGGTCCATAATGAACGAGGATGGCACGGAGGAGCACGGATACATCAAGAAGGCTATAATTTTTATTATCATTCGAAAACTTATTTTGTAAACCTTGAAACCACTGGGACCTCATTTTGTAAACTCTGATATTCGAATGGTAAATATTTTAAAACGACTCAATTAGAGATCGTTTTCTATTATTATAACTGTTGTGCCATGAGGTAACACCCAGTTTGAATTCCGCTGCATATCGCGAAATTGGGGGTGTTACAGATTGGTATCAGAGCTATAGTTATAGAGAAACGGGTCTAATTGAGACCTGAACTATAACCACTTTTACAAACAAAACGTTTTATAGCCTTTCGCTCTCCGTGCCTTCCATCCTCCATACGAAATGTGACTTCTAGTTAATTTATGCTACACAAATATATACACATTCGACATGCTTTCGATCACTTTATACAAACAACGGAATAAACATACCTGCGTATGCCTATTCTAAGGCATTACGACTCAATCACATTTCCCCGATCATGTACCTACTCCTTCATTTTGTAAATATAAAACCTTCTCAAGACATTGTAACCAATTACAATGGTCTCTCATACTTATCAGACATTGGGATTATACAATGATCTCCTTTATTTCTCAGACATTGTAAGTTACGCAATGGTCTAACTTACTCTCAAACGTTGTAATGATACAATGGGTATTTCTCGTCGATTTTCCAAGACATTGTGGGTTGTAGAATTCTTACCTTATCTGCGTTAAATATATACTCATCAACTATTTTGAGTACTATATCAACTTCCCTTGATTTCTTACTCCCATCTCTAGAGATGAGTGTAAATACTTCTTCCGTACTCTCGGAACGCCTACGCACTAAATTACCTTGTCGATTAAGTATGAGTGTTGAGTCATAAATTCTTAATTAGAATGATTTACAATGTCTTTATTTGAATGGATTGGGACGCCTTTTTATTTAAATAAAGAAATTGTGAATCGCTGAACCATAAGTTTATATTTATTTATTTACATTGTTTGGGACACCTCTCGATTTAAATAATGAATTATAAATAAGTGGGCTTATTTGTATCCGATATGACATGAGTATGAACTCGAACTTGAGAATCTCCAATATTCTATTACCCAGGAAAAATCTTAAGACCTCATTTGAACTACCTTAGTTCATTCTTAAGTTATCACTTTTGCCGTTACAAATCCTTACAATCATGAGCTATTTATTGAGTTAACAGACTTGTTACACTCTTGACTAGGTTCAATCTCGAACTAACAGACTGAGTACGATATTCCCCACTACTTACTTGGGTACGTAAGATGCCTACTTTACTTAGGTGCGTGAACACCTACACATAAGCTCTCTCACGATCTCCTCCCATTTGTTGGCCCTTATTTTGGAGACATTGTTTCTCGAAATGTTCTCTCTCCACATCCCCACACTGTTTGTTATTGTTGTTGTTACTGTTGTTATTTTTGCCATTATTGGATTCTTGAGCAGCCGAGCTCGTACAACATGATCCACTAGGTTACGAGACATCAGATTAGTGTGAGTGATCAAACGAAGTTGCGTTCTCTTGAATACTGAGTGGAAGTTCTCAGATAAACTTTTCTTATAACTTCTAATTGTTTGAAACCATTACTGGGCACACTACTGCCAACTCTTAAAGCGAAGAATATAAGTTATGATATCAACACCTCTGACAGCAAGGTTCCAAAATTTCACCTTCATTTCTTGCACCTCATTCCGAGGGCAGTACTTCTTAATCACTAACTTCTTCAACTTAGTCCAAGCAATCTTGTAAGCTTTCTCAATACCAATAGATTGTGCAACAACATACACAATCGCAAGAATTGTAACAATATGCGGCATTTTGAAAAATTAATAAGAGAAATATGGGTGGTGGAAAAATGAGGATTAAAATGGGGTATTTATAAAAATAAAAGTAGCCGTTGGGCTACTGTTCATAGCCGATGGGCTACTATTCATAGCCATTTTAAATTACCGTTCATATATATATATATATATATATATATATATATATATATATATATATATATATATATATATATATATATATAAAGGAACAAACTGATTCATCATCTACAAAAGCTGAAGTTCAACAACTTTCTCTACATTCATCAAGTTCTCATCCGAAATCTTCATTGTTAAAAACAGTTTTCAGCGTAAATAATTTATTTTCACAAGACAGGTAATTAGAAACCATGTTATTTTCAAGACTAATTATCAAAAACATGATAAACCCTATAAAATAACAATCTTCATTCAAATTGAATTTTTCCTAAGTCTATTTAACCTTCGAAATAGTATTTTTCACATGTAAGACAATAAATTCTAACTTATAAATTTTCACAAGTGAAACCAGAATCAAACATGTTCACCTAGTTACATGATTAACCTAAATCAAATCAGGAGGAAATATTTATCTGATGAAACACTCGTTACTTTTCTAAGAAGAAATTCCGGATAACGACAAACAACACATTTTTCCACAACGACAAGTGAAAATACGTCACTAGTTATATCGTAAACCAATTGACACAAGAAACCACATTTTTCAACATCTAACACAGACTGAATCTCGGGACGAGATTCCATCTAAGGGGGTGAGACTGTAACATCCCATAAATTTCACCTTGTATTAAATTAATATAATATTCTATTGAAAGAATATTTATCCATTTTTTACCTCTATTTTTTTTAAGATTAAACGTTATCAGTTTATCTGATCACAACAACCAACTAATGTGACGTAACTCACATTCTTAATAATCGTGCTCACACCAAAATGTCTTAATGTTTATTTCGAATAAACATTCCCATATGTCGAGTGTAAAAGTTTTCAACTTTTATTTACCACTTTACGTTATTTCGTTAACGTACGATTATTAAACGTTCAAACTAAAAGTTAGCCATTTATTAGAGTTTTCATGAAACTTTTCAGGTTATTAAATTAACTATTAACTTCTATTTATTATCACTATAAATTTATAGTTTAAATAACGTTTAAACACTCCAATAACCCACGACTCAGCTTCATAATTGAGTATATTGATGAGTGTTGACATTTTTATAAGTATTACATTTTTATGTTCCCCGGTTTTAAATTTCATGACTTAAGGAACTAACATTAGTAATTACCGAGATCAAACTATACTCTATAAAACTAATCTTATCATGTATCGAATCATCATACGAACCCACATGAATTCTTACAAGACCCATGTTATCTAATATTATCATGTCCCCTTATCTTCTTATCAAGTTTACCAGTTGCAACATTCATTGAAGACAATCTTGGAGCTCAGGTCTATACATACTGATCCAACAGCCACCTCCTCTCTCTTTAACTATAGACTGCCTCACCACCAACCACCCTTGCTGCCATCACCATCGCCGAAACCACGCAAGCCACTCTTCCTTGGTGCGGTTCAAAAGACGTGAAGATCGAAGGAGCTAACAAGTTGACTCGGGTATCGATCATGGTTCCGAGTCAAGCTATAAGTCGACCACAACTATCACCATCTTCTTCTCCTGTGTTGTGGGTTTGCCGAAAATCATATAAAGATTAGTTTATAATTATTTTTATTAATTTGATTCGAATATAAAAATTGAGATTTATATAAATGGGTTAAGTGATTGGAATGGATTAAAAGTTGTTTTGTAATTAATGGTATCATCGTTAAAAACCGTAGGTTGTGGTTTAATTTTAGTATTACTCGATGTGCTTGTTTTCGTGCTTATTAATATGCTTACAGCTTATTTGAATATTGATAGACTCGTATGGCTTGTTTTGGTTATTGTTTGGTCTCGACCCAAACTGGGAAACGGAGAGGTTGTTGGTTCAAAGCTTATGTTGTCCGACTTATGTGATTATTTGAAACTACTTATCATGCGTGTGCTTATGTTGGTTTAAGCTTATTTTTGGTGTTAATTTCTTATTTCATAAGCTCTCGCTAGCTTATTACTTTTATTTTTGACTTCGGTACAAAACAGCCCCATGAGGGGTGTGATTGTTTTGTGTCCATTTGTTGTGTTCAGTTCAACGAGACACCCAAGTAGGGTGCTCGTTGTTCTTGTTCTTGGCTCAACCACACCCCGAAGGGTGTTGGTTCGTGTTTGTGACAACCTGGTTAATAAACCCACGAGGGGTGTTAGTTTGGTTTGTGTTGTTCCCTTTACAAGCTTAGAAGTAACTACAAAGTTAATCTAATTCTGTTTATGACTGAGATTAATGTATTGATTAATTATACCAAATAAGTAAAACGTAAATATAAAAACACAAGTTTTTCAACGTTTAAATTCTTATTAGAAATCAATCAAAGAATCTATTACCCAAGTGTTTTGCGGAAGAAACACTTGGGATTGAATAGACAAGGTATGGGGTTGTCTCCTCTCTAAACTCATGCTATGCTTTGAGTGGTAACAATAAGACCTGCTAAGCTATCTCAGGGATGTGGTTACTCTTTGGAGGAGAAAAGTGGTTTTGTAAAAGTCTAAGCTTTTAATGCACAAAAACTTATCCCACTTTTCTCCATCTGTTCCTATTTAAACACAAGTATAAAAGAGCACTGATGATTAAAATAAAAAAATAATAAGCAAGCGTGTCTGACAACTACAACAGTATTTGTCATTTCTAAAAACCAATAGGAATAGACCAAAAGTCTTTTCGAGTGTCAGTTCTGACACTTCTTGACTTTTGTCGTTTTAGGGAAGGTTCGTTTCTGGCCCAATAAGACTACTCCTTATCTCTTCAAACTCTTCCCGACTAATCCCGCCTTTCTTTCAGACTTCAGGTTCTTTAGTCCACGCCTTCAGTCTTCAGTCTTTAATCACTTATTGTTGTTGAGGAGACTAGGGGTTCAGTGAGTTCTTGTCAAACACTCACTGAACCCTTTACCTTCTTATTTGGCTTAAGTGACATTCAGGAAGTTCCACCTCACTGAATGATGAATCTTTCTTCTTAGCTCGTCCTAAGCATCATGAAGGTAACTCACTGAGTGACTGATGTGTCGCGGGTCGTGCAAGTTTTAGAAATATATAAACACAATTTATCCAATTCTATAATCAACACATACGAGCATGTATACTCGTCCGTGGTAGTAAAGGTGGGTAAGTCGAGATCGTCCCAAGGGAATTGTTGTTTGGGTTTAGTAAAATAAGTTTTAACAAAAAGGGTTGTCAATCCAATTTGGTGTAAGTTCTAAGGCAAGAAAAATCCAATCAATCAAAAACAAATATACTTGTGTGTAATTCGTTGACTAATTGTATAGAGTAATCTACCAAGTTGGGTGTAACTTGTAATGATGCACAACTTAAAATGAGTGATTCACAATCAATGGTTTTTATCATGAGAAATCATCTCTAAGAATTCAATCTCCTAGTTAATTCCTTTCAGCCTAGTTTAACTATTACGACAATTCTATTAAACTCTTTGTTGTTTGAAAAGCATTTCTTATCTTAAGAATTCCTACAAATCCTTTCGGCCTTTTCTCGTGATGAAATCGTTTCCAAATCCATTTTAATGAGTTAATATGGTGCTTGTCACACACCATAGTCCATACTAATTCGTGCACTAACTTTTTGGAATAAAAACATAAAGAAAATCCTTTCGACCTTTGTTAATCTTTAGAACTGTTTTTACCAACTAATTAAGCAAGATTAGATTGTATTTCAACAAACTCATAAAAAAAGACATGTTTTCATGCATCACTATGAAATAAGAATACTCCAACAATTGTCACATCATACACACAAGTATAACCAAAATCACTCCATAACAATTATAATCAAACACAAGTAACAAACCATACTTTCATTCATCTTAAAGTAAACGTAGTTTATAATAACTCAACAAGAAATACCTAATTGTGGAATTACAAGAACTAGAATTATGGAACTATAGCAATCCACGCTCCTCCAATCGCCTATGATTACACGTAAACAACTCCACACTCGAACACAACTCTTGAGACTCGAAATCAAGGTTCCCTGGATGTTTTCACAACAATTACAAGCTTTCGGGCAATGATAATAAGTTTAGCAAGGACTTGGTGTAAGCCTTCACTAAGTTTTGGGTGTCACACTTTGTAATCTAGCCTTGGGTCCTTTAAATAAGTGAAGGAACCCTTTCTCCTCAAGCAAAAACATCCTCTAGTGGTAAATAAGCAGGAAATGATAAGCCACCATGATTATGGGGCTTAAATTCGTCAATAAATGCAACTTTGTAATAGCAGTCTCTTCCAACCGATCGGTATTGAGGTCCAACCGATCGGTTGGATCTCTCGGTAAATTATTCTTCTCCCATCCGAATCGGATGCGGGCACCATCCGATCGGATGGGGCCTTCGTGAACACACATTTTTTATTTTTCTTTTCTTTTCTCGATACGTGCTTGTTCCTTTGTTGTGGCACTACTTCCTTTCATAGAACTTGATCTTTTCTTGATATATGAACACATAAATCTTGACATTATCAAATCCTTGAATTCTCGTGTGGTTTCTCTCTCTTTTTCTTCTCGTGAATCTTCCAATGTGCATAATCACTTCATTTCTTTATCTTTTTATCATCTTTTCCTGTACTTGGCTATATTTTCTTGCATATACACTTTTTCACGATTTAGTAACAAATACACTCAAATATAACCAAATATAATGCACAAAACTAACGATAACGTGACTAAAAACATGTTCAATTTGAGCGTCATCATATTCCCCCACACTTGAGTTTTGCTCGCCCTCGAGTAAGTCTAGCTTTTAGAAAAATCTGATATCAGTGGCATCTTCATTATGATTCTAAAAATCCAACAACCATCCCAATGGAACAATTGTTAATTTTAATTTAAATGTGAAAAATTCTTGAAACATAAACAAGTTAATTTGAGCTTGATAACATAACTAAGCACCTCACAAAGGAATTTTAAATTCACTCAACACTCAAGGGTAAATTTAATGGTACATCACTCAATTGCTCAGACATGATTCATGTTTCTTACCATAAGCTTGTACGAGTATCAAAACAACAAAATAAAACATCAAAGAGGTCTTTTATTCGGGTTTAAGGTTAAGGGTACCTGGCTAATGTGCAAATATTTCATACAAGAACATAATAGCTCGCTAACAACGAATTCTTGACTAGCTAAGCAACGGATGGTCACTAGATTGTACCTTGGTTCGCTAACAACGTTATTTGCATAACGGATGGTCACCAAAACACGCACTAGCTCGCTAGCAACGTTTTTCAACTATTCAAAAACCCGGATGGTCACTAGAACATCCATGCACTACATATCTAAACAAAGCCATCACTAAATTCGGATGCTCGAAAGCTAACAACGAATCAAGTAATTGGTAAAGGTAAGGATAAGACATGGGAATTATTTGTGATTGGTTTCTACAAAAAATAAATAAATAAATAAATAAGAATCAAGTCCAAATTCCGTTCCCAACTCTTTATACCTCAAATGATCACTCCACCAAACTTCTTCGATTATTATTATTCTGCATCTCATACTAACTCCTTTCTTCCTTCATAGCTCATTGACTATTTTATTTTCATCCATTCATACATTCATAGCTCATTGGCTATTCATTCCTCTCTTTTTTTTTAACTCACTTCTTTTTCGTCACCCCCACACTTTGGATGAGCACACGCTACAAAAAATTCAAATAAGAGTAGCGACCTCCTTCTTCATTGAAACAACACATACACATATCAAAGTGTGGTCAACATGTAATCATAAAAAAATAACTAGTTTTGAACTTCAATTGAACTTGATTCGGGTAAGGCTAAGGTGTAAGGTGTAAAATCTTTTTGTATTTTTCTGGATTTAATCAAAAGAAAAGATAGGCTCAGAAGGTGTAACTAAGGGTATCTAGCGTAAAATATTCACGCTAACAAATGGTTTCCAAATACATAGGTTAACTAACCGATGTGGTTAGCAAAAAATATTTTTGTAAACGGTTGGCCATTTGGTGTAAATCCTAATTTGCCTCTTATCATTTGAATATATTTTATTACTCGAAAGTAATTTTAACCGTAATGCATAACACGTACAAGTTCTAGAATCAACATAATCACCGGCACACTCATAACGAAATATAGAGCATAAGAAATGCTTTATACAAAAAGGCTTAAATCCTCACAATTTAAGGTGGGTTATAACATGTGCTAGCAATAGTTGTCAATAGCTCTCCTTACTTGATTAAATTCCAAAACTTTTTCAAATAGCCTCATTTTTTACCAATGAATCAATCTATATAAAAAAGAAAATAACTAGAACATCAAGGGCGAACTCTAGTCACTCGAAACCCAAAATTCTACTAAAAACTTAAAAATTTAAAAATTAAACCAATTTTTCCTATTTTCTTCCCTCCCCCACACTTAAGTTTTGCATTGTCCTCAATGTAATAAAATGAACTTAAAAGTAAAGGAAATGGGAAAAATTTAGCTAAAAAGGTACTACCCGGGAAAAATTCGCATAGGCATATTTGACCATAAGTAAGCACATGAGTTCTTCTAACTCCAAATATTGATCAACACTAAGCTTCCATTAATTCTTCCCCTGCAAAAACTATACGCGAAACAAACAAACCAAAATACTAAAACAAACAAAAGTAGTTCAAAACAAACCATAAATAATAAAATCATAATAAGGTTAAGTTAAAGTAGTAGAAACAGAAATTATTCGACCCATCATTGTTTTTAAAACACAAACATTGATCAACCAAATCTTCGATGATCATCAATCATCGGCATCCATGTGTTCATTACCATGAATCTGCTCATCTTCACTTTCATCATCATTCTCTTCTTCTTCTTCTTCTTCCTCATAATTCTCTTCTCCTTCAAAAACTGTGAAAGCTTTTTGTCTCTTTCTTCCAACACCCGATGAAGAACCTCCTACATCGTATCTCAAACCTCCAACATTTGGAACTCTACCATAAACTGGCACTGGATCGGGGAATGGTGCGTACCCGGGATACGGATAAGGATATTGGCCAGGATATGGGTCATACTGAATTGGGTAGGGTGGAACATTTGGTGGGTTGTAGGGAGGTACCTCGTAGTTGGCATCACGAGCCACATGTTGAAGCATCAGCATGGAATAATCATAGTTGTAATTTTGCCTCATCATCATAGAATCTCTCCACACTTCCCTACACTCTATCTCATTCAATTCATGATTCCAATCTCCCCATCCCGAGTCAAAACTACCCGGGGCATGAACATTCCCAATTGGTGGTGATGGTTGATACGGTTGTTGTTGATAAGGTTGTTGTGATGCTCCTTGAGGTGCGACCATCGTTGGTTCTGTCCAAGCTCCCAACATCCTTGTTTTCCTATCCAACGCTCTACCGAAACTTTTATCATCCCACGTCTCAATTTCCTTCATCTCCGAACATTTCTCCAATTCCTCATTCACAAAATAATCCAAATTTCTTGCCAACATAGTCACATAGTGACCTCCACAAATCACACTATTATCCTTTATCCCTGGTGCTCTTCTTGAAAGATACTTGGCTATTATCCAAGCCGTGTTCCCGTTCTTATCTTCCTCCAACAATTTCGTTAGCCACAAATCCGGTTGATTGCACTTATCCCTGCTACCTGTTCTATGCAAAACCCCCCAAGCGATCAATTTTTGTAAAATCTTCATAATAGGATTCCTTAACTTGGACGAGTTTCTTCTACCACAACCTAGATCTCCCACTCTATTCCAATAATCCGTGATTCCTTCATACTCATTATGCTTCCTTACCAATCTCGCAAAATGAGGTGGAAACGAACGATGCTCAATTTCATCTTAGTCGTATAGGCCAAGAGCAACAACAAATTCCGGCAAAGTATAAACATGCTCCCTACCACAAAGCCTAAACCAGATACATTTATCATTTACGACATCCACAATCTTTCTTTCAAAATAAAAAGTGGAGAAAAACTCCAAACACCATTCTCGATTAACATTCTCATAAATACTAAACGCTCTTTCCCACGAAAAATCTTCAAAACTATCACCATCTCACTCATATACATATGACATTCTCATCATTTTTCTCAACTCCATCTCACAATCATATTCTGCAAACAAATTCCAATCAACTAACCTTGGCTTAGCAATTTCTCTCCCTTGTAGCTTTGAAAGACGCTCCCGAAAAGCGTGCTTTTCCTCCTTCCTAAGGTTGCTAAACTTCAAGTTTTCATTACGCTCCGGATTGAGAGTATATTTGACCTTGCTCTTAGCATTCCTTTGCACATACTTTGTTACAATCGGATTCACTCGACCACGTGATGAACTCGAGCCACCTGCAACATAACTCTAGAAAACACAAACATATGATCGTATAAGAGCATAAGAACCAAGATTACAAGATTTAGAAGTCACGAAACTTGTTTTAAAAAATTTCTTTTTTCATTTACCGAGCCATCCATCCGATCGGTATTCCTCCAACCGAATCGGATGGATTAAATGTCCCAGCCCAACCGATCGGTATTGCCCCGCAACCGAATTGGTTGGGACCTACTGTCTCAAAAAGTTTTTCTTTCTCCGACTTCCAATCAATTCTATCAAATTCTACTCTTTCCTATCATGCATTTGATCAATTATCATGGTTTCTACATATCCCACTCATCTCCAAAACATATTCATAACATATTCGCATGATTTCTCAATCTTCCTAGAACATATGAACACTACCAAATCAAAGCTCCTCAATTTATGTTCTAATCCACAATGCATCATCCTAGCATCACTAATCAACAACTAAATAACACGTGCGAATCATCAATTGCAATCTAAATCGATTCAAAGTTTTGACCCATTTTAATCCGAAAATTCAATCAATCAATTCTTCCTCAAAACTTAATCAATCCATCTAATTCTTTTTGCACTGAATTCCTCAATCATTTACCCATCTATTCCAAAAAAAATTACATCTTAATTCGAACTATATCAAAAATACCCAAATTTTGACCTAATTCAAGAAATCCGAATTAAAACCTAATTAATACAAATTGATGATGTTACTTACTTGTTTAGGTGCCATAGATGATCCTTCAACACTCCTGCAACACTTAATAGACTCCTAATGGTCGAATTTTTGAACCCCAAGTTTGGTGGATTGAGTGTGTGTGTGTTTTTGTGATTTTTGAAATCTTGAGTATATATATTTCACTCCATCCGATCAGTATTGAACTCCATCCGATCCGGATTGAAGTTTTGCAAAAACTTCACTTTTTCTTTTGTCAACACTTTATCACACTGGTAAGAACAAGTAAAAGTGTTTTTACTCTTCAAAAATACTCCTTTTAAGCATGAAAATACTCCACCACACTTAATCTCCCAACTTGTTTTTCAAGTCTATCTCTACAACTTCTAAAACAAAACTTAACACTTAAACTCACAACATAACTTCATAAACTTAAAACTTAATAAAACCAAGACAATCAAAAGGTCTTAACTTAAACTCAAACTTAAATGCAAACATTAAACTACTAGAAATTCATAAAAATTAAAAAGAAAACAAACAAAACACTAGCACAAGCTTTGTGCTTTTATTCTTCAAACTCTTGTCTTTCATCCTTCAAAATACTCGTGCCTCAAGATATCTTCATTTTGAAACTTCCCGGACAACTTCCGGTTAGTCATTTGTGTTTTAAATTTCCTTGTAAAGTTCCTTCCATCCGGACAAACTATATCAAACTTCACATGCCATTCTCCGTCTCCTTCTTCCTTCTTGTAAACACTAGATCCTTCGGGTCCCCATTCCAAATTCTTTAGTTGGACCGGTAAAAATCCAAGAAAATCTGTCAATTTGTTAAACACAAAAACATTCTTAAAGGGGTTATAGAAAGCCTCCATCGCTAGAGCTCTTTCCATCTCATCTTCAATGTCAAAGTAACTTGGGACAACCGGCCCATATTTAGGCCTCCCTTCTTCATCTCTACCTACTTTAAAACAACCCAAGTGGTCTTCTTCTTCATCTTCATGAACTTCCATAACAATCTTTCCTCTAGGTTTAGGATAATACGTATGCTTCAAGATTCCATCACTAATAGTCATAGTACCTCTACCCATATCTATAGTAGCTCCACAAGTTCTCAAAAACGTTCTTCCTAACAACAATGGTAACTCCTTATCCACCGGAATGTTAAGCACAAGAAAGTCGGACAAGAAAGCTTGATATCCTACTTGGACTCTAACATTCTTTACTTCTCCCATCGCTTTTGCTCGTGAATTATCAGCCATAGTAAGATTATATTGATTTGGTTGAGGATTACCAACTCCTAATCTCTTATACAATGGATACGGCATTACATTCACACTTGCTCCCGTGTCAGCCAATCCATACATCGCATCTGTTCCATTCACTTTAATCGGTAACACAAAATTTCCCGGATCGCTCTCCTTTTTGGGCAACCCATTCTCAACTATTCTTTCTCTTGCAATCTCATCAAAATTCTTATCTTCTAACCTAGCCCTTGCCATCATAACTGCATCCAACTTCTTACGATAAGTCATGTAATTGTTCAACACATCAATAACCGGCTTTTCCTCCATAAGCTCCTTAAACTTCATTTCCAAATTTTCTAAAATCGCTTCCTTTTGCTCTTGGGTTAATGGTTTAACTATTTGTGGTGTTTTGGGTGGTGAACTAGATGAAGAACTTTCATTTTTAGGGGTGGAGGGTTGGGTAAGTTTGTTAAGTGGTGTTTTCTTTCTATTCTCTTTTCCCATTTTAACAATCTCTCCCTTTCCTACCTTTTCTTCTACCATATCATCAACATCAATCCTCATCTCTCCCAATGCAAAATCAATCCTACATTTAGTCGTAACCATGAAATCTCTACCAAACACAACTTCTGGTTCATCAGCATTCCCATATTCCAAAACAACAAAGTCAACTTTGAACACATAACCATAAATATTGACATTCACATCTCTCACTATCTTTCTTCCATAATCCTCATAGTCAAGTCTAACAAAACCAAGCTTACCAAGCATATCTTCCATAATGTAGTTGTCACCATATTCTATATTAAGCTGAGGATCCCAAGCTTTTATACCTTCCACACCACAAGGTGTAGATTACCTCATGAACGGTGCATCAAACTCTTTAGGTGGTGCTCGTGTAAACACAACAACTCTTTTCTCCTTAGGTAAACAAACATGATTTTCTCCAACTTCTTCTTTCCTTTCAAAATCAACCTTAGCTTCTTCCAAAATATTTTCCAAACTCTCCAATGAATCACCCGAATCTTTTAGCATCTCTTCCAAATTTCTCAAGTATTCCGACACATTGCTTAAACTCTCCATTCTACTTAAACACTAACTATAACATAACCACAAAAACAAAAAATCCAAACTATTAGCGTGAGGGTTAGTTATAATCGAAACATATTAAAATATTAAACCAAAGCAAGCAAACAAACAACTTCAAACTCTTAAAACATCAAAACAACTAAAAATTAAAAATTTCAAAAACTTTTACCGAGGCATCCATCCGTTCGGTATTGAACTCCATCCGATCGGATGGTTGAATCGTTAAAAATCAGATTTACTCAACCGAATCGGATGCGGGCAACATCCGATCGGTTAGATCGAAAATTAAAAAAAAAATTATATATTTATAAAAAAAACTGAATTAAAACTTTAATATAAAAAAAACTAATAACTACCATTAAACTAATTCATAAAAAAAATGAAAAACAACACATAATTAATAACTTACTAACCATTTAACTAATAACTAATTATCAACTTTAATAGTCATTAAACTAATTAACTAGAACAATTAATAAAACTCTTAAGCTACCAATCATTAAACATGAAATTAACTATATTAACTAAGCTTAATAAAAAAATTAAAAGCATTAAACTAGGCTAATTACCACTATTAATTATCTAATTAAACTAACATTTAATCTAATCATTAAACTACCATTAAAACCTGAAAATAACAAAAATAATAAAAAACTAAAACTTTTTACCGAGGCCACCAACCGATCGGATGGGTATCCATCCGGTTCGGTTGGCTCCGAACCAATTTTTTTTTTTTTTACTTTTTCTTTACTACAAAACTTATAAACTACCAAACCAAACTACCAAGTAAATTAACCAATTCCCCGGCAGCGGCGCCAAAAACTTGATGTGTCGCGGGTCGTGCAAGTTTTAAAAATTTATAAACACAATTTATCTAATTCTCTAATCAACACATACAAGCAAGTATACTCTTCCGTGGTAGTAAAGGTGGGTAAGTCGAGATCGTCCCAAGAGAATTGTTGTTTGGGTTAAGTAAAATAAGTTTTAACAAAAAGGTTTGTCAATCCAATTTGGTGTAAGTTCTAAGGCAAGTAAAATCCAATCAATCAAAAACAAATATACTTGTGTGTAATTCCTTGACTAATTGTATAGAGTAATCTACCAAGTTGGGTGTAACTTGTAATGATGCACAACTTAAAATGAGTGATTCACAATCAATGGTTTTTATCATGAGAAATCATCTCTAAGAATTCAATCTCCTAGTTAATTCCTTTCGGCCTAGTTTAACTATTACGACAATTCTATTAAACTCTTTGTTGTTTGAAAAGCATTTCTTATCTTAAGAATTCCTACGAATCCTTTCGGCCTTTTCTCGTGATGAAATCGTTTCCAAATCCATTTTAATGAGTTAATATGGTGCTTGTCACACACCATAGTCCATACTAATTCGTGCACTAACTTTTTGGAATAAAAACATAAAGAAAATCCTTTCGGCCTTTGTTAATCTTTAGAACTGTTGATGAACTCAAATAAGTACATTTTATTATCATCATTTATCCTATTTATTTGACTTGTTTTATTATATTATATATGAGAATTGATACGTTAATGTTTACTTTTGTAATTCTCAGGTAAAAACAAGTATTATGTGAAACTTGGCGATTTTGGACTAATTATGGAGCAAAACAAGCAAGATGTTAAGAGTCTACTGAAATGTACAAGATCAAGATCATTCTGCTCCAGATACGCCGCAACATACTTCTTACATACGGCGTATCACTATCAAGATTTCACAAGTTACAATCCAAGACAGCAAAGGACATGCGCCGCATAGAGAAATGGAGTTACGCCGCATCTTAAGGCGGTGTACGAATATTCCTGAATATATTAATCTTGGACCCCACGCGAAGTTAAGTCAATGCGCCGCATCTAACCCTCAGACAGAAACTATAAATACCCCAAAGTCAGACGAATTTCGGGGTTGAACAGTGCAAGATACCATACGTACGAGTACCAAACCAGAGACGAATTCAGACGTATTAGCAGCACAAGACACACCCTGAACGAAGATACAAGAGCTGTAAGAAGGTCCTGCATGTATTCAATTCATTAAGTAGTTTTGTTTTATTGTATTAGTACACTTTAATTCATCAGGATTGATGGGCTGATGTCATGTGACTACGGAAAATCATGCACACCCCTTAAAATTGCTTTCCCATTAATTAAAGTTTATATGTTGATGTCTTTGGTGACTTTTATTAGTGCATTGATAACCTCTGTGTCTAGCTGAGCATTGCTTGGGTCGCCATGCCCCTTCCTCGCCTATTTATTCTATCGTTTCTAGGATAGTGGGATAGACATAAGTGATCATTAAGGGTTTACTCGTCGATAAGATTAGAGCCAACGAGAAAGGATTAATTATATACACTTCATATAAAACTAGCAATAAAACAAGTGACAAGCTACTTAATTATCAGGACAGGTCTTCTTATTGTCTCAAGTATCTATCTGTGTACGTGTGTGCTAATCGCTGATTCGTGCTCATTAGTTTAGTTTAATATTTAATCATAACCAAACCGTGCCAGTCTCTCAGGCTGAAACCCCCTTGCGTTAGATTAGGTTGTATAGCTAACTTAGGATATTAAAATACTGATTAGAATAACTAGATAATACGTTCCACTCTTTGTGATCGACACTCTACTTAACATTATATTCATACTGACCGGGTACACTGCTCGTTAAGTGTGTGTGTTATTGATAAGTCGGCTAAATATAAATTTAAAACTTGAGTAGGCATTAATACTGCTAAACCGCAACGACACACGCACGCACCAACTGTTTTTACCAACTAATTAAGCAAGATTAGATTGTATTTCAACAAACTCATAAAACAAGACATGTTTTCATGCATCACTATGAAATAAGAATACTCCAACAATTGTCACATCATACACACAAGTATAACCAAAATCACTCCATAACAATTATAATCAAACGCAAGTAACAAACCATACTTTCATTCATCTTAAAGTAAACGTAGTTCATAATAACTCAACAAGAAATACCTAATTGTGGAATTACAAGAACTATAATTATGGAACTATAGCAATCCACGCTCTTCCAATCGCCTATGATTACACATAAACAACTCCACACTCGAACACAACTCTTGAGACTCGAACTCAAGGTTCCCTGGACATTTTCACAACAATTACAAGCTTTCGGGCAATGATAATAAGTTTAGCAAGGACTTGGTGTAAGCCTTCACTAAGTTTTGGGTGTCACACTTTGTAATCTAGCCTTGGGTCCTTTAAATAAGTGAAGGAACCCTTTCTCCTCAAGAAAAAACTTTCTCTAGTGGTAAATAAGCAGGAAATGATAAGCCACCATGATTATGGGGCTTAAATTCGTCAATAAATGCAACTTTGTAACAGCAGTCTCTTCCAACCGATCGATATTGAGGTCCAACCGATCGGTTGGATCTCTCGGTAAATTATTCTTCTCCCATCCGAATCGGATGCGGGCACCATCCGATCGGATGGGGCCTTCATGAACACACATTTTTTATTTTTCTTTTCTTTTCTCGATACGTGCTTGTTCCTTTGTTGTGGCACTACTTCCTTTCATAAAACTTGATCTTTTCTTGATATATGAACATAGAAATCTTGACATTATCAAATCCTTGAATTCTCGTGTGGTTTCTCTCTCATTTTCTTCTCGTGAATCTTCCAATGTGCATAATCACTTCATTTCTTCATATTTTTATCATCTTTTCCTGTACATGGCTATATTTACTTGCATATACACTTTTTCACAATTTAGTAACAAATACACACAAATATAACCAAATATGATGCACAAAACTAACGATAACTTGACTAAAAACATGTTCAATTTGAGCGTTATCAGTGACTGTTCACTCAGTGACTTAATAGTGTTTACGGTTGTTTAACACTTAGCTTAATTTGTGTCCAAATCCTGTTTTCAGGATGCTTAGGTACTGACGGACCTAATAATATCCCCCTATTTGGATATAAATTATGCCTAAGTGTTTTGATCAGTTATAAGTGAGCAAATGGGCTTCTACTCATACTGAATATACTAGAAAGCAATGAAAGGATACTGAAATAACAAAACACGGGCCATCATTTTATTTATGTCATTTGCAAAGTCCTAACATCTAACATAACACTCAGGGTTCTTATTCTCCTTCCAAGATACCCAAGAGTTCCAGTTTAGCTCTCTTCGACACTAACACTTCTTTTTCAGGTCGCTCTTTCATCATCCTATCCAACAGCTTGACAAACTCTTCATTTTCACGACCCTTCACTTGAAGTGCCATTAGCTTGTATGCCAGGAGAGTTGTCGTTTCCACTAGGTTGATGTCACTGACTCGCTGGAAGGCTGATTGGTCAAACTCATCGACAAAGAATATGCCATACTCAGGCTCCTTGATGACCAGGTTGGGAACAAACTTGACTCCCTGAGGAGGAATCCTATTGCAGTGAAGAGCAGCTATGAATTGTTCAGGCTCCTGACCCATAGCTTTTCTATTCCTCCCGGTCTTCTAAGTAGGCTCAGGGATTGACAGTCCCTGAGAAGCAAGCGCCTTCTCATGATCTATTCCTAAACTCTTAGCCACTTTTTCCAATTCTTCATATTTAGAGTTCAGGGTCTTGAGAAGGCTGGGAACGATCTTGCCTTGCTTCTTCCTCAGGATGGGCATCATCATGTCCCATTCCCTTAACCCATATTCTGAGAATCTGAAGGGTTTATTTACCTCAGACTTTCTTGGTCCCTTGTGAACCGTAACGCTTATAGGGGTTGTCAGGTGAATGGTCATGTCAGTGATGGTGCCTTCTCCCTTGATCTTTGTTATGTGCCACATGTACATCTCATAGGTTTTCTTCCTCCTATCTTCTCTAAGCTTAGCCTGCTGATTGTTTTCCTGAATGAGTTCAGCCTAAAGCTTGAGGAATTCTTCCCCCTTGATGTCCTTTTCAGTCTCCTTGATCACTTCCTTGGCAACCTCAACAATTATGGGTCTTTTGAGTTTCTTGTCCTTTTCTTTGGCCCTTTTTATGTCCTGTTCATGCAAGACTACGGCCACTTCCGCTGGAGTCCCAAAGAAAGTCTTTCCTCTATCCAATTCAACCTGAAATGGTGCATCAGGGTCTGGACGCACTTCAGTTGATGCTGGCACCAGTTGCATTTAAGGAGGATCTTCAGTCACCATGATTCCCTTCCCTTTGTCATTGGGAGGGGGTTGATTGGTGGTGGTTTCAGGGACTTCAGTTGTTACAACTACAAGGGCAGAGGAAGAAGGTTGTTCAGGAGTTTGATCATCAAGTTTCTCCCCCTCAACAGATGCTGGAACTTCAGTGTATGCACCTGTTGACTGAGGAGTTGGGGTAACCGGAGAGGTCTGAAGAATTGTAAGGATGCTGGAGACCATCTTCTTTATGTCAGTGGTCTCATTCTTCAGGGCAGAGATGTCTGCCGCCATTGTAGCCCGAGTGTCAGCGAGTTCAGTGACCTTGGTGGTATAGTGGGTGATCAGCTCATTATGTTTTATTGAGAGCTGATCAAAGGCTGAGGATCTTGTGTTTAGGTACTCCTTGGAATCAGCTGCTAACTAATGAATAGAATCTTGCTGAGACCTTATGGTTTTGAGATCCACCCCCTGAAGGAGCTTGAGAAGCTAAGTAATGTTGGTGGAGGTGGTCTTCTGAGTATCCATGTACTCTTTCAGCTTTTTGATCAGGGTGGGATCATCTTCGAGTTCTTCCTGAATATAATCAAGAGCCTTCAGTATGTTGGTGAGCTGCTTGCCTTGTTCAGTTCCCATACAATCGAGAGATTCCCTCAGGTCACCGAGTTGTTTGTCAGTGAGTTTGCCGACCTGAAGCACTTTACCCTGTGATTCTTCAACAGTAGCCCTGAAGTCAGCATAGGAGACTGCCGCTTCAGTATGCTGGTTCCATTGTTCTTCAGTAAGCTCACGGAAGAGGGCATGGTTGGCCTTGAGGAGGAACTTGACTAGTTGCCTTTCCATGAGTGGAAGAATGTTATCATACTTCTGCAACCACTGAGGAGTAGCGGGAGCAGAGGAGTGACCTGATGATGATGATGTTGTTGGGTTGGTTAAGGTGAGGGGTTGTTGATCCTCAGGAGGAGGAGATGATTGTTGTTGTTCAGGGTGCTGAGGAGAGTTGTGTGTTTCAGTCTCCATTTCTTCCTCAGCAGCAAAGATTTCTTCTTCCCCAAAATCTACCATCTCCTCATCGGATTCTTCATCCATGAGATTGTGAATATCCGCAAGATTAGGAACCTTGGCTGAATCCGGCTCCCCCTCAGAAGAGGGCTTGCCTTCGTTGTGGCCAGGCCCTGACCCCTCCAAGTGCACTGAGTGGGTTTTCTCAGCCTGGACTTTGGAGTCAGTTCCCGAGTGACTGGATCCACCATGAGGGGTTTTGGGTTCCGTATCAGCGGGTGGTTTTAATCCCTCTGAGTCTTTGTCCCCCTGAGTGCCTTCAAGGACTGGTGGGCGTTCTCCAGTACTATCATGAGGCAATGATTGTTGGTGGACCCCCTTCCCATCAGGGTTGTACTGCCCTTTTGGGGATTTAGGGTCCTGTTCTCCCTGAGATCCTGAGTGTGATTTCTCAGGACCGTAAGCGGGATGTGAGTGGGTGTGGGTCCCCTTCTCAGTAGAGTAGTGCTGCTCTACCGAGGATTTAGGACCCTTTTCTCCCTCAGGAAAAGGTTTTGATTGACTAATGCCTTCATCGGGATGTGAGAGGGTGAAGGTTCCAGACCCCACTGACTTGTGTATGTCAGTAAAGCCATGAGGAAGGGTTTTTCCCGAGGACACTGAGGATGATTTCTCAGTACCCTCCGTTGGCATTTGTTTTAAGGTCAAGAGGGTCTCAATGATGGGTGTCTCTGAGGTCTTGGCCATTGTTTGCCTTTCTTTAGGCTCTGAGGCAGAAGTCTCAAGGGTGAGTGGTTTGGGTTTAACCACCTTCTTGGACCCTGCCTTCTTTTTCTTCTTCTCCTGCTTTGTAGGAGAAGGAACAGGAGAGACAGCATTTGCTCCCTGAATGACCAACAGCATGTATGTGGTCAGGGAGACTGGTTGTACCTCAGTAAGGTCTCTTGAATAGTTGGCTTTATGAAGGACGTCAGGTTTAGATCCCTCAACGTCAGGCCTAACATAATCAGAGCCTAGTAAGTCCTGAAGCACACAGGAAATGAATCTAGGGTAAGACATGTGTCTTTGCCTAGATTTTCCTGAGAGCTTGGCTACGAGGTCTCGGAAGATTATTCCTCCGATATCTATTTTTCTACCCTCCAGGAGACTGAACACCATCAATTGTTGTGATGCATTCAATTGCTCCATGGAGGATTTATTGCCTCCAAGGACCTGAATGACAAAGGTCATCAGGATCCTCCAGACAGGAGAGAACCAAGTCTTAATTATTGGTGCTTTGGCCAATAATGTTCCTTGGGCCACGTCAGGTTGTTTTGGGTCATGTGGCCCTAGTAAAAGCAATTCGGCCTTTACTTCTTGGTCAGTGGGGTTGGGCTCAAAGTTCTCAGTGAAATCAAGACCTGTGACCTTGATGAAGGTTGCGTAATCTAGGGAGAGGGTCCTTATCCCATTCATCACTGAGAATGTGATTATTGAGTATTTGGTGTCCTCAGGGCTTGTTGCCACTGCTGTACACCAGAATTCCCTCAGATAGTCATTATATATGACTGAGGGGGTTTTTGTGAACGCCGTAGCAAGAAAGCAGTTTTGAAGATATTTAACCACATTCTTCTACGCCCAAAAATTTTTGGGGTAGGCAAAGTTTCCTACGACGTTATTCTTGGTCATGTCCATGCCCTCGATGAGGAATTCCACATTTGGGGCGTAGGTGATAGCTTTAGAAGTAGCCATTTTTGTTGGAAGGTCTTGGGTTTGCAAAAAAAATGGTCTGGGTTCCTAAAGATGAACACACACACAATAGATTTTTTGAAAGAAAAAAGGGCAAAAGTTTGCTTAAGATTTCTAAAAAAAAACATGTGTGTGTTATTTGTTTTGGGGGTATTTATAGGGAAGTGGAGAGAAGGGGTGTTTTAGGCATTAAGCGAAAGTTTTCAGAGATTTGAAAACCGTTTTGTATAAAACGTTTGAGATCCGCATTAAATGCCACCACTCCACTTTCCTGGGTTTTGCGCAACAGTCGAGGTGAACAGTTGTGACGTCCGTAAAAAGTGTAATTTGCAGAGTTTACATCATCACATATTTTTTATGTGAGAGAAGAAGCATTAAATGCCAAGTGGGTAAGTGGGGGCCCAGAGGTGGATGCCAGAAGGCAAAAGAACAAATATTCTTATATTAAATAAGAATTCAGTTACCAACCTCGGACATTTACTAACTAGATACTTAGAGCATTTAAGTTAGCATTGAATGTCATTTTGAAGGCCCTGAATGACTTTTCATTCAGTGAGGGGTTCAGGGAAGGTGATTCAGTGATCTTTTTCACTGAGGAACACATTGAGTCAGGGACCTGGGTTTTTCAAAATTTACACTTAGTTGGATGGATTCAATCAGTGGACTAATTCTCAATATCCAACATTCCTAATTCAGCTTTCAGTCTTGTGAAAGTTGGTTCATCCAATGGTTTGGTGAATATATCGGCTAGCCGATATTCAGTAGGAATGAAGTGTAATTCAATGTCAACATTCATGACATGGTCCCTGATAAAGTGATATCTAATATCAAGGTGTTTTGTTCTCTGATGAAGAACAGGGTTGTTTGAGATGGCAATTGCACTTGTGTTATAACAAAAGATGGGAACCATCTTATATTGGATTCCATAGTCACTGAGTTGACTTTTCATCCAGAGTACATTTGCACAACAACTGGCTACTGCAACATATTCAGCTTCTGCTGAGGACATGGCAACTGATTGTTGCTTCTTAGCACTCCAACAGACTAATTTTCCACCAAGAATTTGGTAGGAGCCTGAGGTGCTTTTTCTATCCATGTTTCATCCAGCATAGTCAGAGTCTGAGTATCCTTTGAGATCAAAGCCTAAACATTTTGGATAGTATAATCCAAGGTTTGGAGTACCTTTCATGTACCTGAGTATCCTTTTCACAGCTGTGAGATGAGATTCTCTTGGGTCAGATTGATATCTGGCACACAAACATACTGAGAATTGGATGTCAGGCCTTGATGCAAGTAGATACATCAGTGACCCAATCATTCCTCTAAAAAGAGTTTGATTCACTGGTTTTCCAGTAAGGTCAGGACCAAGGTTGTTTGGTGGAACCATGGAAGTTTTAACTGAGGCTGAGTCATTGAGCTCATACTTCTTCAGTAGGCTTCTGACATACTTCTCTTGACTGATAGAGGTTTCTTTATCAGTTTGCTTGATTTGCAACCCAAGGAAGTAAGTCAGTTCTCCCATCATGCTCATTTCAAATTTCTTTGCCATCAGTTTTTCAAACTGTTTGCAAAGTTTATAACTTGTTGAGCCAAAAATGATGTCATCAACATATACTTGAACAAGTATGACATCATTATTTGTACTGTAGATAAACAGTGTGTTGTCTATCTTGCCTCTGACAAATTTGTTTTGGATCAGGAAGGCTGAGAGAGTTTCATACCATGCCCTGGGTGCTTGTTTCAGTCCATAAAGGGCTTTGTTAAGCTTGCAGACATAGTCAGGAAACTCACTGCTTTCAAATCCAGGAGGTTACTGAACATAAACTTCTTCTTTCAGTGACCCATTTAAGAATGCACTTTTAACATCTATTTGGTACACCTTGAAGTTCAAGTAGGTTGCAAATGCAAGGAAGATCCTGATAGCTTCCATCCTTGCCACTGGTGCAAATGTTTCTTCATAGTCAATGCCTTCTTGTTGATTATAGCCTTTGGCTACAAGTCTGTCCTTGTTTTTTATGACTATGCCATTTTCATCGGATTTGTTTTTGAACACCCATTTCATGCCAATGACTGAAACATCTTCAGGACATTTAACCAAGGTCATTACCTTGTTTCTGTCAAATTGTTCCAGTTCATCATGCATGGCCTGAACCCAACTTGGATGTTTAAGTGCTTCTTTGACACTTTTGGGTTCAATTGTGGAGATGAAGTCCACAAATAGGCATTCATTGGCTGAGGCTGCTCTTAGTTGTGCAGCCATGCTTCTAGTGAGCATGCCTTCAGTAGGCTCTCCAATTATATTGACAAGTTCTATATCCTGAGACCTTGTCCAACTGTCCTGAGGTCTTGGAAATTGATTAGAACTTGAGGAGGCCTGATTGGTAAGGTCAGGTGTAGACACATGATGATCTTCAGCATCTTGAGTGTCTGACTGGGTTGACTGATCACTGTGATTGTTTGGTTCCTGAGCACTAGGTTCAGACTGATTGATTGCATCAGTACTTCTTTGTGCTTCAACAAACTCAGTGATGGTTGGGTAAGGAAGGTTGTGAGGGATGATGTAGTAGGAGATGTCAGCATTTGCTTGGTACTGAGTGGAAGAATCATTGTCAGGATGATGTTCATTTGGAGGATATCTTGATTAATTATTAATGCCTATCTCTTCCACTGAGGTGTTAGAGACATTGATTGCTTCAGTGCTCTCATCAATGGTAACATGAAATGTTTCCTCAGTTTGATGTCTCCTAGTGTTGAATACCCTGAAGGCCTTTGAGACAAGAGAGTATCCTAGGAAGTATCCATCATCAGCCTTGGCATAAAATTTCCCTAAGTGATCCTTGTGATTATGAATAAACACAGGACACCCAAAGACATGAAAGTAGCTGATGTCAGGGATCCTTCCCTTGAATAACTCATAAGGGGTTTTGCTTTGTCTCTTGACAATGATGGATCTGTTTTGTGTGTAATAGGTAGTCTTTACTGCTTCAGTCCAGAAGTGTTTGGAAAGGACTGATCCATTTAGCATTGTCCTAGCTGCTTCAATGAGTGTTCTATTTTTCCTTTCAGCAACACCATTTTGTTCAGGTGTGTAAGGAGAGGAAAATTTTTGGGAAATTCCTTTCTCATCACAGAAATATTTAAGTTCATAGTTTCTGAACTCTGTCCCATTGTCATTCCTAATCTGTTTGACTTTAATGTCATTTTAATTTTCAATGTTCCTGACAAAGGACATGATTGTTTCAGCTGCCTGACTCTTTTTGATCATGAAGTAAACCCAAGTGTATCTTGAGTATTCATCTACAATGACCAGAGTGTACTTCTCATGGTTAATGGATCTTGGATTGATGGGCCCAAAGAGATCCATATGGAGAAGATGAAGGCAGTTCTTGATGGAAAAGTTTGCTTTGGTTTTAAAGGATGCTCTATGATGTTTACCTAAATCACAGGCAGAGCATGGTTTATCCTTTGAAAACACAAGTGATGGTAAGCCTTCTTAAAGGTAACAATTGATTCATGGTCAGTGGTTGAGTGGACTGAGCTACCACAGGTTTTGCATTTGATTGCTGAGGTAGACTCAGTAGACTGAGAGGATGACTTGGTCATACCTTTTCTAGTTTGAATGACCTTCTCATGTCCTGATGTGTCATGAGTGGGATCTCCACAAATTTCACAACTGTTGTCCATTAGAAAATCCTTAGAAAGGTGGTCATTGAAGCCACAGTGAGGGCAAGGTGCTAAAGGCTTGGCCTTTTGTTTTTGTTACTGTTTAGAATCAGAAGGATATTTTAAACCTTGAGCTTTAAAGTTTTCCATCTTTGATGTGGCTGTGTATGATTGGTGATCAGAGGTCCTGTGATCTTCCTTTTTGCATATCATGCAATAAAGGATTCTTTAGCAATCATCAGTGAAATGATTGGTATAGTGACACAGCTCACACCTTTTCAGGGGTTTGGAGGGTTTTGGTTTGGTGCTTGAGGAAGCTGATTTGGGTTCCTTCATCTTGGATTGAGAAGGCTTCTCAGAAGATTGGATCTTCTCACTCAGCTTCCTGACAAGCTCAGCCAACTGATCAATTTTTGAGTTAGGGCTTTCTGTTTTTACTTCAGAAGGGATTGAAGTTGATGAATCATCAGAATGTACTGAGACTTTAGGGGTTTTCCTTTTCAGGATGGTTTTTCCCATTCCTAGCTTTTCCTTTGGAGAATGTTGAGAGTAGACCAATGGTGTGAGGTCTGAGCTTGGTGCAGCACCCTGAAGGATATTCAGAGGTGGGAGTGGTGTAAATGATTCTGATTCAGAATCATTGACTGACTCAGTACTACTGGGTTGGTCAGTGAGTCCAAGCATATTTTTCAGAGCCTAACTTTCAGGAAGCAAGATTTTTCCAGTCTCAAAGTTTGGTAACTTACTTACTGGGTTGTCCCTGAAAATCCAGTCATTTGACTTGGGTAGCATTTCCTACTCAAAAGATATGCCAGCTGGAATAAAAGTCTTTTCTCTGTAACTATCACTGGGGGTCTCAGTGAGTTGGTCTATTCCCATAATTTTCTTGTTTTCACTAGGAATTAGACTCACAGTTTCATAGACTTTGGGGTTCTTTTTAGTCCAGCCTTCAATGACAGCCTTTTCTTTGTTAAGTTCATTTTGAAGAGCTTGATTTTGTTTCAAAATCTCAGTGTTTTGAATTTGTAATGTAATAGTTTCTAACTTGGCTTGTTTTAATACAAGCAATTCATCTCTACACTTATTCAATTCTAATACAAGATTGTTATATTTTGAAAGCAAATTAAGCCTTTGTTCTTCTACAAACTTAAGATCTACACAAATATAATTCATATAGGACTGCCAATCAGAATCATCATCCATTGAAAGTAAAATATTTACCTTCTTCATGGTTATGTTCACCCATTCTCCATTCCCTGCATGGCTTTTTCCAACAGCCACCTAATCACCTTCAGAAAGTGCCATCAGTGCACTCACTCTAATTTCCTCATCTTCTAAGGAGACCTCTTCTTCATCCCAGTCATAAGCTTCTGCTACAAGAACCTTGTTCTTTGTCTGAACAGGTTTGGAAGTTTGAGCAGCCTGAGACATTGAGGGATTAGTTTCAAGAAGAGCAAGTTTAGCCTTAGCTTTCCTATATTTAGCCTCAAAGTCTTTTTGACCCTTTTGAACATCATTGTTTTGAAAATGTTGGGTCGACTCAAGCATTCTAGGTTGAAACTTGCTAGTTCCTGAGGAACTGTTTCCAGAAAATTTATAAGAGGGTTCTGAGATGGTTTTTGAATAACAGTCTCTAGCAAAGTGGCCGTTTTTACCACATTTGAAACACTCAATGGTTTCATTTGCTTTAGCTTTTGAAAAGTTTGACTGATTTCTTTTGATAAAACATTTTGAATTGGCAAGGAGTGCCCTTTCTTGGAATTCCAAGTTTAAGTCACTTAGGTACTCATCACCAGTTCTTTCATCAATCTCATCATCAGAATCCTCTTGAAAATCCTGTACAACACCATTAGAATAAAAGGCAGTTGATATGGGTGAGGAGGTCAGGGCCTTTTTGGTCTCCAGAGCTTTCTTTGAGTCAGGGTATCTCCTAGAGATTAAGTTGTCCTCATAGACGAACTTCCCATAGATCTCAGGGAGCTCAAGGGTCTGAATTTGGTTAGCATTCCTGAGGCCTTGTGAGAAGTTTAGCCACTTCTCAGGGATACTGCTGACAAAGCCAACATTGATCTCATTCTTAGACAAAACTACACCATCATTTGACAGTTCATTTATCAGGGTCTTGTATCTGGTATATGTCTGAGAGAGACTTTCAGGGTCCTTTGCCCTGAAAGTGTTGTACTCAAGTTTCAGGTCCATGATCTTGTTTTCCTTGGTATCTGAGGGACCTTCAAAGCTGTTAATCAAGTCAACCCAAGTTTGCTTGGCTGTTGAACAGTTAATGACTGATTCCATTATATTGTCAGGAAGACAAGATATAATTATGCTTTTCAGGCGTTGGTCTTGATTGACCACCCTTCTCTCATCAATGGTCCACTGAGCTTCAGGCTTGTTTAGCCCCTCAGCAGTCTTAGGGACAAAAGGACCATCCTTGATACAAGTGATGTAGTATGGTTCCATACCAGTCAAGTAGCAAAGCATTCGCTTTTTCCACTTGCTAAATTTTCCAGCTTCGAGTCTGGGAGCAACAGCTGAATAGCTGCCACCCTTTTTATCGACGAGCTGGGGCACATTAACATCAGTCATAGTAGGATCTTGGTTTTAAAAACCTTGAGCACTCTTAGTTTTTGAAAAGATTTTATAAACCAGAGGCTCTGATACCACTTGTTGTTCCCTTTACACGCTTAGAAGTAACTACAAAGCTAATCTAATTGTGTTTATGACTGAGATTAATGTATTGATTAATTATACCGAATAAGTAAAGCGTAAATATAAAAACACAAGTTTTTCAATGTTTAAATTCTTATTAGAAATCAATCAAAGAATCTATTACCCAAGTGTTTTGTTGAACAAACACTTGAGATTGAATAGACAAGGTATGGGGTTTTCTCCTCTCTAAACTCAAGCTATGCTTTGAGCGGTAACAATAAGACCCGCTGAGCTATCTCAGGGATGTGGTTACTTTTTGGAGGAGAAAAGTGGTTTTGTAAAAGTCTAAGCTTTTAATGCACAAAAACTTATCCCACTTTTCTCCATCTGTTCCTATTTATATACAAGTATAAAAGAGCATTGTTGATTAAAATACAAAAAGAATAAGCAAGCGTGTCTGACAACTACAACAGTATTTGTCATTTCCAAGAACCAATAGGAATAGACCAAAAGTCTTTCCGAGTGTCAGTTTTGAAACTTCTTGACTTTTGCCATTTTAGGGAAGGTTTGTTTCTGGCCCGATAAGACTACTCCTTATCTCTTCAAACTCTTCCCGCCTAATCCCGCCTTTTGATGCGTGGTTTTGTAACCTTACAACAGGTTTTACCTCTCGAGGGATCTCAAGAGGCTTACAACCCCACCAGGCAGTGTACCTGACCGATGTAGTATAGTGTAGTGGTAAGTACGGGGGATTGATCGTTCTCCACAGGGAATAGTGTTCGTTAGGTATGAAAGACTACTCTAATAGGTCTAAGGGTTGAGGAAGATTCTTTTTATGTTTTTATATTTTTTTATGAAAGCAAGTAAAATCTCGGTTTTGAAAGAGTGGGCGGAATTAGTTGCTAATCAACTAACCCAAATAACTACAAATGCAAATAAAATAAATAACTGAAAATAAAATGTGGTGAGAAACTTATGTGTAGAGAAATGTGTTTACTTAGATTTCCTTACTCCCTAACTATCTTTTACCGGTTAATTAGTGTGTATTAGTCGCGTGGATGACGGGTGTATTCCTTAATACCATTCGTGGGGTGACGTACTTACTTCCCCAACTCTACAAGCTCCTACTTCACTCCTATGTCGAGCCGGCTAGGAAGCTCCTAACATGGGATCACTAGAATTCGCTTGTGCATTAAATACAACCATAAAAACCTTTAGTACGCATTTGGTTCATGTTTCTTAAGACATTCAAGCAAGTTACCGAATAGGAAGTTAGCCAGTTTTCTTAAGCCTAACATAGATAAACAATCATCCAATACAACTAATAACACACTAATAACCAATAATCAATAGTTAGGTTTCATTAGATCTAAGCAAACACAAGATAAATTTAGCCTAACATGTTAATCAAAAGACAAGAATAAGATAAAATCAAACAACACATAGACATATTGAATGATTAATTGATAACTTATCTTCAATGTAACATGGAAGATCTCAAGGCAAAAAGCCTTGAAAAAGAAGCTAAATTCATCTTAGGGTTTTCTCCCAAAATTCCACACACTAAGTTCTCTCCCAAATGACAAAAAATTAGAAAACTATATATAGATTTTTGGATCTGACGGCATCACGTTATGGAGTGTGACGCCGTCACCTCGCCGCTTCTAGGGTTCCCGGATGACCTTCTTGACGCCGTCCCTCTTTAGCTCTTCAAAATCCATTCTGGCTTATCAAGGCTTGACGCCGTCGAACCTTGAACGTGACGCCGTCCCCTTTGATTTAAGCCGTAACGCCCTTGATCAAGTTAAAGCGTGACGCCGTCAGAATTCACATGCTATTTTCACTGGCTTATCATGAGTAAATTTCACGTCCACTTTTTCTTGCCAAGGCATGACGCCGTCCAGAGTAAATTGTGACGCCGTCAAAGGTAACTTTTAGCCGATTTTTGAGACTTTTCCGTTTCCTTCACTTTTATGCTCCAAAAGCGTCCAAAATGCCTCCTTTTCCAGATTTCTCCTCAAAAGTACCTAAAATGACAAAAGGAACGATTTAGGGCAATATTTGATCAAATAAATACGATTTAGGGCTTAAATGACCCCTTAAAAGCGGTACACTTTTCGCTTCATCAAATACCCTTACACTTGAGATTTGCTTGTCCTCAAGCAAATGCGCTTTTATTCTAATCAAAATACAAGTTAGGGGTCATTTAATGCTAACATAAAAATAATTACAACAAATAATCGTTCCACTTCAATCATAATAAGCACGGAGATTACAAACTAGCACCTCACAAGTAGTGTTTAGATACTCACATCTCTCAAGTGTCATCAAAATAAATCTCATAAATGAAAACGGATAATATCTCTCACTACCTGTCATAGCAAATAAATTACCATAGGCTTGGGAAAGGATCGAAAACCTCCTCCACTAGGCGTAAGCACCTAAGATAAACTATCAAAGAGGGCTTTTAAATGGGTTATAACGTTAGGTGTAGGGAAAAGGAAAACACGGTTTTGTTGGATAAGGGATATTTTACTGGTGGCGAGTTAAAGATCTTGATCAATTACATGTACTATACAATGTTGCTAAGCCAAGACTCGACTCAATCTTAAGCTAGAAACGAAATAACAAAAACAAAAACATAAAACAAACATAAAATGAAACGGGATGGTAGTCCGTATGTTTTTTCTACTTTTTCTTTTTCTCATTTTTTTTTTATTTTTCTTGATTTTTTTTTTTTTTTTATTATTTTTTTTTCATACACTCTTGCCCTACCATCCAAAATAATACATCATAGGGGCATTGCATCCCCCTTACACTTGAACTTTTACATAACTTAACAAATACTAATCTAATGACTCGAATTAAGATAATTGAAAAACTTGGAGTACTTTTAAAACATTTAGCACATATGGGGGTAATAAATGATGTTCATCCCCATTACTCCATTACACTAGTACTTTACCCATGAGTCCCAATCGTCCCAAAACAATATGTACAAGGATATGACTCGACTTAGCAACCATGTAATCAACTAGATAATTAACTTGGGTTTAAACAAATGTTGTAACAATAATACACTAAAAATGAGTGCATACAAGGTAGGCTAAGGCGATTTGGGTGTACATTTAAGTGGGGTGTAACAAATTCTTTCTTTAAGTAAAATGCTTAAAGGTCGAAACGAAAAGATAGGCTCTGAGGGGTGTACTAGGGGTATCGTGTACTAAAAATGAGTACAACGCAAAGGGTGTGGGAGAATTACTTGACCAATGTAGCCGAAGTAATTATAACAAAAACACAGGTGTAAAACAATGGGTTAATCCTAATGCCTCTTATCATGTTGTAAATCTAACTACACGAATGTAGTCTCACTTGTGGCCTTGGAATGGTCCTAACGCAAGTTCTAGAATCTAAGTGCTACCGGTACACACATCATAGCATAAATGCTTTTCCTACCAATTCTAGGGGCGAACCTCACATATTTGGGGGTGGAAAATTTTTTAGTGGTACGGTTTTTTGTGCTAGTCATATAACTCCTATCCGTGAGACGCTCATTAAGATCAAAGTTTCACTCCTATATGTTGTAAAAAAATTTAAATTTGGCACTAAAATTACCCTAACAGGTATTTATCTCAGTTTTATTACACATCTACCATTAAACAAACAAAAATCAAGCGTAAGAGCATTCTCTAAAATCGTACTTTTACCCTCCCCTTACACTTAAGATAAACATTGTCCCCAATGTTCAAATAACAAGATGTAAAAGCAAAAAGTAAAAGAATAAAATCAAATACTCCCCTGATTCGCTCGGTGGATAATGAAATTACACGGTTAGATCTTCCTCCAAGGTAATGTTGAAGCTCCATGACTAATGCATCGCCATAAGCTTGATTCCATAAACATCTCCTTGTCCAAAATAACCTGTTAAACCTGAGAAAACAAACACGAAAACCTGCATAACATCGGCGGGATAAAATCTATATATAAGGATATAATGCTTGTGGAATGATAATTTTGCAGATTCCTGGAGATTATAAGTTGGAGATTTTAATAAAAACTTTTTTTTTAAAAACAAAACTTTCAAAAATTTCTGAAAATTAAATCTGACGCCGTCAGGTTATAAACCCTGACGCCGTCAGAAATGACCTGACAAAAATTTTCATTTTAAGTTTCCGGAAAATTTCTGGAAAAACCTTTACCTTACTTCCTGGAATTCCTGCAAAACATCATTATGACTCGATACAAGCATTTGACTCAAACAAATACTAATATGTATGCTAATTTAGTATTATTACGATTCATGTTAATTTGTGTTCTAATAAACCGATTTAGATTTCCCTTACACTTAACTTTTGCAAAATACCTTTATATGTAGTTAAGACGAAGTTAAAAACAAAATAAAGCATTTTCACAAATTAGTTTTTGAACATGAATCAATAATGATAAAAATTAAACACACATACGGAAACAAATAAAAACAAACAAACAAACAAATAAACACACAAAGCAAATAAATAAAATAAAGCTTGGGTTGCCTCCCAAGAAGCGCTTGTTTTTGTTCGAGTCACGAGCCTGACTCTACCCTTATTTAACGAAAATAGGGGAGGTTTTCCCTACACTTAGGATTAAGTGCGGGTGGAAGTAGCGATACACACCCTTAGGGTGGAAATATGCCACGTGAGGAAAGAGTGACGGGTGAATTATATGCTCAAAGGTGCGGGATCCTATCATCATAACCTTACCTAATTCAATTGGGTTAGTGGGCGGATTAAGATTTTCTCCTAGAAAGGGATCATCTTCTATCAACTTCGAGAGACTCCAAGTTAAGAATCCACTTTGACCTAATAAACCCGGTTTAAACCCATAATGTTTCTTGTGATCAATCATAAATGGGTGATGTAAGTATGTAAGGTCATGGTTCACTCCTATGTTAGCTTCCTCTCTACAAGGCCTAGAGTCTACTACCTTAATCTTAACATTACCCGGACTACATGGTTTGATGGGTGGATCGGGACCTAATTCAATTCCTAAGTTCACATCTAAGGATGGAAGATTAGGTAACGGTTTTGGTTTAGGCTCCGGTTCATCAAAACTAGGAACTTCCATAGAACTAAAAGAAAGGTTATGACTACAAGTATTCAAACCTATTTCTTCTAGTTTTGTTTCTTCCAAAGGTTCTACTTCAATTGGGGTTCCTATAGTCCCTTCTACTTCTTCCGGGTAAGTCACGGGCGGTGTGTATGCCTCGAATGATGGTAGGACTTGTGGGGTACTTTGTAGGTTTGTGTTATTTACCTCATCCTTCCTTGTCTCTATATCAATTATATCCACATCATGTGTTTTAGTAGAATCTAACCCAAACATGTTCCTAAGTATCTCAAATCCTTCTCTAGCCATTTCAAGTTCTAAGTCCGATTCATAAGAATCTTCCCCGATAACATGATTACTATGTTCAATTTGCCTAAAGGATTCATCATGTGTTCCTTGAGATTCAAAGTCATTGATCATAAAACCTAGGTCTTTTTGCTCAATATGCTCATGTTCTGCTAAATCCTCCTCAATTGTTTCCTCAAGTTGTGATGTATACGAACCTATTAATTCATTAAACTTATGGTTCACGGTTAGGAGGCTTTCCTCAAATTTTTTCCAAAGGGTCTTATTAAAAGGAGTTGATCCTAACAATGATTGTTTAATAGAAGCCACACATGCACATAATTCATCAAACCTATCAAACTTTATACCCATCTCCTCTTGTATATATCTAAGATCACTTAAAAATTCATTGGAACAACAGGAAGCAAATCTATCCGTGTAAAGTAATTGTTCCTCTATTGTTAATGATCTAAATGGAATTTCATCCGCCATGGTGACAAATGAAAATGGTTTTACAAACAAAGGGCACAAAGAAAAAGATAGACTAAAGAAATCTAATAAAAAGAAAAATAAAAATCTCACCAGAAAGGAATCTAGTGAGTAGACCTAATAAAATAAAAATTCAACCTAAACAATAACTATTCCCCGGCAGCGGCGCCAAAAACTTGATGCGTGGTTTTGTAACCTTACAACAGGTTTTACCTCTCGAGGGATCTCAAGAGGCTTACAACCCCACCAGGCAGTGTACCTGACCGATGTAGTATAGTGTAGTGGTAAGTACGGGGGATTGATCGTTCTCCACAGGGAATAGTGTTCGTTAGGTATGAAAGACTACTCTAATAGGTCTAAGGGTTGAGGAAGATTCTTTTTATGTTTTTATATTTTTTTATGAAAGCAAGTAAAATCTCGGTTTTGAAAGAGTGGGCGGAATTAGTTGCTAATCAACTAACCCAAATAACTACAAATGCAAATAAAATAAATAACTGAAAATAAAATGTGGTGAGAAACTTATGTGTAGAGAAATGTGTTTACTTAGATTTCCTTACTCCCTAACTATCTTTTACCGGTTAATTAGTGTGTATTAGTCGCGTGGATGACGGGTGTATTCCTTAATACCATTCGTGGGGTGGCGTACTTACTTCCCCAACTCTACAAGCTCCTACTTCACTCCTATGTCGAGCCGGCTAGGAAGCTCCTAACATGGGATCACTAGAATTCGCTTGTGCATTAAATACAACCATAAAAACCTTTAGTACGCATTTGGTTCATGTTTCTTAAGACGTTCAAGCAAGTTACCGAATAGGAAGTTAGCCAGTTTTCTTAAGCCTAACATAGATAAACAATCATCCAATACAACTAATAACACACTAATAACCAATAATCAATAGTTAGGTTTCATTAGATCTAAGCAAACACAAGATAAATTTAGCCTAACATGTTAATCAAAAGACAAGAATAAGATAAAATCAAACAACACATAGACATATTGAATGATTAATTGATAACTTATCTTCAATGTAACATGGAAGATATCAAGGCAAAAAGCCTTGAAAAAGAAGCTAAATTCGTCTTAGGGTTTTCTCCCAAAATTCCACACACTAAGTTCTCTCCCAAATGACAAAAAATTAGAAAACTATATATAGATTTTTGGATCTGACGGCGTCACGTTATGGAGTGTGACGCCGTCACCTCACCGCTTCTAGGGTTCCCGGATGACCTTCTTGACGCCGTCCCTCTTTAGCTCTTCAAAATCCATTCTGGCTTATCAAGGCTTGACGCCGTCGAACCTTGAACGTGACGCCGTCCCCTTTTGATTTAAGCCGTGACGCCCTTGATCAAGTTAAAGCGTGACGCCGTCAGAATTCACATGCTATTTTCACTGGCTTATCATGAGTAAATTTCACGTCCACTTTTTCTTGCCAAGGCATGACGCCGTCCAGAGTAAATTGTGACGCCGTCAAAGGTAACTTTTAGCCGATTTTTGAGACTTTGCCGTTTCCTTCACTTTTATGCTCCAAAAGCGTCCAAAATGCCTCCTTTTCCAGATTTCTCCTCAAAAGTACCTAAAATGACAAAAGGAACGATTTAGGGCAATATTTGATCAAATAAATACGATTTAGGGCTTAAATGACCCCTTAAAAGCGGTACACTTTTCGCTTCATCACCTTTCTTTCAGACTTCAGGTTCTTCAGTCCACGCCTTCAGTCTTCAGTCTTTAATCACTTATTGTTGTTGAGGAGACTAGGAGTTCAGTAAGTTCTTGTCAAACACTCACTAAACCCATTACCTTCTTCTTTGGCTTAAGTGACATTCAGGGAGTTCCGCCTCACTGAATGGTGAATCTTTCTTCTTAGACTCGTCCTAAGCATCATGAACGTAACTCACTGAGTGACTGTTCACTAAGTGACTTAATAGTGTTTACAGTTGTTTAACACTTAGCTTAATTTGTATCCAAATCCTTTTTTCAGGATGCTTGGGTACTAACGGACCCAACAGCTTGTGTTTCAGTCCAGCGTAGCCACCCCGTAGGGTGTGTTTGTTAGCTTATTTTTGGACTTAGTTGGACATGTAGTTTATGGGTATTGCAATAGCCAAAGGGCTATTTGGTTTGCGTAGGGCTTTGACCCACACCGCGACCCAACATAAGGGTGCGCCTGGTTTAATTCTCGACCAGCAACGACCCACATGGGGTGTTTGTTACTCTCGGTTCAACACCAACCCGAGAAGGTGGTGTTTGTCGTTGTTGTTTCTGTTCAGGTCAACCACAAAACCACAACAAGAGGGTGTTTGTTTCTGCCGACGGTTCACTAGACACCTAAGAGGGTGCGTTTGGGGGTTTGTTTGGGTTGTTCGCGGTCAAAGGGAAAACCACCCAAATGGGTGTGTTTTGTCTGATGAAACGCAGCCCCAACAGGGGTGTTTGCTTGCTGCAATACAGCCCCAAACAACAGGGTGTTTGGTTCTGCATATTTTTAGCCCAACATAGGCGTTTATACCTAGTTATTTCAGCCCCTTAAGGGGTGCGGTTCGTTGCTGATTTTCTACACAAAAAGGGTTTGTTTGCTGCTGATTTTCTGCACAAAAAGGGTATGTTTTGTCTGCTTATTTTCTGCACAAAAAGGTGCGTTTGGTTTGGTTGCTGTCACAGCCAAAGGGGTTGTTTGTTTGTTGTTTCTGCCCAACCGAACAGCAGGCATAAAGGGCGTTTGGTTTTTCTTGTTTCCAGCCCACACCGCAAGGTGTTGGGTTTGGTTTAGTTAGCTTGCACCGCAGGTGTTCGTTTTGCTTATTTCCGCCCTCGAAAGGGTCTGCTTGGTTTTATTAGTCTCGGTCAACAGGATAGCCGAGGGAGTGGTTGATTTCTTTATTTTGTTGATATAAATGTTTATTTATTTGCTTACTATAAAACTTAAATCGTTAACGGACTAAAAACATAGAATATTTATCGAACTAAGTATACATTGGACATATTGAACTCGTAAGTGATTTTGACTATTTAGACTTGCGCCGGACTAAAAATAGTAGACACAATAAACTTGTATTGACATTGGACTATTATCGGGCCGAAAAGCCTAATAACCAATAAATATAAATTGAAACTTCTAAGACTAGTTATTAGTTAAACTTAACTAATCTACTTATCTCTCACTTAATTGCTACCTGATCCTTACATGTTTATTTCCTTTCATACGTGTGCTATATGTTTTATACTTTGGTATGTGTACTCGAGTCTTAACATTCAAACCACCACACGAACAATGATACAAAACCTTTTTACAAACATTGATACAAATATTGCACGAAAACTAAAATGCTCTGTTAATTGAAACTCATACGCATCGATTACCTTCCGCGTGTCATATTTTGAGACAAGCTTATATTCATTAGGTTATGCCGATTCTGTATCATTGAGCTACACATCTTTATACTATTATGCCATACTCCTTGGCGCCGTTGTGTTACTCACATCACTACATTCCAAGGTGAGTCATAGCCCCACTTTTACTCGTTTAATAACTTTATAAACTCTTTGGGGGAGATACATGCTCAACTACTTGCTTTTACTTTCACAAGTACTCTACACTTTTATGAATTACCGTGAGTTCATATACCTACTTTTATACGTTATTCTACTCATAGGGAGATACATGCTACAAACATGAACACAAGTACTATTTTCTGTATGCTATACCTGATTGATATTTCCTAAGTTAACGCTATTGCCAAAAGTCCCTCACTTCATGAACCATTAATCACTTGCGAGTGAACATGAATATAGTGAATAGATCTATTGGAGGCTGACTGCCTATTTGAACTAGTCACGGAAGATGGCCTTAGTTGCTAGCCAGACTAGTCAAATGCACTTTATTTGAAGGAAATTGGAAGATGGCAATCTCTTACACGAGGGTCACATACTTACACCACTTCGATGGTGTATTCATATCATTTCGATGATACTTGTTAAGGTTTGCGTGTCATGAGACTTAGGGCAATATACTAAACTGTATCAATACGGTACCGTAGTCATGATACGGTTCTGGAACTACTAAATTTCGGGCGTATAACAATGTAGCCCACTTTCTCTCAAACTTGAAGCTTGTGTTCAACTGATTAACATACAAACCCTATGGATTCACTAATTCTTTTACCCGGTTAGGGCAAACAAACGAACTACTTTTGTGTTGACTCGGTTAGGGCAAACAAACGAACTACTTTTGTGTTGACCCGGTTAGGGCAAACAAACAAACTATGGGTGTATAACAACGTAACCCACTACTTATTTCATCAATATTTGTATTTATTACAATTATCACCCAAACTTGAAACTATTGGGATCGACCGTTTTACTTATAAACTCACCAACCTTTGTGTTGACACTTTTAGCATGTTTAGCTCAGGTCCATAATGAACGAGGATGGCACGGAGGAGCACGGATACATCAAGAAGGCTATATATTTTATTATCATTCGAAAACTTATTTTGTAAACCTTGAAACCACTTGGACCTCATTTTGTAAACTCTGATATTCGAATGGTAAATCTTTTAAAACGACTCAATTAGAGATCGTTTTCTATTATTATAACTGTTGTGCCATGAGGTAACACCCGGGTTGAATTCCGCTGTGTATTGCGAAATTGGGGGTGTTACATTCAAGCTCATGTGTGATGCAAGTGATTTTGTTGTTGGAGCCGTATTAGGACAACGTGAAGGTAAACACTTTTGTCCTATATATTTTTGTTAGGAACACGTTTTTATTATATTTCAAGTCTTGATCAATAGCAATAACATGTTGCTTAATAGGGCTTTATATTAGTAATTAAGGTGCGGTCCATTAGAAGCCCATGGACCGCCCATTTATGTGTTATTCCTTCTAGAAGAAATCATGTAAGAGTTGCCCTAGCTAGTAGCCTATAAATAGAAGGCTAGGGAGCTCATTTTTAAGTGTTGGTTATTCATGTATGGTGCGTAAGCTTTGGTCCTAAATCGTATGAATTGAATTCCCTTCCAAATCTCTCTTCTCTTCTTCTTATCTTATTCTCTTCTTCTCTTATTAGCTTATTTCCTTAATTGTAGCTTATTAGATAAGTAGTAGTACGTGTTTCACTTTATTTTACGTAGGTGTTGTTGAGATATACACGACCTACAAGTGGTATCATTCGCCAAAGGGATAGTTAGGATAGTGTGTTGAGTAGATCTAATCGTATTTTAGGTTGGTGTTAAGGATTTAGTAAAGTTTGTGTTCTAGTTTCATCGTTAAAACTCTTTTTGTTGGAACGTATTCATCATCTCGTCAAAAAGCTCAACAAATCTCATCAAATTTCCATTTACAACGTTGTTGATCTTAAATTTCATCATACTTTGTGGTTTCTAATCGTTAACAATCAAAAACAATCGATTTGTTATTGGTTTTCTAGACGTTTTAGTGAAATTCGGGAAAATCGCGTATTGGAACAGTTGGTGAAAAGTGCATTTTGGCTTTTGGGTGATTAGCGACAAGTTAGGGTTTATCGCAATTTGAATAGCGACAAGTTAGGGTTTCATCGCAATTGGCAGATCTTCAGATTATCGGCATTGGGACTCAGTATTTTACTTCCTTGTAGAAGAAAGTGAAAATACTTCGACTTGGTTGCTTCTCTCTCTTGTATAAGAGTTGAGAATTATCGAAATTGGAATTTAGATAAAATTATCGAAATTGCCATAAAATATCGCAATTCTGATAAATTATCGCAAATTGCCTTTTCTATCGCAATTTAAGATAACTTATTCAAATTGTCATTTTTATCGCAATTCTAAGTTTTATCGCAATTTCTATTTTCCTTATCGCTATTTGGAGTTTATCGCAATTGGGTGAACAGTAATTATCGCAATTGGACAAAAATCTTCAGTTAACCAAAACCAACTTAACATAACTCATCACACAAATCTTAATTATCTTCAAGATCCAGACATGTCTCAACCACCTCACTTCAATTACTACTATCAGCTACAGCAATATCCTCAACAACAGCAATTTCATCCTCAGTATCAACAACAACAAGCATTCGTGCAACAGCATCAATTTCTCTCTCCACCACAAGTATCCCCACAACAAATCATGCAACAGAATCAAATGCTGAACAATCCATCCTACTCCAGAGAACCACATTGGTTTAACAAGATGTGTGAGGCAATCAGCAGTCAGCAATCCCGACATGAGGCTGGGAATCAGGACACTCCACCTATGCTGACACCTGGTAACTATGTGCAATGGGCTAGTAGATTCCTCAGATTCATTGAACTCTGAAAACCCCATGGGAAATATCTTAAGCAAGCCATTGAAGAAGGACCCTTTCCTCTTCCAGTAACTGTTGTTCCAGGAACTTCATAAAGAGAAGAAACATCAACTCCCATTGCTGTCGCCAACTACACAAATGAACAAACACTGTAACAAGAGGCAAATCAATTGGCAATGTCTTACATACTTCAGGGGATTCCCAATCCTATTTACCGAAGTATTGATGCTCAAAAGAATGCCAAAGACATGTGGGAACATGTGCATCTTCTAATGGAAGGGACAGAGTTAAATCAAGAAGATCTTGAGTCAAAGCTTTACATGGAATACAATAATTTCATCATGGAACCAGGGGAGACAATTGAATCATACTACCACCGTTTCACAAATGTTGTAAATGACCTCGATCGTCATGACATCAAGTTACCTAAGATTGCTATCAATTCAAAATTTCTGGGTTGCCTTGGACCAGAATGGCAGAAATATGCAACATTTGTCAGGCAAACTAAGAAGATTGGTGAAGTCAAGTATGGACTAATGTATGACTTTCTGAAACAACATCAATCTGAGGTAGATAAGGAAGTTGCAGCACGAGGCGGGTTCATATCAGCACCAACACCTAACTCGCTTGCTCTTGTTGCTCAATCCAACTTTCCACTACCAAACCAGGAATTTGGTCAAACATCTTTCCAACCAAGTTTTCATCCACAACCTTCTAACCAAATCATCCCATATGAAGCACCATCACAATACTCTGACAATCAAATGGTTCCATATAACAACTCAGATTCCATGTTGTACTCAAACGCTGATTATGATGAAGAAGAGGATGCATTCAACTCTCTTAATGAAGCATTTGGATTAATTGCTAAGGCATTTGGCAAGTTCACCAAATCCAACAATCGTCTTCGTTCATCTTCCAATACCAGGAATCAAGCTGTTATTAACGATGGTAGAGTGGAAATTCAAAATCGGTCTTCGGGCAGATATGGTTCAGGAAACAGTGGAAACTATGGGTCTCAGAGGTTTCAGTCAGGAGGGAACAGGTTTATTCTGCAGAGTAACACACAGTAATGGGAACTACTCAGAGAAGAAATCAGATGGCTGGGAATGCACAGAAAGGCATTGCAAATACTTCAATCACATGCTACAACTGTGGTGGGAATGGTCACATGGCAAATGCGTGTCCAAAGCCTCGTACTATGGGCAGTGCATATCACAAGGAAGCTCTTCTAATGGCTCTCAAAGATGAAAAAGCAGCAGGAATGTTGACTCAGAATGAGCAAAGCTTCATGGCCAATGCTGCATTTGATGATGAGATGGAAGATCTTGAAGCAAATGCTGCAGTAATGCTCATGGCAAACATGCAGGAAATGAACATGTCCGAGACAGGCCCGGTTTATGATACCGATGGTCTATCTCAGGTACCTGATCCACAATGTCTTATACATGAAATTGCTTCACCATCTGCATCTTCATCTACAAATGACAATTCTGTTCAACATGATTCATCATTCTCATCTCCATTAGATGATCAAATAAACACTGTTGTATCATTTGATGATGATAAAACCGTCGTTTCATTTGATGATTCTCTTGACGATGAAAGTTATGATCATCTTGAACAAAATGATCCTTTGCCTGATCAAGATTCAGAGCTTCAGGCCTTGTTAATGACCACCCAATCACAAATAGAAAAATGCAATGAAATCAATAAAAATCTGAAAGAAAAAATTGCATTGTTAACGAAGGACAATGAGTGCTATAAACTATAACTTTCAGGATATCAAAAACAAGAAAAATGTGAAAAAGGTTTTGAGATTGCTTTCCAAAAAGAGTATGTCAAAGTTCAAAATTTAGAAAATAAAGTTCGTGAGCTAACCGTTTCTAAGGCTGAGCTCCTCTCTCAAAAAGAAAAGGATCAATTTGAATTCAAAAAACAAATTAATTCTTTAAATTCTAAGCTGTTAAAAACTCAATCTGAGCTTACAACATCTCAAAATAATCTTCTTGAAGAAAAGCAAGCCTCAAGTAAACGCGTCAACTCATATCTTGAAGAAATTGTCACTTTGGAATCCAAATTTAAGAGTTTCAAACTATTGTATACAAAAATGGTGAATCCATAACTCAAATTCAAAGGCTATCAGTAAAACCAGTCCCGAAAGGATGTGGATTTGCTATTGGCAGTGACCAACCACGTTTTCTTTCAAAAGCACTCAACAAAAATCCCAAGTTATACAATGCAGAATTATTACTTGATGATACCTTTCAAAGAGTTGTTGTGCTTGGTAATGATGAAGAACTTGAAATTCTTGAACGTCAAAAGGAACTTGAGAGTCGACCAAAAACTGACAAAGATTTTTCCAGAATTCATCATGATTATAATGCAAGACGTCATATCAAATTTTTCCCCTCAAAGGACGAACCAGAACAAACGTTTGTTAACACAAACATACATGCTTCTCCTACAATACTTCCTGTTTCCAAAAATGTTGCACAAATCAAGGATTCTTTGACTAAGGATGATGTTGATCCAAAATTACCAGAAAGTAAATTATTTCGATATTTTGATACAATTATGGAAGACATATTTCTTTTAGAAAATGAAATTGAGTTCAATTCTCAAATCGAAGTCTCTACTTTTCTTTCCCCAGTCGCGAAAGAAAAGCGAGATATTCTTCAAAAGAAAATTCCGCCTCATGTCAAACATCTAAAGAAATGTGCAACACAATGGGAACAAGAATTATTCACGGAAGTTGCATCTATGAAGGGCATTTTCAAAGAACAGAACGACAAACTTCAAAGACAAAAACATCAAAAGAAAACTTTGAAAAAAGAGAATGATCGACTCTTAGAAAAAGTTCTGTGTTATGACGTTGTTTCTGTGATAATGAATTCGCTTTATGAGTCATGCAATGAATTACTTGTGAATGATCATGCTGTAAATGTTGAGATATTGCAAATGAAGATAGAAAATTTGGTTAAAGAGAATGAGGATCTTCGACAAATCAACAATGATGTGGAAAACAAAGTTTTTAATCTTCAAAAAAGGCTTGATTGGTGTCAAAATCAAAGTGCTGAATTTGAACTAAAATTTCAAAATCTCATAGGATCTTTATCATTTCAAAACAGTCATGTTCCTGAAAATAATAAGGAAACAAAGGCTTTCTTAAGACTTAAACTGTTTGAAAATGAAAAGGAACTGGATGAAATTCTTCAAAACAGAAATGACACAGTCCGCCTCAACAGAAAACTAGATTCACAAAATCAAGAATTCCAACACATCATTGTTGATCTGAAGAAGAAACTCTGAGTTTTAGACAAAGGCAACGCAAAAGTTCATAAGATTGCCCTAGGGATGTATGTAGTAGACAAAGCAATTACCCAAGCATCAGACTCAACCACTAATGCAAACACTTCTACTTCCACATGACTAGATACTATCTCTAAGGCTAGCAGTTCCAAGACTCCCAAGAAACAACAGAAGCGTAGAGTCAGGAAGTCTAGGAATGGATCATCTAAGTCTTCAGAAGTTAAAGCAACTAGTTTGAATAACACAGATGTAATGTCAGGAATAGAATCGACCTTATCTAAGTCTAATTCTAGGAATGATGTAACAGATGTTGAATCTATGAATGTTAATGTTGATGATATAATTGATGCTAGTAGTATTGTTTGTCGTGCTAGTATATTATCTGGTGATCATCAAAACTGCATTGCTAAAACTCTGTTGAAACGAAAAAAGAAACGAACTAGTGGCTCTTCCTCTAGGCTCAAAACTGTTGCCAAGTCCATTTTAGGGAAACCACCACTAGTTGTTTCTGAACAAACCATAGATGCTCCCATAGCCACACCTAAGACAACCAAATCACCTAGTGCATTCATTAGGAAAAAGGCTGAGACTAGTTGGACATGGCAACGTTGGTTACAAAACACAGCAAGCTTTAAATGGGTCCCAAAGATAATTAAATATTGTGTTTCTAACCCAATGGGTCCAACCGTTATCAATTCTGCACCTGTTCCCAAATATTTGTGATGCAGGTGATTCAAATTGTCCTTTGGATTGTTGATAGCGGGTGTTCCCGACACATGACCGGCAACCTCAAGCTTCTCACAAACTTTATCGCAAAGTTCATCGGAACGGTCAGGTTCGGGAATGATCACTTCGCAGCAATAATGGGCTATGGAGATTATGTTAATGGGAACATCGAGATCAGTCGTGTATACTATGTTGAAGGCCTTGATCACAATTTATTCTCAGTGGGACAATTCTGTGATGGAGATTTAGAAGTAGCATTTCGGGAGAAAACTTGCTTCATTCGTGATCTTCAAGGAAATGATTTGATGAAAGGAAAACGAGGAACCAGTCTCTACACTATATCCTTTGAAGGCATGACAGCATCATCTCCTATTTGTTTACTCTCCAAGGCTAATCCCACAAAGGCTTGGTTATGGCATAAAAGATTGTCTCATCTCAATTTCAAAACCATGACTGACCTTGCAAGGAATAAATTGGTTGACGGATTACCCAAATTCAGATATGCCAAAGATCATTTGTGTTCTGCATGTGAACAAGGGAAAAGTCACCGTGCTCACTTTCCTCCCAAAACAGAACACAGCACAGATCATGTCCTACAGCTGCTACATATGGATTTGTGTGGTCCAATGCGGGTTCAAACTATAAACGGGAAAAGGTACATTTTGGTAATAGTAGATGACTACTCACGATGGACATGGGTCTACTTTCTTCGGACAAAAGATCAAGTTCCTTCAATGGTCATCACGTTTCTCACAAAGATTCAAGTTCAAGTCCGTAACACCGTCAGGATTATTCGAACAGACAACGGCACTGAATTTAAGAATCAAACCCTTCGGGAATACACTGAGAAGCATGGGATTGTTCATCAATATTCAATTGCTCGCACTCCCGAACAGAATGGTGTAGTTGAAAGACGAAACCGTACGCTTGTGGAAGCAGCTAGAACAATGTTGATCAATGCTCAATTACCAGACTACCTTTGGGCTGAAGCTGTTAATACTGCATGTTATACCCAGAACCGCGGCATGATCAACAGACGACACAACAAAACTCCATATGAGCTTATTCAAGGCAGAAAACCAAACATCAACTACTTTCATGTCTTTGGAGCACTGTGTTACCCGAAGAATGATAGAGATGATCTTGGTAAACTTAAGGCTAAAGCAGATATTGGGATATTCGTTGGCTACTGTGAGAATTCTAAGGGATATAGAATTTGGAATCGTCGGACCGGGGAAATTCAAGAGACTATACACGCCAATTTTGATGAACTCACGGATATGGCTTCTGAGCAAGACCGCTTAGAACCCGAACATAACCGTCTAAACTTCCCTGAATCTTCGGCTGCACCCTTACCCTTTAACAGGAAAGATCTGGAAGATTTGTTTGCACCAATGTTTGATGAACTTTGTGTTAGTAGTGCATCAGATGCTTCCACCAGTTCCGCTGCTCAACAAGTCCCAAATCAAGCACCTGATCAATCTGCAACCACTTCTACAGCAGTTGATAACAATGCACCTCAACCTGAACCCTCATCACCCATGGTTCAAACACCTCCACCTGCAGTTGAAGATTCTTCCCCCACTTCTAACCAAGTTCCCACACCTTCATATTATGATGGGAATTCATTTTTTAATCCATTTGCTCCACCACCAACCATTCCAGAAGCAGGAGAATCATCCTTGAGCAATATGGACCCGTCATATCACCATAACAACATTCAACATTATCCATCCACCCACAAATGGACAAGAGATCATCCCTTGGTAAATATAATTGGAAATCCTGACAATCCAGTCATGACAAGACAAAAACTTCACTCAGATAGTGAACACTGCACGTATGCACTCACTGTCTGTCAGTCTGAACCTAAAAACATCAAAGATGCCCTTACATATGACAACTGGATTGAATCCATGCAAGAAGAGCTGGAACAATTCAAACGTTTGGAAGTTTGGGAATTAGTGGAAAGACCAGATGGAGTTTATGTTGTTGGATTGAAATGGATTTGGAAGAACAAGCTGGATGCAGATGGTACAGTTATTCGTAAAAAGTCCCGACTGGTAGCAAAAGGGTATAGCCAAGAAGAGGGTATTGTCTTCGAGGAATCGTTTGCTCCAGTGGCTCGGATTGAGGCAGTTCAAAATTTCCTGGCATACGCAGCCCACAAGAACATCACACTCTATCAGATGGACGTGAAGACGGCATTTCTCAATGGACAACTCCGAGAAGAGGTGTACGTGTCACAACCAGAAGGCTTCGTGGACCCAGATCATCCTAACCATGTATATCGGCTTAAGAAAGCCCTATACGGCCTTAAACAAGCCCCGAGGGCGTGGTACGATAAACTGTCTGCATTTTTACTTGCTAATCATTTTACCATAGGAACTGTTGACCCGAATTTATTTATACAGACACACGGGGAAGACATTCTCATTGTTCAAATTTATGTGGATGATATTATTTTTGGTTCAACCAATAAAAAATATTCAAACGCTTTTTCTAAACTGATGAAACAAAACTTTGAGATGTCTATGATGGGTGAAATTAATTTCTTTCTAGGATTGCAAGTTCATCAGTCGCCCCGTGGTATATTTCTAAGTCAGTCAAAGTATGCTCAGGAAATCCTGAAAAAGCATGGTATGACCAGCTGTGACACCTATAACACCCCAATGTCCTCCTCATCCCCGAAGCTAGATGCTGACATACATGGGACACCCATTGATCCTATGAAGTATCGTAGTATGATTGGTTCGATCATGTATCTCACGGCTAGCAGACCGGATGTTGTATTTGCCACATATCTTTGCTCCCGATATCAGTCTAGACCGACTGAACGGCATTTGTCAGCCGTTAAAAGAATCCTTAGATACATAAAGGGAACCATTAATTTAGGGATCTGGTATCCAAAGGATTCTGGGTTTGAACTTGTTGCATTTTCAGACGCTGACCATGCAGGGTGCTTAGACACACGCAAAAGTACATCAGGGGGAGTACAATTCTTGGGTGACAAGCTCGTCTCTTGGCAATCAAAGAAACAAGACTGCACCTCACTGTCGTCAACAGAATCAGAATATGTTGCCATGTCTGCCTGCTGTGCTCAAGTCATCTGGATGCGATCACAACTAATGGACTACGGATACATATTCAACAAGATTCCTATGTATTGTGATTCCAAGAGTGCCATCGCTATTTCATGCAACACCGTGCAGCATTCCAAATCAAAGCATATTGATCTCTGGTACCATTTCATCAAGGAACATGTGGAAAAGGGTACTGTTGAATTATATTTTGTGGGAACAGAACACCAATTGGCGGATCTGTTCACAAAAGCCTTGCCCCATGCAAGATTTGTGGATCTGGTTCACCGGATTGGTATGAGATGTTTGACGCCAAATGATTTGGAAAAATTTCTTAAACACAATTAACCAAGTCAAACATCTAAACTATCTTTGTAAATATATATTTCAAAAAAAAATAATAAAATAATAATAATAATAATAATAATAATAATAATAATAATAATAATAATAATAATAATAATAATAATAATAATAATAATAATAATAAATGCAAGTACAAACCCTTATCCAACACGTTGTTTATTTTAAAATGTTACAAATTATTTTTGAACACGTGTTGAGGGGGAGACATAATCTTTTCCACAATTTTTTTAAACTTGTACTTGCATGCTTTCAGAAATTTGTTGCTTCACAAAGTTTTGGTGATAAGATCAAAAGATGGATAAGTTATGTGCCAAAAATAAAAAAGTTGAGACTTAGAGTTAGTCACATGGTGGGTTTAGGACTTAGAATTCAAAGTTAGAATAATTGCATGCTTAGATTGTGCCCAGAAACACATTAAATGGATTAATTGAGTTTAAGGGTTTATGAAGAACAACGAACACTAGCAGTTTGATCATTGAGTTTTTATGGATGAAAGTTGTTATAACTTGGACAGATTGCTTAGTTTAGTCATATGAACTGATTAAGATAGTTTGTGGATGAAAAATCTAAGTTATGATGAATTTCGATAAAAATCTACGTGGTTGTTCATCTTCAAAGTTATCAAAAACTCTTGTATGAGAGTTTATCGAGATTGCCAAAATTATCGCAATTGGATAATTATCGCTATTGCATAATTATCGCTATTGCATAATTATCGCTATTGCCTAATTATCGGTATTGCATAATTATCGCTAATGGATAATTATCGCAATTGCATAATTATCGCAATTGCCATAATTATCGCAATTGTGATATTTTATAGAATTTGATCTATTTCCTTAGGTATATTTTTTATACTTATCGAAATGAATCAAATTTTATAAAATTTGGTAATATCTTGATAAATTCTTTGATCAAGCATGTTACAACCAATAATAAATGCAAATGGATGCCATGTGTTGTATCTAGTTTTAACTTATGCTAACAATCATGTATATTGCATATTTGTACTTGATTGTTGCTTCAGATAACATCAATGGCTGCACCACAACAACAACCTCTTCCATCACTAACTAAAGAAGAAGTTTTCCCTCATGGGTATTCTTTGAAAATTGGGAAAAACAATGCACGAGTAGAGCTTGATAAGATAAAGTGTTCTGACCCAAGCTGCCAGATTGCCGTGGAACTTCTCAAAGCTCATAAGTGCATAAACCTTCTTGACAGCTCTGACACCATTCCAGAACTGTACATACATCAATTCTGGGATACTTTCACACTGAGCAGTGATGATAAGTACTTCACAATCCAACTGGATCGTAAAAGGATCAGAGTCACACCTTATCATCTCCGCAAAGCCTTAGACCTTCCAGATGCACCTGAAACTTCCAACCAATTCTACCCGACACCTTCAGAATCTGAAATCATGCAATTCCTTGTAGACATTGGTTATGATGTTCAACCCGACACACCATTAACCAAGATCTCAAAAGTCAATGCTAAATACATACCTCAGCCCTGGAGAACTATCTTCTACATAATAACCCGTTCAATATCCGGTAGAGATAGTGGCTTTGAGCACCTGAGACTAAGTCATCTTCAAGTCTTCTGGGGGTTCGTGAACCAGGAAAAGATTGACTTTGCACCTCTTATCTGGGAAGATATACTATTTCAGATGCGGAAAGCTTTCAAACAAATTCCTTTTGTCCGTTACACCAAAGTTCTCATAAGTTATCTGCTAGACTTACATAAGGACATTGATCGACGACCTACCGATCGAGAGGTTCATCCATACATGATGGATAGAACTTTTCGCAAAGTCTACTTTCTCAAATGGAGCACGCACAAATAAGGGACAAGACTGCCAGAGTTTCTAATGACCGATAAAATAAAAGAAACTCCAGCATATCTTGCATATGATAAGGCATTCCATGAACGTCGAGTAGGACTTTCTAACTTGGTTGAAGGGTCAGGATCTACAAAGACTCATTCTCGAAGCAGGTCTAAGACTGGCAGTGCATCAAGTACCTCACTTCCAAAGAAACAGCATCCAAGATCTCTCAAGAGAACTGTACCTAGTAAACCCCAACCAAAATCTGAACCATCTGGGATTATTGATGAAGATACTGACTCTGAATCATCTGAATCAGAAGAGGAGACTCCTGTTGTTATGACTGTTGAAGAAGCTGAACTTCAAAATCAGATCAACTTTGAAAATGCACAAAAGATGAGTTTAAAGTCAACTAAGGAGGATGAAGAAAGAAGGGCAAAATTGGCTGTTGAGAAACAAAGGGAGTATGAGATGAAGCATGGAACAGGAGGATCAGGCACCGGTCAAGAAGCAGCTTCGATCCACACTAATCCGGTTAATCAACCCGGAGGATCTGGAGTTGCTACATCCAAGATTCAGCCTGATACGGTTATTCAACCCGATAAGGCTGAATCTGTCATTCCTCAGCAACCAAGTTCGGTTAATCAACCCGACTTGGAAGCACAAGCTCAGGGTGAGAAGGAGAATGATCAGGAGAGCAATATAGTCTTAACTGACAAGGAAATCTCAGACTCCATGTTTGATGATGATCAAGGGGGAACAACTCCATCAGGACAATATGGACTGGAATCCTGAAGATGAAAAGGAAATTCTTGGCAATAAGACAACTGAAGCTGCTAAGGAACTTGAGGAAGCAGTGGCAAGACAAGAGGAATTAGAGAGGAAACGTAAGGAAGATGCTCAAGCTGACTTGGAAGCCGATAGCTACATCCGTTCTCCATCAGTTCCTCCAACTGAACTTGCTATGGTTGTCAGTAACCCTCAACAGGAATCACCACCAGTTCAACCCTCACCTGTTTCATCACCTAAAACACCTCCTGGGTCACCTCCCGAGAATCCTACACCTCCACCCTCATCTCCTAAGGACTCAACAACTAAATCTGATGAACCAATTCCCTCACTTACTCCATCACCAAAGAAATCACCATCACCAAAAGAAAAAGCAACAGTTTCTGATAGTATCAAAACGGCCTTGAAAGGTAAGCATGTGAAAAGAATTGCTCGTGTTACAAAAGTGGAAGTTGTATCTCCTGCTGCAAGAAAACTTAAGAAAGCAGTGAAGCGTGCACAAGTCAAGAAGGACAAACAAACAAGTGTAAAAATGGCTGAGATGGAAATCTTAGTCAAGAACTTGTCTCAACAAGTGGAAGAGATGCAACAAACCAAGCTAAAGATGGATGAGTTTCTAGAATCTAATGTTGATGCTAAAATGAAAGCAAATACAAAGCATTATATCAAGAAGTACATTCCTGATCTTCAGAAAATCATTGAAGAGTATGTTGATACTACATTTGAAGAAAAGATCAAAATTCTGAAGATTCAGCAACAACATCTTCTGGAATATTCTGTTGAAGATCTTCAAGACGCTCTCCACACCAAGTTGCTTGCAAAATCTTCTCTCAATTACACTGAACTGTCCATCTTGAATGCTATTCGAGAAAATATGGAATCTTGCAAGGCTTCAGCAGATAAGGGCAAGAGGAAACGTGATGATGATGATGATGATGAACAAGATCCAGACCCTACTACTAAGAAACAAAAGAATGGTAGCTGATCTGGAATTCACATTGCTGAGCCTACAGGAACTACAACTTCTTCTCCACCTCAACCAAATCCAGAATCTGGTCCTACAGCAACCGAACATCATTCTGAGCATATTCATGAAGAAAATGTGGAATTTCAAACACAAGAAGATCAACCACAATCACCACCACCATCTCCACCAAAGTCTAAACCTTTCAAATCAAATCCATCTAGCAGCAAGAAATCTTCTCAAAAATCAGCTGTTGTCACATGGCTTGATGATGATGAAGATGTGAACGGCAATGAATGGTTTGATCAACTTGCCAGTGCTCAGATCCAAGACGACGAAGCTTCTAAAGTTGAAGACAGTACGTTTGAATTTACACACAAAATCAAACATACTCTAAATGTGAAGAAAATGACAAAGAGAGAACTTCGTAGGATCAAAAATGATGCATTCATTCTTCTTAAAGACAAGTCTACAAATGCGGCTGAGTTGGAATATCACCTTGAAAACATTGCTCGTGCAATGTCAAGTGAGTTTGACTGGACGAATCCAGACATACTCAGGGTAGGTGGCCATGACAACAAAAACCGTTCATACATCACAGACTGGACTAAGCCACTACCCGTGATCAGAAAACCACATGGAACTTCAGAAATCCCCTTCCAGTTCTTTTTCAACAAAGATCTTGAACTACTCATGCATGGAGCATCAAGCAAAACGAAGTATGCAACTTCTATTACCTTCACTCCTGCAGCAAGTTACCAAAATCCTGCCATTGAGGAAGCTGCAATTCACCAGAAGATCTTCATCAAACAACAAGTGACCTATGATCGTGATGCTGAATTAGGAATCCATCACTGGTATGATAAAAGGAAGACCTGGTACAAGTATAAACTCAGCCAAAAGTCTCGTGAACAAGTCTACAGTGACCTCAGGATCATGGCAGTGATTAGTGTTTCAGGATCGAAGAAGTATGATTACACATTCCTATCTGCAATCACCGTCAGACGACATGACAACCAGATCTACTCGTTCTCAGAAGCATATTTTCCTGACTTGAGTCTCAATGATATTGAAGACTTATACCTCATCAAAATACAAGGAAAACTGCAACATCTCTCTACCGATCTTCAGTATGCTTTTAGTGCAGCCATCTGCCACTTCATTCGAAGAACGATTATCAAAGAACGAGTAGAAGATCTTCAGTTAGGAGTGGAAAGTTATCAGCAGAAGTTGAATCTCGTTGAGCCCATAATTTTCTTGGAAAACAACCGCGATGCTCAATATACCATGATGAAATACCCAGTCTTTGGGTTCGTCTACAGAAGTGCAACACATACAAACCATTTTATGTCATTCCACGAGATTTATAAATTCTGTGATGATACACTGAAGAACGTTAGAGATGGGTTAGTTCTTCGAGTTCGAGATCATGAATTGAAAAAATCAACAAGGTGGACACATAATGAGCTCAAGCAAGTGATGCAGTTCATCTTGAAGATTGAAAGAAGGTTGTACCGGAGGGATCAGATTCGGAGACTTGAGAGTTATGTGGGCGGTCGTCCTCCATTTCCTATCAGACTATATCAAAGGACGGACCCAGAATTCACAAAGTTTAACAAAGGAGGTTGATGTGAGCATTTGAATTCATTGTTCATAATTCTTATTCATTATTCTTACCACATGCCTGTGACATTACGGCTTGTGCACACATAACAGTGTACAACCCGGACCCTAAAGAAAGGACCCTAAGGTACGCTTCAGTGCCTCAATCCTGAAAAAGGAGCGAAAGCTTCTTACTTATGAGCAGAATTAAAACCAGAATGTTTTCTAAAGTTTTTTCAAACATTCTGCTCATAAGGACAAGTATTCCCTTGTTAAGGGGGAGTATTTGAAAATATAATCTTTGTTCCAAAATATAAATGTTCTTGAAATTCTTCCCTAAAAACTCAAAAACAGCATATTTTAATCATAAAGTTTTTTCAAAAATATCATGAGTATGCTATTTTTGAGGGGGAGAAGTAAAAGATGATTAAAATATGGTGTCTCATTGCTGGAATCTCACTAGTGCTCGACTCAGAATTGACCCTCGAATTGATGATAGGAAAAGTCAGTAGTCGAAAGGACATGTCCCGGACGGGTAATAATTTCAAGCCAGTTTATCTGGTGATGTAAGCGTGTCTCGCAAAGGACGTGTCTGAGTAGAATGTACCGATTTCGAGCGATAATCTTTGAATCTGATCTGGACGGGTAATAATTTCAAGCCAGTTTAACTGGTGATGTAAGCGTGTCTCGCGACGATCAGGTTCATTGAAAGTCAATCAATTCAAAAGTGCCAACTCTTTCCGGCATGTGCAAATTTCAAATCTATTACTTATGCGCACATGTTAAGGGGGAGTATTTCTGAAAATCATCAAACTCTCAAGGTGTCAACAAAATGTCTTTACAATTATCGACACTTTGAGAGATTTTCAATGGTTTTGGTTTTATGGCATCATTAGGATAGTCATGGAGTTATAAGGTGACTAAGGTTAGGGAAAACCGTCCTATGATCCGCCAGAGCCGGAGGGATCTACCCAAGGACAATACCAATAGTTTATAACTAGAAAGTCCTAGGTATGAAAAAAGGAGAAAATGAATGAACGGAGAAAGAAGGGGTTGAAGAATTAAAAAGAAAAGCAAAGAAAATGGTGAAAAGAAATAGCCCTCCATTTGTTCAACCTTAGGGCAGACACCGGGTTCAATTCATAATCTACTGGTTGATGAGCATCACCGGTATTGAAGACTAAAGACGTCATGGACCCAGTGACGCACTACACTAAACCTTCTAAGCCACTCAAGTGTCTCTCAAAAGACACTTATTTCATTCACACGGAGAACCCTTCATAATCTATCGACCTCTCATTACGAGAGTGTTGATATTGAAAAGGAGGCAATCTGCTCCACGCCTCCGACGACCAAACAAATATGCACAAACTGAGTCTAGTGCCACGAGATTCATCAAAGATCTCTTAGGTACACTTAGAATTACTCTGGTGTTCTACATCATGAGCATCAGTTGTAAATTAGAAAAGTGTCCTTCGCAGATCTTAGCAATCTGCCAAGAACATTCATGAGAGAAGTCACAATTGTGATTATCAATGATTGAATGGAAATCCTGCCAGAGCAACATCAAACAACTCTGACAGCAGGTCACTTCGGTAACTCCTTGTGGGTTACGCTTAGTGTTTGCTCCAAACGGTCTACAGTCGTGGGGTGATCTCCAGCGACTCACTGAATCGTGGGTGCACTTCGGTGTGTCCGTGTTATCCCTTTCGGGGGAATCCGGTTCAGAACGGCCTGGGTTAGGATTTGAGAAAGTCTTCACACTATGCTGTTGACGATCTCGAGTCTGAGCCTGTAAGTACCGGTTGGTTCGTGCTGATGCTGAGGATCTGGAGTTCAAGACTCCATCATGTTCATATCTTGAAGAAATGTTCTCTCAAAGACTCAGTAACATCAAAAGTTCAACATATGATATAGTAAAGTCAAAAAGTTCAAGCACCTCAACCTTTCTCATGTTTAAGATTGAAAAGTGAGAACATGTTGCAGAAAACAAGTCAAAGACATATGAGCATGATGGAGAAGACGAGAAGACGTTGGAGATTGGCAGATCGAGACAACATCATATCATCCTAGAACAAGAACAAAGAAACAAAGATTATAAAGACGTCGGAAGCCAAAGAAGCAAAGAAGATGTCGAGCAACATTGATGATCAAGACTTAGGGGGAGATTGTTAGGAACACGTTTTTATTATATTTCAAGTCTTGATCAATAGCGATAACATGCTGCTTAATAGGGCTTTATATTAGTAATTAAGGTGCGGTCCATTAGAAGCCCATGGACCGCCCATTTATGTGTTATTCCTTCTAGAAGAAATCATGTAAGAGTTGCCCTAGCTAGTAGCCTATAAATAGAAGGCTAGGGAGCTCGTTTTTAAGTGTTAGTTATTCATGTATGGTGCGTAAGCTTTGGTCCTAAATCGTATGAATTGAATTCCCTTCCAAATCTCTCTTCTCTTCTTCTTATCTTATTCTCTTCTTCTCTTATTAGCTTATTTCCTTAATTGTAGCTTATTAGATAAGTAGTAGTACGTGTTTCACTTTATTTTACGTGGGTGTTGTTGAGATATACACTTTTGTCCTATATATTTTGCCAGCAAAACACTCAACAATGCTCAACAAAATTACACGATTACAGAGAAGGAATTATTAGCCGTTGTTTTTGCTTTTGACAAATTGAGATCTTCTCTCGTGCTTTAAAAAACAATAGTGTTTACAGATCATTCAGCGCTTAAATATCTGTTTACCAAACAATATGCAAAACCGCGTCTTATCCGATGGATTTTGCTACTCCGGGAATTTGACATCGAAATCAAAGATAAGAAAGGAGCAGAAAATCTAGCCGCTGATCATTTGTCACGTCCTGAGAACCCAAATTTAGAAGAGTTAAGGGAAGATGAAATCGATGATTATTTCCCTGATGAGACTCTCATGACTGTTGACACAACTAATGAAAAGGAGATTCCATGGTTTCCAGACTTTCCAAATTATCTCGTTGGGAAAATTCTCAGAAAATGATTAACTCATGCCCAACGAAGTAAATTCTTCTCGAAATTAAAACACTATTACTAGGAAGAGCCCTATCTTTTCAAGATGTGTCCCGACGGGATGATCAAAAGATGTGTTTATGGTTCTGAAAGCCGAATAATTCTTGATGAATGCCATCATGGCCCAACTGGGGGACACTATGGTCCTTCCACCACAGCTAAAAAAGTTTTTGATGCTGGGTTTTATTGGCCAAAAATCTTCAAAGAAGCTCATACTCTTGTTCCAAACTGTGATGCTTACCAAAGATCCGGTAGTCTTTCTTGCAGAGATGAAATGCCACAAAAAAAGCATTCAAGTTTGCGAAATATTCGATATTTGGGGAATCGATTTTATGGAACCATTTCCTAAATCTCACAAAATACGAATAGATTCTCGTTGCTATCGATTACATTTCCAAATGGGAAGAAGCCGAGGCTTTACCAACAAACGATGCACGAGTAGTTGTTAATTTTCTCAAAAAGCTTTTCGCTCGTTATGGAATTCCTAAAGCTTTGATAATTGATAGAGGAACTCATTTCTGTAACAAACAAACGGAGAAAATTATGAAACGATATGGAGTTCATCATTGTTTTGCTACAGCTTATCATCCACAAATCAGTGGCCAAGTGGAAAATACCAACAGAGCTTTAAAAATAATACTCGAAAAAAGGGTCAAGGACAATCCTTCCGTTTGGTCAAAGAAACTTGATGATGCTCTGTGGGCATTTTGTAAGGCTTATAACACTCCAATTGGCACAACACCATACAGACTTTGGTATGGAAAAACTTTTCATTTGCCGTTCAAAATCGAACATCGCGCCTACTGGGCACTTAGAAGCTGTAATCTCGATCTCAAAATAGATGGAGAAAAGAGATTCTTGCAGTTGCATGAACTTGATGAATTAAGACTCCAAGCTTATGAGAATTCCAAGCTTTATAAAGCCAGAACCAAAGCTTATCATGACAAAAAGCTTAGAATTCGGAAAGAATTCAAAGCCGGAGACAAAGTTCTGCTTTTCAACATGAAATACAAGTTTAAAGCTCCTAAGCTAAAACCAAAATGGTTCAGACCATATATAGTAAAACATGGATTTCCATCCGGATATGTTGAAATTTATGACAAGCATGGTGGAAGTTTCATTGTTAATGGTCACCGAATTAAGTTATATTACGATAAGGAGCAAATGAACGAGATTTCGATCGAAAAAATTCCACCTGAATCAGAATATGAAGCTATTACATTCATGGCACATTTTTCGGATGATTACAAGAAAAACACTCCATGGGCTGCGGAAACTGGTTTCATCTGGGATGTTCTTCCTAGAGCTTGCGATACCGCAAAATTGTATGACATAAATGAAACTGGAGAAGGAATAGTTAGAGGAAACGTGGTGTATATTCCCAAATATTCAAGGAAGAAACTAAAAATCACACCAACATAAACGGAAAAGGAGTTTGAGTCAGGCTGATGACTAGGTAATAAAACAAGCGCTTGTCGGGAGGCAAACCGTGTGTTAGTCATTTTTCATTTCATTTTTATTTTCAGTGATTACACCCCAAAGCTTATCTAATCTCTTAGTTGAACTTAAGTGCGAGGGTGTACCACTAACTTTTTAATAAAACATAAAATCCAAAAATATTTTGTGTGTTTGTTTTGTTTTGTTTAAGATTACTGCAGGTAATGACTACTAGCCTGGACACTTGGATCAAGAAATTAATTGAAACTTCTGCATAGCATTCTCTGATTTAGAAGTTCAATTGCAATTTCTACAGCTCGGAAAAATCTGGTTTACTTTCTTATTTCCCTATTTTCATACTTTGAAATCCGTTTATCACATTGAGGACAATGCTTAACTTAAGTGTGGGGGGGATGAATAGGAAAATAAGATTAATTTTTCATGTTTTTGAGCTATGTTTAAATTTTGTTTGCCCTTGTGATCTAGTTATTTTTCACATTTTTAGGATAATATATTAGAATAACTGGATCAATCCACTGGTAAAAATCTGTAATTTTTGAAAAAATTTGAGATGTGTCCCGATTAATATTGCAATCCATTATGGGATCGATAACACTTGCTAGCACATATTATAGCCCTTCCACCAAAATTGTGAGGATTTGAGCCTGTTCTGTATTCAGCATACATCTTTTATGCTTGTTCTTTTTGCTATGAGTGTGCCGGTGATTTTATTTATTCTAGAACTTGTGCTTGTAAATCATTACGAGACTGCTGTAAGATCGCATTTTGTGTGATATAAGTGTATATGCGTGATAAGAGGCAACCTTAGGATTTAACCCAAACAGCCTTCAATGTTGATATTTAGCTAGCTACACTGGCTATTTAACCACCAATATAAACCCATTTGTTAGCGTTCATCTTTAACGCTAGATACCCCTAGTTACACCTTCTGAGCCAATCTTTTCTTTTGATAAATCCACACAAATACAAAAAGATTTTACACTTTATAGCCTAGCATTACCCTTAGTCAAGTCTTGGTTGGTTGCTAGCTACATGGCAAGATGGATGTTATGTGGGAAATCATTAAATTCTAAAGAAAGTTGCAAACTCCATAAGCAGTGATCAAAATGTAGTCAAAGATAAGTCATCGCAACTATAAGATGACGGTTATGAAAAAAAAAATAGTCATCGCAACTATAAGGTGACAAGAATAGCCAATGAGCTATGAAATAATGCATTGAACGATCAAGTATGGAGTTCCCGAAGTTATATGGTAGTGGTTCGAAGTGGCTAGCAACATTTGGTTTATAGACTTTGACTATTTTGTACATTCTTTATTTTTCACCCTTTCTAAACAAATCCCATGCCTTATCCCTACCTTTTGGCTTTGTGAAAATATCGAGTGCATTGACCTTTTAGTGACCATCCAAGTTCTTGAGGAATCAGATAACGCGCCAACGAACTAAGGTTTATCACCTTAGTGACCATCCGTTGTTAGATTAAATTAAGGATTCGCGCCAGCGATCTATGATGTTTTGCATAATATGTTTGTACATAAGTCTTATAAACCCTTTAGCCAAATATTATAACCCAAATAAAAGACCTCTTTGATATGTATACTTGGTGCTCACGCCATGTCAGTGAAGTTTTGTTTCTTGTACAAGCTTATGGTAATATTTAGATAATGACTGAGCAATGAGTGTGATTTTTCTTATATACTCCACAACCTAAATAAAATGAGTGTCTGAGTAAATTATATTTCGTTCCTTTTTCGTGAGGTAATTAGTAATGTTCATCAAGTAAGAAAGTCATTAGGGTATTGTCAAACATCTCGATTCTTCACCGTAAAAGCTAAAAATGATGAATCTAACTTGTATATGTACTTGATAGATTTGCATCAAATTTTTCTCAAACATATTCGGGTACCATGTGGATAATTGTTTTACTTCTATATTTGCTTGAGGGTAAGCAAAGTTCAAGTGTGGGGGAATTTGATAACGCTCAAATTGTGCATGTTTTTAGTAGCGTTATTTGTGCTTTTGTGTATATTATTTGGTTATATTTATATGCTTTTGTTACTTAATTGCACCAAAGTATGTTCGCAAAGTATATGTGGCCAAGTACAGGAAAAAGGAAGAAAAAGTGAAAGAATGATGAATAAATGAAGATTTACAATTGTACGAAGATTCTCGTGTCAAGATCTACACTCAAAGGCATTTCAAGAACGTAAGATCGAAGGATTCAACATTCCAGAGTTCCAAGACAAAGAAAAGTTCAAGTTTGGATGAGGAACAAAGAGCTACAAACAAGAAACAAGCCAATCACCAAAGACCAAGAATAAGACCTACTAAAGCCCTCCATCCGATCGGACACAGTCCGCATCCAATTCGGATGGAGGCAATGTTGAAGACCAGCCGATCGGTTGGTGCTCTAACCGATCGGTTGGATCATCCTGGCTTGCTACAAAGTATTTCATGAAGCTTCTACCTCCTACCATTCGGTTCCAGGTCTTTCCTACATAGATTCTAGGTCCTTCTAAGCTACTTGGAGGCCAAGTTGCAGCATTTAAGTTCCTAGGATTGAGAGTAGTATAAATAGAGCCATTTGCAATCATTTAAAGACACACAATTACCAATCAACTCTCTAATCATCAACCACTCTCAAATACTCTCTCAAAAGCTCTCAATTTCGGCCTTAGAAGTCCAGAAAACTTTGGAGGTCCAAGAAGTCAACATTTGGAAGTCAAACCCTCAAGAAGTCAACACCAATACCTTTGGTATCATTACCTAATCATTTGTAATCTTATTCCAATCATTGTAAGACTTTTTAATCATGTTTTCTAATGTTCAAAATTCTGAGTTTATGTTCATGTTTTCTATGAGTGGCTAGTGCCTTTGTGCACTTGCTTAGATGATGCTTTGTGAATATCGTTTAAAACTCATCTAGGATCAATAATAACAAAGGTTGTTGTTACGCAGCGGAATTTAAACAAAGACAATGTTATTAACAAGGTTTACATTCATATAAGCCCCAATTCTATTTGATTGGGATAGAAAGTGTTATCTAACTGTAACAAGGATAAAAAACACTTTGACCTTAGGGCTAAAACGATCTCAAGTGGTGAGATCGTTGGTGTTTTCCTAAAACATGATTAAAACACACACAAAACAATGTCTAGGGATCTGTTTATTTATAGAGTTCCATCCAGAATTACAAAGGAAACATAATTGTATTAGGAAACTAAATCTTTCCTAATCTTGATCTTTTTCTTTTTCAACAAGTCTTCTAGAATCTTCCATCTTTTCTAGAATTCCATATTGGCGATCTTGGTCATTTTGTTATCATCAAATCTACAAATCCCAACAATCTTCCCCTATTTGATGATGACAAAATAACTTGAACACTTGAAGCATCTTGATCTTTTACATCTTCAAATCTAAGCTTCCCCTTAAGTTAAGATCTCCATGAACTTGTTGTTTCCTTTGTAACATCTTCCCCTTTTTGTCATTATCCATTAGGGGATAGTAAACACAAACAACCTCGATCCTTACAACTACAAATCATACATAAAACTTCTAATACAATCCTTCCAATGTCTCAAATTACCCTCCATGAAGTTTTCCGCACTAGAAATGAATTTAAGGCAATAGAAACTTAAACTAGCACTAGTAATAATGACTAGCAGTAGTAAAAACCTTCCCATCAAATGGTTAAACACTTTATCATATGCTTCCCCTGAAGCCAATATATTAACCATTGAAGCAACCATAAGAACTTGAACGAATAACTAACAACCATAGTAACAAATACCATGTAGTACTCGCCATAAAGAAAACCAAAATAGCCTACTAAAAATGACTACAATAGTAATCGAGACTAAGCAGTAGTAACGTTGAAGAGCAGTTTTATGGTTGAGTAGTAATAACGACTTTATCAAAATGTACACATCTTAGTGCCTTAAGAAACTTTTCATCTTTTCCCAATATAATGCACCTTTCTTTGTCCTTGTTACCACGCTATAAACCATGAAACACCTTTATCCATCTCTCAATAACTCTCATACACAAATCCAAAACCAGTAGTAAATACGAATCAATAAAATCATTGAAAGAACTATTTACCACATTAGGGTTTCATACAACCCTTAATCCAAAACTAGCATATATCCAAATCGTTGTGAATTCTTGGTTGGTTAAACGACACCAATAATCAATAATCAATAAACCAACGAGACCAACCAATTTGATTTATTACTCACAATACACGACCCAAGCCTAAACTAATCATACTTGTTCATTTCTTTTCCCCAACCATGTAAACATGTAGCTTGATCGGTTGTATTATGTAGCAAACAAAAACAGCATAGCAGCACTAACTCTAATAAGCAGCTTCAAAAATTCAACTAGCAGCACTAACGTCAAGTAGCAGCACTAAAATTCTTCGAGCAGCATTAAGTTGAATAATGAGCAGTACAAACATATTAGAGCAGCATTAAGTAATCGATAGCAGTACTAACTTGTAAGGATGAGCAGCACTAATTTCGTTACAACTGCTAGACCAAAACTAACTGCACAAACTTTGAAACTGCTAGCTTTTGATACGTTTTGAAACATGTTAGGAATTAAGGTTAACAGTTGAAACTGTTAGTATATGAGTTAGTACTGCTGAAGAGATTGAAGATATAACTGACAGTACAAAGTCAGTTAGTACGATCAGCATTAGAAAGTTAGTACTGCTTATAATTTTTGTAACTGTATAGAAGATAAACATAGAAAAGATTTTGTGTATATCTTATTAACATAGATGATAGTTATCTTGTAAAGGAATCCTTGATCTATAAAAGGATTTCCTAGGTTAATGAATACAATACGTATCTAGACGTAAGTTCTTAGAAAAGGTTCAAGGTTGTAAACCCTAGTGATAGGAGATCACTTGTATTATTGTTTTAATAATATTGAATCGTTGAAGTTAATCAATTGTCTCTTGTTCATATATACACACTGTTTCATTCATTGAACATACATACACAATCTTCTAAGTGTTTGCTAGTAAATTCCGCGTGCTAGTTAACATTATTCAAAGTATCTATCTAACAAAAGGAGTGTGTTTAGATCCGGTCAAGTGGTATCAGAACCAGGTTTCTGATACTTTGATTTAGAAGATCCAGACGAATTTGTTTAAGAAGAAGATAGACATGGAGACTACAACCCAAACCAATATTGCTGCTAAGTTACCAATGCTTAAACCCAATGAGTTCGATATGTGGAGACTAAGAGTTGAACAGTTCTTTCAAGTGCAAGATTATGCACTTTGGGAGATTATAGAAGATGGGAACTCTTTTAAGCCTACAACCACTACAACTGTTGTTGAGGGCAAGACTAAAACAACTGTGCAGACCAAGCCATTGACTACTGAAGAGAAGGCTCAGCACAAGAATGATGTTAAAGCAAGGAGCATGCTGCTGATGACAATCCCCAATGATCAATTACTGAACTTCAGCAAATACAAGTGTGCCAAAACTCTTTTTGAAGCTATTGTTATAAGGTATGGTGGGAATGAAGCCACCAAGAAAACCCAGAAGACACTTCTCAAGCAACAGTTTGAGAATTTCACAGCAACAAGCAATGAGTCACTAGATCATATGTTTAATAGGATTCAAAAGCTAGTGAGTCAACTTGCTGTTCTAGCAATTAAGATGCCTCAGGAAGATCTCAACTCAAAATTCCTAAGGAGTCTACCATCAGAATGGGCTATGCATGTAGTTGTCTGGAAGAATAAACCAAACATTGATTCTATGAGTCTGATGGATCTCTACAGCAACTTCAAGATAGTAGAACATGAAGTGAAGAAGTCTGCTGGATCAAGTTCAAGCTCAAGCTCTGGAAATTTGGCCTTTGTGTCAACTCCCAGTGTCTCTAATCCAGAAGAAGAAGTTCAAGTTGCTGGAGCAGTTGGAACTGCTAGTTCTAATATTGGTACTGCTAGTACCTCAAGCAGTACTAATGGACTTTTGGATGAGAATACTTATTGTGCTTTCTTGACTACTCAGCACAACGGAAGTATGTTGACTCATGCAGATCTTTAAGAGATTGATGAAGATGATATTGAAGAGATGGATATCAAGTGGCAGCTCTCTCTTCTCAGCTTGAGAGCTAGAAGATTCTTGAAGAAGACTGGCAAGAAGATAATCATAAACAAAAATGATGTTGCTGGGTATGATAAGTCAAAAATTGAATGTTATAATTGCCACAAGAAAGGTCATTATTCAAGGGAGTGCAGAATGCCAAGACAACAAGATGGCAAGAGCAGAGGATTTGGAAGCAAATCAAGGGTTGTGGAAGTGTCAGATTCAAGCTCAAAGGCTATGGTTGCCATTGATGGCTTAGGGTTTGACTGGAGCTACATTGCAGAGGAGGAAGCATAAGCACCAACAGAGATGGCACTTATGGCTTTCTCAGACTCTGAGGTACAAACTTCTAAATGTTCTAAATCATGTGATGCATTAAAAGAATTAGAAACACTTAGAAAATTGTATGATAATCAGAGAATAGAGCTAAACCAGACTGCTTTTAATTTAGCAAATCATAAGAGAGGTTTGGCTGTATTAGAAGAACAGATAGTTTACTATAAGGAAAATGAGTCTACTTTTAGTGATACTGTAGCTATACTTAAGAGAGATATAATATTTAGGGATGCTGAAATTAGTGTGTTGAAAAATGAATTGGAAAAGATAAAACAGGCAAAGGAAAAAATTCAGATGAGTGTAGACACATTAGAGTTTGCATCTAAGGGTGTTAGTAAGATAGTTGAGTGTCAAATCCTCAATAAAGCTAAGTCAGGCCTAGGATACAAATCAGTTCCACCTCCATATAGGGGAATTCCGACACCTCCAGGCATTGGCCTAGAACACACAGGACTACCTGAATTTCAACTACCTGAGCTTAAATATGGTCCTCAACCTAAAAAGAATGTAGTTGATAAACCTGTGTATGAGAGTGCAAGTGATGCCTCACTTTCTGAGGATAAGGTGTCCTCAGCTAAGGACTCAGATGCTCCAACCATAGAGGAATGGACTTCGGATGATGAGGATGATCAGGATGTGGTTAAGCCTGTTAGTGTTAAAGTGGAGGAACCAAAAGTTCCAAAGATGGTTAAGACTGAGACTGTTAGGCCTAGAGCTAATGCAAAACCTTTTAGACCAACAGTTAGGTATGCAGAAATGTATAGAACCACAAACAAGCCAAGAGGTAACCAAAGGAATTGGAACAACCTCAAGTCTCACCAACTAGGTGATGACTTTGTCTGTTATAGGAAAGCTTGTTTCACATGTGGTAGCTTTGACCATCTTGCATTTTATTGCAACAATAGGGTAACTAGGTATTCAAGTCCTAGGGTGAAGTCAGTAAAACCTCCTACTCACCCAACAAATACTAGAATGATACCTAGATCAGTTCTGTTAAGGTCTGGAACAAGAACAGTTCATACTGTTGGACAAACAGTTAACACTGCTAGACCAGCAGTTCATACTGTTAGACCAAATAGACCTTTTTACCCTAGACAAACAGTTCAAGGTGCAAAAACTCTTTCTAAATCAGCACCAACAACTGTTAAAAGACCATTTCAAAACAATGCAGTGATTAATAAGGGAAATATGGGTAATGGTATAAATGCATCTGCATCATGGGTTTGGAGACCACTTCAATCCAATGGTACTCCAACTGTTTTAAAAAGGTTTAATTATGTTGATGCAAGAGGAAAGCCTAAGTCTGTAATGGCTTGGGTGCCACAAAGGAATTAATTTTTCTTTTTATGTGCATTGTTAGTCATATGCTTGTTATGTTGTGAGACAAGTGCTTTGCACTTTGTTTCCTTGTTTGTGGACTAACAATTGCAGGAATGGATGATAAGCACCAAGGAATTACAAGTGCTTTATGTTTTGGACTGAATGGTGATTTGGAGCTCAGTGTGTTATCTGTGCACACAACAAATGGTTATTGGTTCACCATGTCTAACCCACATAAGAACCAACTAGTCCAGAGCAAACAGTTTCTGGTAAAGACTAATCAAATCCGTTAATGGTTGACAATTTACCAAAAATTGTATGGTTATCAACTCACCATATCTAACTGTGAAGAGTTGGCTAGTCCAAAGCAAACGGCTATTGGTAAAGACATATCAAATCCGTTGATAGCTGATAGTTTGCTAAAAACTATATATGTAGAATAATGTCTTTGAAATCAATATAAGTTCATACTGTTCTTTGAAAATTTTGATAAAAGTTTGTGCTGCTAGTGCAAAGTTTAGACTGCTAGTGTAAACTTAGTACTGCTGAACTAGCCGTTATAACTGATGTATCAGTAATTAATGTTCGGTTAAAAACTAGCCGTTGGTGGTTTGCTGCGCTTTTTACTGATTGAATTACTGATGAACTCAAATAAGTACATTTTATTACTATCATTTATCCTATTAATTTGACTTGTTTTACTATATTATGTATGAGGATTGATACCTAATCGTTTACTTTTGTAATTCTCAGGTAAAAACAAGCATTTGGTGAAACTTGGCGATTTTGGACTAATAATGGAGCAAAACGTGCATATAGTGAAGAGTCTACTGAAATGAAGAAGATCAAGACTGATCTGCTCCAGATGCGCCGCATCTCACTATCAACATGCGCCGCATCTCTATCAAGATATCACCAGATACGATCCAAGATACAAGAGGACATGCGCCGCATCTAATCATGGAGTTACGCCGCATCTTCTGGCGGTGTACGAATATTCCTGAATATTATAATCTTGGACCCCACGCGAAGTTACGTACATACGCCGCATCTACTTAAGTAGATGCGCCGCATCTTCCCTCAGACACAAACTATAAATACCCCGTAGACCAGACGCATAAAAAAGATTCGGAAGTTCGAAAACCTAAAGACCGAACAGAAGAGAAGGACGAATTCAGTCAAGAGGCAGCACAAGACACACCCAAATCTAAGATACAAGAGCTGTAAGAAGGTGCTGCATGTATTTAATTCATTAAGTAGTTTTGTTTTATTGTTTTAGCAAACTTTAATTCATCAGGATTGGTGGCTTGTGTAATGTGACAACGGAAAGATTGCACTCCCTTTAATACTTGCTTTCCCATCAATTAAAGTTTATATGTTGATGTCTTTGGTTACTACTTATTAGTGCATTGACCACCTCTGTGTTTATTAGTGGCTTGCGGGCACCCGACTGCGGGACAAGGTGTGGCTCCCACGGTTGTTTCTAAATTGATCACTTAGGAATAACTTTTAGACATAAGTCGTCATTAAGGGTTTACTCGCCGATAAGAATAGGACCAACGAGAAAGGGTTAATTACATACACTTCATATAAAGCTATCAATAAAACAAGTGACAATCTACTTAATCATAAGGACAGCCCTCTTATTGTCTCTAGTATCTATCTGTGTACGTGTGTGCTACTTGCTGATTCGTGCCTATTTGTTTATTTTATTATTTAATTGCAAACAAAACTGTGCCAGTCTCTCAGGCTGAAACCCCCTTGCGTTAGGATATTAAAATACTGATTAGATTAACGAGATTATACGTTCCACTCTTAGTGATCGACACTCTACTTACCATTATCTTCATAATGACCGGGTACACTGCTCGTTAAGTGTGTGTGTTATTGATAAGTCGGCTAAATATAAATTTAAAACTTGAGTAGGCATTAAAACTGCTAAACCGCAACGACACATCACGCGCATCAAGTTTTTGGCGCCGCTGCCGGGGAGTGAATTATTATTTTCTGTTAATTTGATTAGTATTTTAATTAGGTTTTTCTTTTTATTAGATTAATTGCATCATTGTACTATTTTGCATATTTGTTGTATTGTGTGCTATTTGTTTTCTTTTATTTTTGCTTTTATTTGTTTTTGTTTCGTGTGTTTAATTTTTATTTTTATTTTTCGTATTTTTCTGTTCTGCTATCGTTGTACTGTGCTAAATCAAACGATACGGCGCATCTGATCTCTCAGATACGGCGTATTGCGTTTATTTTTTTTATATACAACGCGTTTAATTAATTCGATACGACGCATCTTTTCCCCAAGATACGGCGTATCTGTTTTTAACAAGAAAATTTTTCTAAGCGATAAAGTAATACGACGCATCTGCTTTTGTAGATACGGCGTATCTGTTTTGATAAAAATTTTTTCTAAACGTTAACGCCATACGACGCATCTGCTTTCGCAGATACGGCGTATCTATTATTTTAATTAAAAACAGTTTGCGAATTATTAAACAAATACGGCGTATCGATTTCCGTCGATACGGCGCATCTTACTGAATCAAAAATCTTTTATTTTTAAACGTAACGAAAATACGGCGCATTAACTTTCGTTAATACGACGCATTTAATTTTAATTAGATAAATTGATTTTTGATTAATTGATTCGATACGGCGCATTCTTAAATTTAAAGCGGCGTATCTATTTTCTGAATAAAAATCTGATTAAATTTTAACGTATTAAGATACGGCGTATCCAACTCTTTGGATACGGCGCATCGTCTGCAGATATCAGCTATTTTATTCTTATATCCGTTTCTATATTCATTAATTTCTCTCCTAGCGAACAAATCCTACTGATGATTTTACCTTGGATGACAGATTTTGCTATGGAAGACATGTCAGTTAACGGATATCTTGCTAAGGAATGCTTGTTTTCAGATTCATTCAATGTACTCATGATCGATGCAGACTTATTCTCTTGGGAGACTCCTCTTGAAGCAGCTTTTAAGGAATTTATGCGTTTATGCAACATTGACAAAGAGGTGTTCTCTTATGATGTATTTGTGAGGTACACTGGAGAAGAATTGTCGCTCTTATGGCCTAAGATTGAAGCAGAAGGATTGAACTGGACTACTATCGAAGAGGATGATGGGAAATTCTCTCTTGCATACATGGACTCAAGCAACAACAACTGTAGTGGAGACAATACCCAAAACTCTTACATGCCTTATTTCGAGTGGTACAAGGGATTAGATGAGAACTATCAGGATAATGACATGAATTATGCTTTGGCGGAATTACTATTTCATGGCAGGATAGTAAGATTGATAGACCTCTCCCTCAATGATTGGTTAGAACTCAAATATGGTAGTCCGGAATTTGCCCCTGCAAACGAAGTCAAGGAGATTATGACTTCATGGTTGACTCGGAGTTTTAAGAAGCAATTTAACGAGTTCATGGAGATAAAAAAGAATATGATTGGAAAGGTTTGCTTTGACGTTAACCATGACCCTAACGATGTTGATTTTTCAGAATGGTTAGCTAGTAAGTTTAATAACCATAAGAGCATGGATCGAGCTACTAAGGATGCATTATGGGTATATTGGATGAGAGGAGAAGACGAAGAAGTAGAAAGCGATTATGGGTTGTCACATCATGATTCAACAATCAATGAGGGCATTGAAGAACTTTTCAGAATTGACATTGATTTGTTAGAATATGAGACACCCTTGTGCAAGCAGTTCAAGGAATTTAACTACCTTCTTCAAGTCAACGATGATGTGCTTACTGGAGATCTACCAGGATTTAAGACTTATGACGATTTCAAAAACACCTGGTACTATGAATGGAATGACCAAGTACCATGGGTTTGGGATAAACCATGGGAATTTGAGCACATTAATCATACCTGTACACCCTTCGTTTTCAAAGACGGGAGTAGTGTTTGGCCAACCTGTGATTAATAAAAGTGACGGAACCTGTAATGGGGGAAGTATAATTGGGATGAAAAGAGTTGGAAAGGATGTAACCTTTGAAGATTATGAGTGGTACGATAATGTTGAAGACTGCCCACGAAAATCGGAGGCTTTACAAGAAAAGGGCAGGATTAAACGCTTGAAAGGACTTAAGGGGACATCGGATACTACTTTCTGGGAATGGGTGCATAAACAGTTTGATGATTTCACAAAGCTTAGTCGACGGTTACAATATGATTTGGAAAAAGAATGGGAGGCGATTCAAGATGATAATAATAATGAGTCGTTGATTGAGGAACTAGATGACTATTTGATTAAGGATCCTTATTTTAAGTTTGTTGACAAGGACGAAGAAGAGTTCACCAAAAGAAAGTGTCAACTACTTGGGATTCCATACAATGAGCCACCCATGATTATTTCCGAAAAATTTAAAATCATCAAATATTCTTTGGGTCCTGATGAAGAATATACTGCTGTGATGACCAAAAGTTATATTAGATTAAGTCAAACGGAGGAAAACGTCGCAGAGATATACGGGAAAATCTTTCGGATGAAGGAAGAAGGATGGACCGTGACAAGGACCAACTAAAGAGCTGAACGTGAGTCTAACTTGAAGACTCTGGAATAAAGACAAGTGCTGACCGGGAGACAACCCGGATTTATCTTTTATTATTCTGTTTTCTGAGTCGAGTCAGTCCAGGCCGCACGAAGATACGGCGCATCTCAGTCCTGAGATGCGACGCATCCTCTGCAATGGTCATATCTTATTTTATTTTTCTGCATTTTAATTTTCGACTTTAAAACTATTTATCAGTTTATTTTAATGCGGCGCATCCCTGGTTAAGGATGCGGCGCATCTTTATTCTGATCCGTATTTATTCCAGGCTCGATACGGCGTATCTTCTTCAATAAGATACGGCGCATCGACTGACCTGATGATTTTCAGTTTTAATTATTTTTTTTAGTTTTATTTTTCCTAACTACTAATGTATTATGCAAGTTGAACCTTTCTTATCTTAGGTGTGTTTTAAAGTGTTGGTGGTATTATAGTTTTCTGGATTTCCTGTGGATAAATCAAGTATGAAGCTTTAACGTTCTAATCCACAAGAAAGATGATTTTTGCTCATATACTAATGGAGGATCATACCGAGCAAATCTCAGGGGAGTTTTTCCGTTCTAATTCTTTTTATTTCCAGTTTTTAACCTTTTATACAAACAACGAGGACGTTGTTTAACTTAAGTGGGGGGATAGGAGAATTAGAACACTTAACAATTACTTGTCCTAAACTTTTTCAAAAATTATGCTTAAAATGTGCTTAATATATCAAACTTAAAAATTTTTTAGCATGTTTTTGTTTAAGATCTAAGTTGCATAACTGCACACATGACGTTATTTTCAAAAATTGTGATTTTTACAAAATTCACAAATCTATGAGTGTGCCGGTGACTTGTAAACTTTAGAACTTGGCTTGTATACTATTCGAGACCACCATAATGAGTATTATTTATTTAATTGGAAGGACTTGTCTAAATTGGTAAATTTCTAGGATTACACCAAATAGCCTTTATATGTTATGTGTTATTAACTAACTACACTGGTTAGTTAACCCCCGTATAAACCCTTTTGTTACTCTCATTTTAAGAGTAAGATACCCCTAGAAAAACCCTCAGAGCCATTCCTTTCGTTTCTTACACCTATGTTTAAAATGTTTCGTTACACCTTAAACCTTAGCCTACCCTGTAGATTAGAATCCGTGGTTGGTTAATTGCTATAGGCAGAGTGTGTTTCCTTACATTACCTGTGTTCGCGTGCGTAATTCATTATATATGGTTAGGTCGGGAAATTGCACAATGCAATTGGAGTGAAAGTAAATATTGTATATTTTAGAGTTTATTTTTCGTGTGTTTACTACTTTCACTATTACCATTATTTCTGAAGTTATGAAAAGTATGAAAAAAAATTATCCGGAAAGAAAGTTGTAGTGATGTGGTGAAATTTTACACATCTATGTTTATGTTTCAAAAAAAAAAAAAAAAAAAAAAAAAAAAAAAAAAAAAAAAAAAAAAGAAAAAAAAAAAAGAAAAGAGTTGGATGTTTATTTTAAGCCAACGATGTAGAGTTATGTAAGTGGTCGATATCACCACTATTTGTTGTACTATATCTATGGATTGAATGGGAATTGGCAGTTATGGGAATGCCAATTAAGGATTATTCTTTGATTAAGATTTTGTTGAGTATAATTCGTGTCTACCTAAAGCGTGTGTTTCAAGTGTTAAAGCGTGAGTTATTCAATGATATGAGTCTTATTCATGGGATGGTTGGGATAGTGATTAACCACACTTAGGATTTTAATTTATTTGTTTTGTTTATTTTTATTTTTATTTTTACACCAATTTATATCCCAAATGTTATCCATACCCTGTATTGTTCTTTATCCAACCAAACCTTTGATTTATTGAGATTAGGGATTTGAGCAATCTTAAGTATCGTAGTCGTGGATTCGGCTATGTATTTATGATTTTGTCGCCCTTTTTGATATATTATTATTGGTGAAGTTTGGACCTATCTTTAGCCTATTCGAGTTAAGGATTTGAGCAATTGCAAGTATCGTGTTCGTGGATTCGATCATGTATTTGTGATTTTGTCGCCTTTTCTGGAATTTGAGATCGATAGAAAAGAGAATAATTAACCCTTAAGCCTAAAAACCCTTTTTACCGCTTTAGACTTGTTATTCCTTAGCTTTAGTGGTGGAGATGTGTATACTTGCCAAGCTTATGATAGAATATTCGTCGCGACTGGACAGTTAAACGATTAGATTTGTTTTTATCGACTTATTTTATTTTACTTCTAATTCGTTAAGTGTTTAGTTGTGTGATTACGAAATAAACGAATACATGCTTAAATATAAAAATAAATCCTAACATCTTTTAGGATACATTTTCATGAGATTTAATCTAAGGTTTACTTGGGGACAAGTAAAGTTCAAGTGGGGGGATATTTGATGAACTCAAATAAGTACATTTTATTACTATCATTTATCCTATTAATTTGACTTGTTTTACTATATTATGTATGAGGATTGATACCTAATCGTTTACTTTTGTAATTCTCAGGTAAAAACAAGCATTTGGTGAAACTTGGCGATTTTGGACTAATAATGGAGCAAAACGTGCATATAGTGAAGAGTCTACTGAAATGAAGAAGATCAAGACTGATCTGCTCCAGATGCGCCGCATCTCACTATCAACATGCGCCGCATCTCTATCAAGATATCACCAGATACGATCCAAGATACAAGAGGACATGCGCCGCATCTAATCATGGAGTTACGCCGCATCTTCTGGCGGTGTACGAATATTCCTGAATATTATAATCTTGGACCCCACGCGAAGTTACGTACATACGCCGCATCTACTTAAGTAGATGCGCCGCATCTTCCCTCAGACACAAACTATAAATACCCCGTAGACCAGACGCATAAAAAAGATTCGGAAGTTCGAAAACCTAAAGACCGAACAGAAGAGAAGGACGAATTCAGTCAAGAGGCAGCACAAGACACACCCAAATCTAAGATACAAGAGCTGTAAGAAGGTGCTGCATGTATTTAATTCATTAAGTAGTTTTGTTTTATTGTTTTAGCAAACTTTAATTCATCAGGATTGGTGGCTTGTTGTAATGTGACAACGGAAAGATTGCACTCCCTTTAATACTTGCTTTCCCATCAATTAAAGTTTATATGTTGATGTCTTTGGTTACTACTTATTAGTGCATTGACCACCTCTGTGTTTATTAGTGGCTTGCGGGCACCCGACTGCGGGACAAGGTGTGGCTCCCACGGTTGTTTCTAAATTGATCACTTAGGAATAACTTTTAGACATAAGTCGTCATTAAGGGTTTACTCGCCGATAAGAATAGGACCAACGAGAAAGGGTTAATTACATACACTTCATATAAAGCTATCAATAAAACAAGTGACAATCTACTTAATCATAAGGACAGCCCTCTTATTGTCTCTAGTATCTATCTGTGTACGTGTGTGCTACTTGCTGATTCGTGCCTATTTGTTTATTTTATTATTTAATTGCAAACAAAACTGTGCCAGTCTCTCAGGCTGAAACCCCCTTGCGTTAGGATATTAAAATACTGATTAGATTAACGAGATTATACGTTCCACTCTTAGTGATCGACACTCTACTTACCATTATCTTCATACTGACCGGGTACACTGCTCGTTAAGTGTGTGTGTTATTGATAAGTCGGCTAAATATAAATTTAAAACTTGAGTAGGCATTAAAACTGCTAAACCGCAACGACACATCACGCGCATCAATTACGATTTTCGATGGATCCTCTTCAAGATATTTTAACTTTTATTCTATTATATTCTTATTCTAAAATAAAAGTTACCATATTCTTTAAGTCGGTCAAATTAAAAATCCTATTTCTCTCAATAAGATCTCATCTAACTTTCATCTTCTACTTTCTAACCTAAATCTTCATTATTTACCACAGTTAAAATCAAACTTTACTAAGAATATCATGGCTAATTTGGATTTTGTCAAGACGCACAACCAAGTCGCTTTTCTAGAGAAAACAGAGGAAGGAGATGGACCGAAATTTTATGAGATAGTGGATTTCCTCAACCACTCTCACATAATGTATGCTCTAACTGTCTCTCCTACTCTTTATGTCTCTCATATCACACAGTTTTGGTAGAATGTAACTGTCTTGACTAGTGAAGATGGAGACTTAGAAATCCATTCTGAAGTGGATGGCATACTTTTTGTTGTTACCGAGTCTGCACTTAGGAGACATCTTAAGTTGCAAGATTTAGATGGTATCATCAGTATGCTAAACACTGAGATTTGGCAAGAACTTGCCAGAATGGCGTATGACACATCCAACCAAAAACTCACTTTTCAAAAAGGATGTTTCTCCCCACAATGGAGATTTTTGATACTCTCTACATTGCATAAGTCCCAAAAAGACGACATGGGAGCAATTCAGTAGCAATATTGCTATTGCTCTCATTTTCTTGTCAACAAAGAAGGTTTTTAACTTCTCAAAGTTTATTTTTGAGAGTATGGCAGCAAATGTTAACAGCAAAACCAAGTTTCTTATGTACCCAAGATTTGTTCAAACTCTTTTGAATAAGAAAAAGAATTTGCTTACGAAACCAACAGAAACTTTTCCTACTCCTAGCCTACAATCAAAGGTTTTTCAGAATAAGGCTATGGCTAGTAGACTTTTCAAAGGGGTAGAAATACCTTTGTTTCCTGAAATGCTTCAAATTGAATTGGGTGAAGGCTCAGTCAACCCAACTGATCCCCATCACACACCCAATCAAAATCCTGAAAATACCCAAACACCCCAATTATCACCACATATAGGAGAAGGACCACACCTAGTCTAACTAGAGTGGCAACTGGATCCTTGCCCCATGATTCACCTCTCCTAGCAGGTAACACAGCTAGAAGTGATGAAGGTAGCTCTACACAAACTGAATTGATGGCTTTATGTACCAAGTTAACTGCTAAGGTAGATTCTTTGGAGGAGGAGCTTAAAATTCATAAAGAAAATTTTGCTAAAGTCTGCTCAAGGTTGACTCATGATGAAGCGAAAAGTGTACCGCTTTTAGGGGGTCATTTAAGCCCTAAATCGTATTTATTTGATCAAATATTGCCCTAAATCGTTCCTTTTGTCATTTTAGGTACTTTGGAGAAGAAATCTGGAAAAGGAAGCATTTTGGACGTTTTTGGAGCATAAAAGTGAAGAAAACGACAAAGTCTTCAAAGTTGCAGGAAAAGTACACTTGACGGCGTCAAGTATTGCTCTTGACAGCGTCATGGCTTGGCAAAAGAGGTGGATATGAAAAATACACGTGACGCGCCAGAGAGTTTTGCAATGGAAAGTCTGACGGCGTCACCCTTTAAGGTGATCAAGGCCATCACGGTTTAAGCTAAAGAGAGACGGCGTCAAGCATATTTCTGACGGCGTCAACCCTTGATAGGCCAGAGCGGATTTTGGAGGACTAAAGAGGGACGGCGTCAGGAAGACCATCCGGGAACCCTAGACACGACGAGGTGACGGCGTCAAGATCTATAACGTGACGCCGTCAGCCACTAAGTTCTATATATAGTTTTGCAATTTTTTGTCATTAGTGTGCAACTTTGTGAGGAGAAACCCTAAGACGAATTTCTGCCATTTTTAAGGGTTTTCATACCCTTGGATCTCCCATGTTTAATTGAAGATAAGTAATCACTTAATCAATCAATATGTCTATGTGTTGTTTGATTATATCTTGTTCTTGTCTTTTGATTAACATGCTAGGCTAGATTTATCTTGTGTTTGCTTAGATCTAATGAAACCTAACTATTGATTATTAGTTGTTAGTGTGTTATTAATTGTATTGGGTGATTGTTTATCGATGTTAGGCTTAAGAAAACTGGCGAACTTCCTATACGGTAACTTTCTTGAACGTCTTAAGAAACATGAACCAATGCGTACTAGGTTTATATGGTTGTATTTAATGCATGAGCGAATTCTAGTGATCCCATGTTAGGAGCTTCCTAGCCGGCTCGACATAGGAGTGAAGTAGGAGCTTGTAGAGTTGGGGAAGTACGTACGCCACCCCACGATTGGTATTAAGGAATACACCCGTCATCCACGCAATTAATACACACTAATCAACCGGTAAAAGATAGTTAGGGAGTAAGGAAATCTAAGTAAACACATTTCTCTCCACATAAGTTTCACAACCTTTTCATTTTCAGTTATTTTATTTTATTTGCATTTGTAGTTATTTGGGTTAGTTGACTAGCAACTAATTCCGCCCACTCCTTCAAACCCGAGATTTTACTTGCTTTTATAAAAATATAAAAAATACAAAAAGAATCTTCCCTCACCCTTAGACCTATTAGAGTAGTTTTTCAATCCTAACGACACTATTCCCCTAGAGAACGATCAATCCCCCAGTACTTGCCACTTCACTAACTACATCGGTCAGGTACACTGCCTGGTGGGGATTGCAAGCCTCTTGAGATCCCTCGAGAGGTAAAACCTGTTGTAAGGTCGCAAAACCACGCATCAAGTTTTTGGCGCCGCTGCCGGGGAATAGTTATTGTTTAGGTTGAATTTTTTATTTTATTAGGTCTACTCACTAGATTCCTTTCTAGTGAGATTTTTATTTTATTTTTCTAGATTTTCTTTAGTCTATCTTTTTTCTTCGTTTCTTTGTTCGTAACCATTACCATCCGACATCATGGAAGGTGGTAATATCCTCGATCCCAACAACCCACCACCACAACAACACCCACCTCCTAGAGCCCGTACCTTAGGAGACTACTCCCGTCCTAGCCACCATGGCTATCGAAACACCATTGAGCTCACTCAAGGAGCCAATGTCACTCCCTTGCGATCGGACACCATCCGGTTGGTGCAAAGCGGATGCGCATTCCATGGACTTCGTTCCGAAGATCCTAATCAACATCTCAAGGACTTTCTCAAAATTGTAGACTCCATAGACCTTGATGTTGCCACTCGAGAGACGACCCGACTGCGTCTCTTTCAATTCTCTCTGCGGGACCAAGCTAGTCAATGGCTAGAGCGTCTACCCGCAGGATCCATCACCTCTTGGGATGATCTCACCACTCGTTTCCTTGCTCAGTTTTTCCCACCAGGAAGAACTACCAAGCTAAGGAATGATATCTTGATGTTCCAACAACGTCAAGGCGAAACCCTCTACGAGGCATGGACTCGATTCAAGGACTTACTCCAAAAAGTCCCTCACCATGGCATGGATTCTTGGCTACAAATCCAACGATTTTATGATGGCGTAAACCATCAAACTAGAAGAACCATAGATTACGCTGCCAATGGAAGGCTGAGCAGGCTCAGTGTCGATAAGTGCTGGGAAGTCATTGAGGACTTAGCACAGTACGAAGAAGAAGAATGGAAAGACTCAACGTTCTCGGAAGAAGGGATTTTAAATTGCATGAGTGCAACCCAAGAACAGCTGTTCGAAAACATAAAAAGGCAGGTTGAGAGATTAATAAAAGCCGAGACACCTACGGCTGATGAAAATCCCGATGAGTGTGTGAACACAATTGGTAAACATGCGTTTCATCAATTCTCACGACAAGATGAATTTGAAGGGATAATGCTAACTTTCGTGAACGACCAAGAAAGGCGGATCCAGGAATTAGAGACTCACTTGAAAAACACCCAAGATATGTTCATGGAACTAGCAGAAAAGTTTATCGCGAGAATAAAGGAGAAAATTAGGAAAGAAGCTTCACACAAAAAGATCGAGAAGATCTTTGAACTCCCGGTCCCTAATGAACCATACAACGAATGGGATGATGAAACCCCTCTCCCCGAGCCTTCACCTTTAAAACCCTCTTATCCATTCGGATCCCCTCGCGAGAAAAAGAATTCTCAAGATCATAGCATTTTCGTGGGAAGCATGGTTGTCACGCTCCCTAACTTTCGTGAAGCTAGGAAACGATCTTTTGGCTTTAAGCCAGGTGTGAGAATAATTCAATTCAAGCGCACCCTCATTTCGAAAACCCCCTGGAAAAGTTCCCCTCACTCCCTGAATACCTGCCGTGATGGAAATTGGAACCTGAATGAGACGTCAACCGACCCTTTCCAACATTTTACTACATCCCGTGACAGTAACAAAACATTTGACCCAGGAGGAACTTGTTAACAAGACTAGCTATCAGGGTTATTGACCCTGACAAGCTGCTCACTTAAAATACAAGGGGCTTATCTGTAAACTGGCAAAAAGTGGTAAATTACGCTGGTCTGACGGTGTCAGACTATGAACGTGACGCCGTCACCCCGTCTGCACAACAATAATAACTTTTTCTGCATCACTTTCATCACAAACCCCACAAACCATATCCACGCCAACCCCACCTGCAAATCTCCAAGGTCCAATTCATCGACTTCTGTTACCAATCTCCACGTGGTAAGTAATTTTTATTCATTCTTTTCGCTTTAATTACTCATAGGATTCTTAAATTTCAAAAACCCCCAACTCATGAAACCCTAGGATTGATTCATGCCTAGAACTCATAATGCCTTTAATTAGTGTTATTTAGCAATGATTAAAGCATTTGATGATTGGCAATCAAATGGGTCTATTCACTAATTGGGTGGCCACGAATTTGAACCATAACCTATGATCCAATCACCCATTTTGCTGTAAAAAGGGGCATTTGGTTTATGAACCTGAAGTTTGAATATTGATTTTTCCCTCGTAATTTTGGATTTGAATTTGGTCGAACCTGACGGCGTCACCTAGCAAAGGGTGACGGCGTCAGACTTGTCTGATGCTCATCTAATTCTTTGATTCACAAATTAACCCTTTTTGTTCCTCCTTGCTTTGTTCCAGATAATGAGTAAGCGTCAACGACCTAGCAGAGGGAGTTCCTCTCGATCTCAACAAGAGAACTTTGGCGACACGGTCCTCAGTTGGGGTGTCTTCAATAACGATGCTACCATGACTAAATACACCCAATTGCTACAACACAAAGTTGAAAATGGGGTCGTGGTAGATTGGAGCTTTTTGAGGAGGGAAGGTCTTGAGCAAACCTTTCTCCAAAGCTTTCAGACTGATGAATTTACCGGCCCTCAGTGGGAAAACCTGTTTAGAACTCAAGAGCCGGTCTATGATGAATTGGTACGTGAATTCTTTGCCACTTTTCACTTTGACATGGCTGAGGCAAGGACCGATGTGGCCAGAACCACAATCTATTTTAGGCTGGGGGTGAGCTTAGGACATGCTCGGTTACTGAGTTTGGATGGAGACTAGGGTTGTACAGTCAGCATGAAACCACTCAAGCAGGGTTCATGACTAGGTTGTTGCATGGAGAGACAATGAGGAATGATTTTAGATGTTCCATGTTCTGGCCGACTATTGGAGATGGTGTGTACACCTCGACTACTGTGGCATCTCAAATCAGGGAACCTAGGGTTAGGTTGACCCATAGATGTCTCACCTATGGCTTGACAGGGCGCCACAGCTCTCACCACCGCGTCACTGCTTCAGACCTCTTCTATTTGTACACCATTTACTCAGATGAGGTTTACTGCAACATCCCATTTTGGGTAGCTAGCTTTCTGAATGGTGGAGTTGGGGAAAGGGAAGGAGATAGGATTTATGGTGGGATGTTTGTCACCCGGCTGGCCCGATCCTATGGAGTCCTCAGGCCCGAGGTCATGAGGTATTTGAGTGGTGGTGATGCATGCAGGACAGTGAAGGTTAGGTCCCTGAAGCAGATGGAGGTTGTTATGGAGATGGATGATGGGACCTTTATGTGGTACAATCCAGACGGAGCTGAGGATGTTGGTGGTGGGGATGATGAGTAAGAGGAGCATCAGCAGCAGCAGCATGGGGGTTATGAGGCTGGTACAGCAGATTACTACCGACACATGAGCAGAGGGGATTGGCAGGCTCACCAGGGGGCCTGGATGGGCCAGGTTGATACTTGGAGGACTCGGGTTGACGAGAGGTTCGACTGGATGTATGATCACACTATTCGACAGATGCAGCATTTATCTACGCGTGATCAGTTGGACCCACACCTGCAGATTGACCCTTTCCCTGGCCGTGAGCAGGACTACCCACCATATGGGTACTACGGGTACCTCCCTCCAAACTACGATTATCGCCACGGTCCCCCACCCCAGTGATGATTTGATTTGATGTTATGATGATTAAACAATTTAATCTATGGTTGTATGTTTTGGAACAATTTGGTTTGTAATAGTTTAGGATTTGGCATCTGTTGGCCTTTAAACATTTGTGACACTTTGTTTTCTTTATTGCATGCAAGTTTTATTTGCTTTGTGTGTTTATTTATTTGTTTGTTTGATTTTATTTGCTTCCGTATGTATGTTTAATTTTTGGTTTTTATTATTATTGATTCATGTTCAAAACTGAATTGTGAAAATGCTTTATCTTGTTTTTAACTTCGTCTTAACTACATGTAAAGGTATTTTGCAAAAGATAAGTGTAAGGGAAATCCAAATCGGTTTATTAGAACACAAATGAACATGAATTGTAACAATATTAAATTAACATACATATTAGTAATTGTTTGAGTCAAATGCTTGTATCGAGTCATAATGATGTTTTGCAGGATTTCCAGGAAGTAAGGTATAGGTTTTTCCAGAAATTTTTCAGAAATTTAACATGAGAATTCTGTCAGATCATTTCTGACGGCGTCAGGCATTACAACCTGACGGCGTCAGGTTTTAATTTTCTGAAATTTTTGAAACTTTTGTTTTCATAAAAAGTTTTTATTAAATCTCTAACTTATAAACTCCAGGAATCTGCAAAATTATCATTCCACAAGCATTATATCCTTATATAGAATTTATCCCGCCGATGTTATGCAGGTTTTCGTATTTGTTTTCTCAGGTTTAACAGGTTATTTTGGACAAGGAGATGTACGTGGAATCAAGCTTTTAGCGATGCTTTAGTCTTGAAGCTTCTACATTCTCTTGGAAGAAGATCTAACCATGTTACCTCTTTATCCACCAAACGAATCAGGGGAGTATTTGATTTCATTCTTTTACCTTATTTACTTTTACATCTTGTTATTTGAACATTGGGGACAATGTTCATCTTAAGTATAAGGGGGGGGGGGGGTAAAATACGATACTTTAGAGAATACAAGTGCGCTTGATTTTCGTTTGTTTAATGGTAGATGTGTAATAAAACTGAGAGAAATACCTGTTAGGGCAATTTTAATGCCAAATTTAAAATTTTTTACAACATATAGGAGTGAAACTTTGATCTTAATTAGCATCTCATGGATAGGAGTTATATGACTGGCAAAAAACCGTACCACTAAAAAAAATTTTCCACCCCCAAATATGTGAGGATCGCCCCTAGAATTGGTAGGAAAAGCATTTATGCTATGATGTGTGTACCGGTAGCACTTAGATTCTAGAACTTGCGTTAGGACCATTCCGAGGCCACAAGTGAGACTACATTCGTGTAGTTAGATTTACTACATGATAAGAGGCATTAGGATTAACCCATTGTTTTACACCTGTGTTTTTGTTATAATTACATTGGCTACATTGGTCAAGTAATTCTCCCACACCCTTTGCGTTGTACTCATTTTTAGTACACGATACCCCTAGTACACCCCTCAGAGCCTATCTTTTCGTTTCGACCTTTAAGCATTTTACTTAAAGGAAGAATTTGTTACACCCCACTTAAATGTACACCCAAATCGCCTTAGCCTACCTTGTATGCACTCATTTTTAGTGCATTATTGTGACAACATTTGTTTAAACCCCAAGTTAATTATCTAATTGATTACATGGTTGCTAAGTCGAGTCATATCCTTGTACATATTGTTTTGGGACGATTGGGACTCATGGGTAAAGTACTAGTGTAATGGAGTAATGGGGAAGAACAACATTATTACCCCCATATGTGCTAAATATTTTAAAAGTACTCCAAGTGTTTCGATTATCTTAATTCGAGTCATTAGAATAATTATTTGTAAAGTTATGTAAAAGTTCAAGTGTAAGGGGAATGCAACGCCCCTATGATGTATTATTTTGGATGGTAGGGCAAGAGTGTATGAAAAAAAAAAAAAAAAAAAAAAAAAAAAAAAAAAAAAAAAAAAAAAAAAAAAATCAAGAAAAATACAAAAAAATGAGAAAAAGAAAAGTAGAAAAAACATACGGACTACCATCCCGTTTCATTTTATGTTTATTTTATGTTTTTGTTATTTTGTTTTTAGCTTAAGTCGAGTCTAGTCTTGGCTTAGCAACGCCATATTGTACATGTAATTAATCAAGATCTTCAACTCGCCACCAGTAAAATATCCCTTATCCAACAAAACCGTGTTTATCATATCCCTACACCTAACGTTATAACCCGTTTAAAAGCCCTCTTTGATAGTTTATCTTAGGTGCTTACGCCTAGTGGAGAAGGTTTTTGATCCTTTCCCAAGCCTATGGTAATCTATTTGCTATGACAGGTAGTGAGAGATATTATCCGTTTTCATTTATGAGATTTATTTTGATGACACCTGAGAGATGTGAGTATCTAAACACTACTTGTGATGTGCTAGTTTGTAATCTCCGTGCTTATTATGATTAAAGTGGAACGACTATTTATTGTAATTACTTTTATATTAGCATTAAATGACCCCTAACTTGTATTTTGATTAGAATAAAAGCGCATTTGCTTGAGGACAAGCAAATCTCAAGTGTAAGGGTATTTGATGAAGCGAAAAGTGTACCGCTTTTAGGGGGTCATTTAAGCCCTAAATCGTATTTATTTGATCAAATATTGCCCTAAATCGTTCCTTTTGTCATTTTAGGTACTTTGGAGAAGAAATCTGGAAAAGGAAGCATTTTGGACGTTTTTGGAGCATAAAAGTGAAGAAAACGACAAAGTCTTCAAAGTTGCTGGAAAAGTACACTTGACGGCGTCAAGTATTGCTCTTGACGGCGTCATGGCTTGGCAAAAGAGGTGGATATGAAAAATACACGTGACGCGCCAGAGAGTTTTGCAATGGAAAGTCTGACGGCGTCACCCTTTAAGGTGATCAAGGCCATCACGGTTTAAGTTAAAGAGAGACGGCGTCAAGCACATTTCTGACGGCGTCAACCCTTGATAGGCCAGAGCGGATTTTGGAGGATTAAAGAGGGACGGCGTCAGGAAGACCATATAGTTTTGCAATTTTTTGTCATTAGTGTGCAACTTTGTGAGGAGAAACCCTAAGACGAATTTCTGCCATTTTTAAGGGTTTTTATACCCTTGGATCTCCCATGTTTAATTGAAGATAAGTAATCATTTAATCAATCAATATGTCTATGTGTTGTTTGATTATATCTTGTTCTTGTCTTTTAATTAACATGCTAGGCTAGATTTATCTTGTGTTTGCTTAGATCTAATGAAACCTAACTATTGATTATTGGTTATTAGTGTGTTATTAATTGTATTGGATGATTGTTTATCGATGTTAGGCTTAAGAAAACTGGCTAACCTCCTATACGGTAACTTGCTTGAACGTCTTAAGAAACATGAACCAATGCGTACTAGGTTTATATGGTTGTATTTAATGCATGAGCGAATTCTAGTGATCCCATGTTAGGAGCTTCCTAGCCGGCTCGACATAGGAGTGAAGTAGGAGCTTGTAGAGTTGGGGAAGTACGTACGCCACCCCACGATTGGTATTAAGGAATACACCCGTCATCCACGCAATTTATACACACTAATCAACCGGTAAAAGATAGTTAGGGAGTAAGGAAATCTAAGTAAACACATTTCTCTCCACATAAGTTTCACAACCTTTTCATTTTCAGTTATTTTATTTTATTTGCATTTGTAGTTATTTGGGTTAGTTGACTAGCAACTAATTCCGCCCACTCCTTCAAACCCGAGATTTTACTTGCTTTTATAAAAATATAAAAAATACAAAAAGAATCTTCCCTCACCCTTAGACCTATTAGAGTAGTTTTTCAATCCTAACGACACTATTCCCCTAGAGAACGATCAATCCCCCGGTACTTGCCACTTCACTATACTACATCGGTCAGGTACACTGCCTGGTGGGGATTGCAAGCCTCTTGAGATCCCTCGAGAGGTAAAACCTGTTGTAAGGTCGCAAAACCACGCATCAACTCGTAGAGTAAAGAAGTTGGAAGATCATCTCAAGAGAAAAAGGGCTAGAGCTATACTGGATGAAGATTCTTCAGATGGTGACTATTCAGATGATTCAGATAATGATGATGATGGTGATTCTCCCAAACAGGGGAGGAAATCAGATAAAGGCAAAGGGGATAAATCAAAAGTTCAGGGGAGGCAAGATGAAGGTGCTAGTGAACAGATTGGTATGGATACTGGTAATGTTGCTGATATGGATGTTGAAGATCAAGAAACTCAAGAAACTGCTGAGAATCAAGAAACGGTTCAAACGGATGAAGCAGTTCAAACTGCTGAGACAGAACATGAAACCGTACAAACTGCTAGTTCACTTCCAGGTACTGATGAGGCAGAGTATGAAAGAAAAAGATTAGCAAAGGGAAAGAAGCCAATGACACCTGAAGAAGCTGAACAAGAACATGAAAAACACAAGTAAGTAAAACCAAGAACTCAAGAACAGTTAGAGTTTGATGAAGAAGTTGCAAGGAAACTTCAAGAAAAAGATCAAGCAGATGAACAAGCTCAGATAAATCTTGATGCAGAATTAGCAAGAAAGATGGCTGCAGATGATGTAAGAAATATAGCTGAGTTTATGGAGAGAACAAGGTTAGAAAAAGTAGCTGCAAATGCTGAGGTTGATCAAGAACAATTCAATGAACAGTTACAATATTTGTTAGATTCAGATTTAATTGTGAGAGCTCAAGCAGTGATGATTCTTAAAGACAAGGATTTGAGTGAAGAAGAGAAATCAGAGAAACTCAAAAGTTTTATACTAACAAAGAACAGAGAAGTAGCATGGAATGATCTTCTGAAGAAGATTAAAGATAGGCAAAAAGAAGGTTACAAGACAAAGATGCCTACAAAGAAAGAACATATCAATTTTATGAAAAGCTATTTAAAGAATCAAGCTCTTTGGAAGACAAGTTATTTTAAGGGAAAATCAGATGCTGAAATTGAAAAAGATTATTATGAAGCTTATGCAAGATTGAACACATCAATTGAAAGGGATACCACAAAAGGAAGGAAAAGAGATGCAGAGTTGTTAGAATCTGATGCAACAAAGAAACAAAAGAAGGAAGCTGAAGGATTGACTGATGAACAACTCAAGAGCATGATGGTGATAGTCCCTGAATCCACAAACATCAAGCCTTTGCAAGCAAAACATCCCATCATTGGCTGGGAAGTATTCACAGAAGGTAGGATGAAAGGGTGGAAGATTATGAGACTTAGTGGAATTACTGAAAGATACAAGCTGTTTGAAGATTTACTCAAAGGATTTAACAGAGAAGATCTTAATCAGTTGTGGACATTAGTAAAAGAAAATTTCAGAATTGAAGATCCACTTGAAGACAAAGATAAAGAACTATGGGTTCAATTGAAGAGGATTTATGAACCTGATGGTGGAGAATCAATGTGGAGGTTTCAAGCACAAGTCAATAATGTTACATGGAAATTATTTGAGACATGTGGAGTGCATAGAGTTTCTACCAAGGATGGAATAGAAATTTATATGTTGGTGGAAAAGGAATATCCACTCAGAACAGTTGTTTTAACAGCTATGCTATCAGTCACACTCAAGGTTGAAGGAGATTCTGAAATGGCAGATATGTTAGTAACAAAGATATTCAACCTTGCAGAGAAAATAAAAGCCAGAAGCAAGAGACTGATATGATAGATGTTTGGAAGAATCCCCCCATCATGAAGATGAAGGTTAATTCCAAGAAACTTAGTGATTTGCACAGAAATCATAAGTTTAGGGGAGGATTGTTAGGAATTAAGGTTAACAATTGAAACTGTTAGTATATGAGTTAGTACTGCTGAAGAGATTTAAGATATAACTGACAGTACAAAGTTAGTTAGTACGGTCAGCATTAGAAAGTTAGTACTGCTTATAATTTTTGTAATCGTATAGAAGATAAATATAGAAAAGATTTTGTGTATATCTTATTAATATAGATGATAGTTATCTTGTAAAGGAATCCTTAGTCTATAAAAGGATTGCCTAGGTTAATGAATACAATACGTATCTAGACGTAAGTTCTTAGAAAAGATTCAAGGTTGTAAACCCTAGTGATAGGAGATCACTCGTATTATTGTTTTAATAATATTGAATCGTTGAAGTTAATCAATTGTCTCTTGTTCATATATACACACTGTTTCATTCATTGAACATACATACACAATCTTCTAAGTGTTTGCTAGTAAATTCCGCGTGCTAGTTAACATTATTCAAAGTATCTATCTAATACAAGGAGTGTGTTTAGATCCGGTCAAAACAGCACCAATTGTTTTTGTTTAATGAGTAGTGAGCAGCATTAAGTTCCTTCAACAAGTAGTAGTAATCATGCCATCAGTAACATTACTTCCAAACCAGTAACCACAGTCGATGTAGCAGTATAAACACTCGTCCCATTAGGAGTATTATTGTTCAAATCCAGTAGACTTATTACCTTGTTAATTGCGTACGAATTGTCACCATTCGAGACCATAGTATTTGTTGGAGACTTTAACCTTAAACCCTAATTTGTTCAGAAAACATAATGCAATCTGTCAAAAACACCACGATCATGAAACCCTAGTTTTACCGATGATGAAACCAAACCAGTAGATGAAACTGTAACTAAATTAATCACAGCTTTCTTAGAATCAGCATCAGACATACACATTAAACCACATACAGCAGTAAAACGTCCAAGTAGGTAAGACCCTAACATAACGATTTACCAAACCTCCAAACCAAGAACTTTGTTTCATGAATTTGAGCACCATAAATCGTCAAACCGTCCATGATTCATTAACAACTCAGTGAGTGATTGACAGCAGCAATTAAGTCTGAGAAAACTATTAAGAACAAACCTAAAAATCCAAGAACCCCAAATAAACCCTAATAATCAATTAACTTGAAAACCTAGGGTTTAGTTTCTGAATTAAGGCAATCAAGATCATTGTTTAGGGTTAATAATAACAAAATGCAGCAACATCCAGTAATGATAAAACCAATTAAGCTTCAAACCCTAAAAATGATTAAACTTGAAAAACCTTTCTGTAGCAGACTTTGACGATTTATATCTTTCAATCATACGCTCAGATTGAAGATCCCTCTGGTGAGAATATGCCTTGATGTATAGAGAACCTTCAGTAAAAATTTCGTTAACATCCAACGGTTAACGAATGAGATATCTCCTTTTTACCACAACACTGCAGAAAAATACGAACATAAAAACCAAAGCCGATTTTGTTCTTCTTTCTTCGACTAAAAACCTTGTAAAACACATCTAGGATCAATAATAACAAAGGTTGTTGTTGCGCAGCGGAATTTAAACAAAGACAATGTTATTAACAAGGTTTACATTCATATAAGCCCCAATTCTATTTGATCATGATAGAACGTATTGCCTAACTGTAACAGGGATCAAAAACACTTTGACCTTATTTTCTTATAATCAGCCCCATAGAGTTGTTTCTCCATTTTCTTAAGTAGCTGATATACCATTTCAATCCAATAATCAACTTGAAGTTTGACTTTACGATTGAGCATCATTTCAAGTGTATGCTTACCTAAAGGATAGTATTTCTCCACTAACATGTAGATTTGAAGTCCTCTCATCATCACAGTATGAACTCCACATGATTGAAAAACCATTTTAATTCAATTTCAAGTTAATTCTAAGATCCAATTATGCTTAAGTTTCATAGTGACATTTGTTAATCAAGTTTGACTAGTTGTTAGTAATTCTAAAGATCGAAAGGTTTATTGTTATTCAACTAGTCATAATCATTTGTCTATGAATGATTGTTTTTACCCATTATTCTTGGTTAAACAAAGAAACTTAATTTTAGTTGTAATAAGAATGCTTTTGTCTATCAAATTGGATTGATTGAAAACCACCTTATAGGTCGAAAGATTAGTCGTTTACAATCAATTGTAACCTTTTTGTATATGATCGGTTACCTTTTGTATTAACCATTTCCTAAGCAAATTTGATAAAACAAAGGAATATTTTTGTGTTTAAGTTTGTGAAACTAACGTGAATCAAACTTATGAAACTTGAATTGATCTTGAATTGATTGGTTAAACTTAATGCTTGTTTTTATAAACTAAAATCTTGACGAAGGTTTAACTTGTAAGAACAATAGATTAGAACACCAACTAATTATCATAACCAACATGTTACAAGGAGTTATCACAATCATGCTTATCAAGAGTAGTAAACTAGTCTAAGCAAGTGTAGTTTTAATCATTTGAATTTTTATTATCACCATTATTGCTTGTGTTTTAGTACCTTGGATTTACTATTAGTATATTTAACACTTACCTCTCGATTCACACACAAATCACTGCGAACGATCCCGACTTACCATCATAATCTTTCTATAACGGACGAGTTCACTTGCTCGTATGTGTTATTTACAGATTTGGTAAATCATCCTTATAAATTTAAAACTTGTACGCGCACGTAACACATCAGTTATCAAGGTTAGAAAATTGAGTGTGGATTCTATATACTCAATAAGACTCCAACCTAGAAGATTAATAAGACACCATTATATTATGCAATGTGATGAATCACATTAAGTCTTAAAATGAAGTTCTGAATTTGTTAAACTTCTGATGAAGCTGGTCATTAACAAACTAGAGTCAAAACTGTCATTGTGTTTTGTAATGTCCCAAAAAGAGAACATTGTATTGTCGCTCTACTGGCTAAGTATTTATAGATAGTCTATAAATTACAAAAGGCAAGTGGGAGGTTTGTATATCTTGTAGAGATAAAAAAAATTACAAAATATATAATCTTCTAAAACACACTAGTGATTATCATGATGAGGCTATACATGTAAATGATAGACCTCAAGATGATGGAATTCTCATTCATAGATCAGCAAGGATATCTCAGATATTTGATTGATATGCTGAGAAATATGAGCTACAGGATCATAGAGAACCTGTTAATCGTTATGATGCATTGCAAATATTGAATTTGGCAAATTACTCATATTATGAATGTTAAGATGTTGTCCATAAAGATAATCAATTTTTGGAAAATTGGTTTATCTTAATCAAAATAGTTAAGACTAGAGAATGATGATGAGTTTCTTCAAAGATAAGGAAACCCTAGTGGTTTAAATCTTTGTGTAGAAATCATATGGACAATATTATACACATATTTAATGCATGTCTTATAACAAGATTATTAATCACACTTAAGTAATTAACTGTGATTGAATATTATTTCCTATGCACATTAAATATATAAAGATGATAATTGTCATACCTATTTTCATTAATATGAAAAATGACAATGGAATATCAAAACTCTTTCTTGAGTGATTACTTGAGCAAGGACGGTAAGTAATTGAAAGGAGGTTTTGAATTCAAATCATCTTTGGAAGTGTACAAAGTGCAATAATTCATGAATGGATTAATGCATGCATCTAGGAGATAAAACTTATGTTTAATTATTAAATCCATGTTTTGATTTATAATTAAAATAAGATAACTCCTAAGTATTCCTAAGAGCTAGTGAGAGTATTATGTTCATTTTCTTAAATTGTATATGTTGTATAACATATGGGCAGTAACATTCCATATAAGTTAAATGTTAAGTCTTAGTTTGGAATGAAACTTCACTTGAAAGATTTAGGAAGTAAAATATATAACCTTTGAATGTATGTTTATTATTGTAAACATGTGCGGTAAATGAATCTAATAGAACATGACATATCATTTAGAAAGTTTAAATGGATATGTAGAACATGAATAAAATCTAAGTCTGAATCAAGGATTTTTCATGTACATCATGTTATTGTTGGATCATGCATGAATGCAAGATGATTTGACAACATTGATATCTAATTGAAAGTTATTAGATAACTAGTGTAATAAAATGGAATATGTTTGGATTTAGAATTGCACTCCTCAGCTTGGAGTTGCTCCCAGATTCTATGAATGAACAATATGGCAATTGTTGTTCAATTGTTATAGCCAACAATTAAAACTTGAAAGTTTTGGAAGGCATCATACATTACACAATAGATATTAAAGTTTACGGATTTCTAAAGAACATATTGTTGTTTGTATACAATGATGCTAGTGAAATTGAGATGACACCCAATACTAGCTAGTCATGGTAGGATTTCATCCTGGTTAATGAACATGTTGACTAGTTCTGCTCAACTAAGAGCATAGTTGCATTATACATTAAAGAATAAAGAATACTTTAAACTTTAGAAGTTTGAAAGGTGATTGTCATGCTTATGGAATATTGTGTCAATATCAAGATGAGATATGTGTACACACATACAAGAACTTCACTAATTGAATTCTTGAAATAAGTATTCTCAAAATTTCGATAGATCAAAGTTAATTGGAATAATTCCTTGTCAACAAGAATGATTGTCATGATTTGAGGCATAATTGTCAACAAGTATAATTGTCATGACTTGAGGCAAAATTCATTAACTAGAATTATCATGCATTGATCTATTTAGTATTTGGATAAGGGATGTTAATCAATTATTATTTATAATGAATTAAAGTACTTGGTACGGTTGTTTTCATTAATAATAGATTGTATCCTATATTTGCATGTTTAAATTCATGAATAACTTGTGTTATTCTAAATAGTATGTTGTCGATTAATCATATGGGAATATGGTTGAATTAAGACAAATCTGAGTTTTGGTTAGAATATACTTATGTATATTGATGCGTGGTCATGCCAAATTCACATGATATTCAATGAATTGGATATAGGACTGATCCAAACCACATGATTGTACTTTATGGATCCTTGTCATCAAGTAAATCATGAATAGTTATCCTCTGACTTGAGATACTAGAAAATTGTCATGGGTGTAGCACATTTCTGTGAAATAGTCTAACACTATCCGTAACTGGTAGTAATAAGGGCTGTTTTCAGAAGTGTTGTGAAATTCATGAGTTTTGCTCGTGGTCAATAAAGAATTTGTTCCTTCGAATTTGTTTTGAAGTATAATACTGTTGGGCCCCTCGTAGGGTTGACAAGATGTTTGTACGGCGTACCCAAGATCAATCTGGAATACGTTCAGATGATTTGGTAATCTTGTTCAATCAGAATATAACGAGAAACAGAATAGTTAATTAAATGGAATGACTTTGATCCATATCCATACTTAACGTGATATTAGTAACAAAAGGATAAGTATAATGATGAATCATTAAAAGGTTTTCCAGGAAACCACACTCAAGGTCGTTCTGGGGCATTGGCGTGTTTGCTAGACGCTAACCAATGTCCTTACCTATATTACGATATCTCCAAGTGGGAGCTGTTAGTTTGTGGATATATTTAATATATGTATGATCGGATTCGAACACGAAACTATGGGATTGCACACTTTATGTATGAGAATCGATGTTTAATAATTAATGTATAATAGTTATATTTAATTATTAATTCACAATAAATACTTAACGGTCGTTAGGACTTAACGGTTAATGATTGACGGTCGTTAAATGTTGAATAAAAGATGGAAAGACGAAGAAAAGGAAACTAGCCAAGAGAAGGTTCTAGAAACCCCTCTTGGGCTTGTGTTCGACTGGTTAGGGATCCCCACAGGGGAATCCTAATCAAACTTGGACACCAAGTTTACCACACTATATATACATCCCCTTGTAACATTAGTTGGTTAATCTTTGTTCCTTAGCAAGCCAAATTTATTCTTCTTCTTCCTCTTCTTTCTTGTGGCTGATCGTATACCCTAACACCTAGGGATTCGATTTGCTTCTTGAAACAAAAGTGTTTGGTTTGTTATTTTGATCAAGAAACTAGCATTCGCATCGAATCGCTACTAATAAATGTGTACAAGAACATAGAACAAACACCACTTGTGTTTATGTTTTTCCCCAATTCGACTAAGGGATAGTCGAATTACATAAACCCTAATTATTTAGGGTTCTTGATTCTTGATCTTGTATTTGCTTGGAGTTGCTAAAAAGTACACTTTCTTTATGTTTTGGTTAATTAATTACAAGTATTTGTTTAAGTCTTCCGTTGCGTGCTCTTGTGATTACTTGTTTAATATATGCTATGTCATGATTATTAAATTCCAACAAAGATCCTCCATGTACAATAGCTTGCTATTGGGGTCTCTGCGAGTTGCTTTGGTGTTGCACTACAGCCTTAGCCTGGCTCACCCCTCCAATTCAAGTTAAAATACTTGTGTGACTCACTCCTCTTAAGTCTAGTTAAAATACTTGTTCCCTGTTGGAAATTTAGTTCAATTGAGGGATATGATCATACTTGGAAATGGGTTTGGAGGTACGGAGTGTACACCCATTAAGTCCCTGATTACCATGACTCAAATAGTGGTTGAGAGTAACTCTTCAGAAGGTTCAATCCTTCAGAGAGTTACTACTGCTAGTTCTAAGTTAGTACTGCTGGAGCAGAGTTACTACTGCTAGTACTATGTTAGTACTGCTGGAGCAGAGTTACTATTGCCACTACGAAGTTAGTACTGCTGGAGCAAGTTACTACTGTTAGTACTAAGTTAGTACTGCTGGAATGAGTATATAACTATTTTGACATATTCAAGTAGCAGTTAAAAATGCCTTTATGACCATGTTTAATTGGTCATGTAACCACTATTGGCTATAATGGGGATAATTATGAGGCGATTAATGGGCTGATTAATCCTCATAATTCCATTTGACTAGCTATGAGTATTTTACTATAAATTGGAAATCAATTATGCATGAGGTAGGAAAAAAAAATAAAAAACATAAACACTTGGATGCTCAAGGTTTATTGATTTGTGCCTAATTTAATAATAAACATTTGGTCTTATCCCAAGTAGATATTCGTGATACCCAGGCAATAGGGTCGAATAGTTTACTTTGGAAAGTGATAACGCGATTCCAAGTGATATCCAGTAACCATTCATTGGTACATAGTTAGGTCATTGATTATCTTCACCCTGTTCTGGGCTAACCACATCCAACAATCAAAGTAAACTATTTGTGATAATCAATGGCTGTTGCGGCTATAAAACACATGGCTTCAAACTTTGCCAAGCTTGATACGTTTTGTGGAAAACTAGAAGGGGGGTTGAATAGTTTTTACCGTTTTTCAAGTTTTATTTGCTTTGTTACTATATGTTAATTTCAAAGGAAACAATCACAAATAAATAATCACGCAATGTAAACAAAAGATAAAGAGAGGAAAGATCAAACTACACGACACTGTTGTTTATAGTGGTTCGGCTACAAGGACTCTCTTCCTTGCCCTACTCCACTCCCCGAGTTTCCTACTCGAGAGTTTATCTTTCACTAAGAAACAAACTCCTTTTCTAGGCGGAGAAAACCTTTACACGTCGCTTACTTCCTTTTCCGGTACTAAGCTAAACACCGGGTTCTTTCACAAGGTAGAACCAACCTGACGTCGCCTATTTACTTTACCGACACTAAGCTAGATGTCGAGTTCTTTACACGGGTACAACCACTCCCTACACTCTTTGTGCTTTAAGGACTAAAGCACTAACCACACTCACTGATTACAAATGATAGATATGATGTGTGAAACAAACTACAATATCACACAGTAATGCAACTAAAGGATTACGGTTCTGTAGATCCTTGAATGCTTGATCTCTTTTCTACAAAATGAAAGATCAAAGTAAAATGCAACTATGAATGATGTTAGTAAGATATGTACTAAATGAATATGTGTGTTAAAGCTACATGAGTGATGAGAGAGCCAAATGATCAGCTTCCTATTTATAGGCAAGCTGATCTTCAGCTCACGGATCCCACGGATCCCTCATAAGGGATCCGTCCTTCATATGATTTGGATCCGTGGGATGTGACAGCTAAGGTTTAGTTGTCTCTTACCATATCTTAGTTATATCTTACAAAATCATCCAAGATCCTCAAATGTCAACTATGTATCTTGCAAATCTAACCAAGATATATCAAAGATATTGTATGTGATGCATGCAATGATGTCATGGAATGGTTTAAGAATTAAAGGTTCCTTTTAAGGAAACAAGTTACTAAACTTGTAATTCTTGGTTAATATGTGAAGTGTAAAATGTGTACTTAAGAGACTTAAGCTAGTATTTATTATTTGCTAAAAGATATTCCTTTTATTTGTCATTAACAAAACTAATGAAAGATCAAAGAATATAAATAACGTTTTTGAGACGCTATTTGTATTAACAATCTCCCCCTTTTTGTTGATGACAAAACATAAGGTATATTTTTAAGCAAGAGAATAAATATAGCATGAGTTCTTAAAAATATATATTAAGTTTGTTTATTAAAGAAAAGTTTTGTAAAAATGTATGTACTGTGATGAATCACAGTTGATGCAAACTTAGTCCCTTTCTCCCTCTTTTTGTCAAAACAAAAAGAGTAGCGTAGCGGAATGCGATTTTGAGAACTTTAAAGCTCCCCCTTGTTTTATACTCCCCCTAGACGGAGTAATCAAGGAAATAATGCATGAATCTACAAAACAAACAGTTAGTATATGAAATGCTTATGAGATGCTCCCCCTCGATGTATACTCCTAACTTCTCGAGTACCAACGTATACTATGAAGGGTATGATATGCTGCAAATGAAGTGTTAGTAATGAATGACTTCAATGAAGAAATAAAATGCTTGTGAAGTATTCTCCCAAACAAGCCTTTCAATATGTTTTGACTTTTAAAAGTCAAAGTAAGTGTCTGATCATTATTTGTACCTAAGACAATCATAATCAAGGTATAATATATGCTATATAAGAATGTTAGTTCACAATGATAATGATAATATGCAATATGTTGATCACTCATAAGCATAAAACATCACATTCATAGATATTGAAAATTTTGTGACAAAAGTCACAATGATGAAATGATGTTACAAGTACAATAAAAATACATCCTAGAAAGAAATAAAAAGTCCTAAAACAACAATTTAAAAGGTCCTAACAACTAGTCTAGAAAGCTCCTAGTGAGGAGGATGAGAGATTACGTTTTAAACGTTCAAGAACATGGTTTAAGATGAACCTCATCTCATTTTGAAGCTCATGGACCAAGATGTTGGTCCTTTGGGCCAAGTGAGCCGTTCTCTCACAATGTGCGCAATCATGACTTGAGAAGCCGGGAGGAAGACTAGGCTCCAAGTTTTGTGGTGGTGGTGGTGATGGTGGTTGGTTGTTGTTGTTGTTTGATGGTTGTTGTGGTGTTTGGAGGGAGTTCATAAGAATGTTTTGAATGTCCATTGCTTCATGAAGGCGATGGTCAACCATACCCGAGAGAGTATAGAGTTGTGTTAACTCCGCACTTATCTCCTCTTGTGTTTGAGGAATGTTGCTCCACATTGCTTCATCAATGGCAATGAGTGTTGAAGTTGGTGATAGTGGTGGTATTTGTGGACGAGGTTGTGGTGCTTCACGGTATAGAGGACCATGAATCTCCGGATGGAGAGGATGAAATAGCATAGGTTCTAAGTTTTCAAGACTTATTGGTGGAGGATTGGTGGATGTAGGTGGAAGATCTTCTAACTCTTCAAGATATGGTTGTGGAGATGTTGGTGGTGTCCTAAATAGTTCCATGGGTTGGAGTTTTGGTGAGGAGGTGGTGTTTTTATGACTACATGTGAGGGAGTTGGAGTGGATAAAGTAAGGAAGTTTTCACTAGCAATGGGTGAGGATATGTTTAGTGGTGATGATTCTTCAGAGGATGAGTTGTGAATGTTGATGAAACAACAAGGTTTCACACTCATACGGGCTGTTCGTTTTAGTGGCTTGGATGTGGAGGAGTTGTGTGATTTTGTCATTGAGACTTTTAGGTGAAGTATGATAGCTAAAATGTACAGGAGAAGAGATGGTTGTGATGTGAATTGAAGATCCTAAAGTGCTAATTTATAGACAGAAGGTTTGTGAGTCTGTGTGTGTGAATCCAATAGAGAATGTTGGTTTCTAATGATTTGGAACAAAAATTTGTGCAGGTCATATCAAGGAAGTCAATCCATTGAGCTTTGGTTGAGTAATGTGTTGTGGATTTGCAGTTAATACAAGGAGATAGTGGAAAATCTGATGATTTGATATTTCCACGGATTTGACGGATCCCTAAAAAGGGTTCCTTCTTTGTATCAGTTTGGTAACTCACACCTAAAATTCAAAAATTTTAATTTTGGTGGGAAATTTTGTTCCTAAGTTTCTAATAATTCCTAAGTTATTCTAAGATGAATTATGATCAGTGAATGAATCCTAAATGATACTAAACACTTAAGATTTAAGAATCGTGATAAGTCGAAAAAGTTTTAGAATTTTACTGGGAAACATGCGGATCCAAGTTGAATCAAAAGCGGAACCTTGTTCAGGGATCCGCCAAATCCGCAGGTTGGAGGATGGCGGATCCAACGATAAGCCTTGGCGGAGCCCAGGTTTCGGATCCACCGGATCCGTATGCCTAAAACTAAAGAAACTAAACAGAACATATGGCATATTTCGCGTTTTTCGACGAAAACCTGAAAATTCACCTAGACCTTACTTAACATCTAATATGTATAGCAAAACAACTAAATATGATAACATTAACACATGATTGCACATAGTTTAATCCGTTCTTAGAAACTTACCGTTTTAGGTGTTATGCCAAACATAGGCTATAACCCGGAAAATTGATAACCGTGATGGTTATCTACCTGCAAATGTTAGTTATTACACATACATAATAAGTATTATCAGATAAATTCAAGACACATAAAAGTTTAACATCACAACATCCAACATTGTTCAAAACCAAACACTCAATCATGTAAGCTTTTTCTTCAACTTCTTCATCCCCTTATGCAATTTCATCATCCAACGACCAAGATTCTTCACCATTCCTTTGATGTTTCGATACTCAGCGGATTCATTTTGAATTGGAGGAAGATGGCTCAAGTACTCGGGTGGAGGAATCCTAGAATTTGGCATACCATCATCTTCACTCATTGAAGATGATGAGGATGATGTTGGTACACGAGGACGTTCACCCTTATCAACACTAACCCTAAAGTCGCTCAAAGGAACGAAGGTATGTTCAATTTCATTGTAATCCGGAACAAAGCCTAAATGGTTTGGACGAGCGGGTGCAAAGGCTCTATAAAGTCGAGTTAAGAGCATACCATAAGGCATTGCAATCTTGCTTTGAACCGGAATGTCACACATTCTTTTGGCAACATAATAAGCAAGATTGAAGGGTTGACGAGTAGAGATATTGTACATCATATGACACAAGCAAGCATTGATGTGATCACGGTTTCCTATGGTGCACATCACATTAGCCCTTAAGACATCTTCCATTTTCTTGAATTCGGGTTTGAGTTCATTTAGCTCCATTGCAAATGGATCTCTAGCAACTTCACGACCACGAAACATTCTTGTGGGATTGTTCTTAGGAATGAAGAGATGTTCCCTAATCACTTCTTTTGATTCGAGAGGAGTGACATATGGTGCCGTCCTATCGAGATTGGATTCTAAGATTGGTAAGGACCATTTGTCCGAGTAAAGACATGTCCCTTGGTTTGGAATTCCTAAAACCTCACCAAATTGATCAAGAGGGATGTTGACAAGATTTCCATTTAGAGTAAAATGAAGACTCAAGTAACCTTGGTCACTAGAACTAAGACCTACACTAGCATAGAACTCAAGTATGATGTGTTGCGTGTGTCATTGCGGTTTAGCAGTTTTAATGCCTAATCAAGTTTTAAATTTATATTTAGCCGACTTATCAATAACACACACACTTAACGAGCAGTGTACCCGGTCAGTATGAATATAATGGTAAGTAGAGTGTCGATCACTAAGAGTGGAACGTATTATCTAGTTATTCTAATCAGTATTTTAATATATTAAGTTAGCTATACAATCTAATCTAACGCAAGGGGGTTCAGCCTGAGAGACTGGCACGATTTGGTTGCAATTAAATAATAAACTAGACCAATAGGCACGAATCAGCAAGTAGCACACACGTACACAGATAAATACTCGAGACAATAAGAGGGCTGTCCTTATGATAAGTAGTTTGTCACTTGTTTTATTGCTAGTGTTATATGAAGTGTATAGTTCGATGCAACGCACTGAGATTAAGTCCTTTCTCGTTGGTTCTAATCTTATCGGCGAGTAAACCCTTAATGATTACTTATGACTATCCCGTTTATCTTTCTCCTACTTTTCTACAGACCATAGAATACATAGGCATCTAATAAACAGGCGAGGGCAGAGGCATGGCGACCCGATCAACGCTCAGCTAGCCACAGAGGTTATCAATGCACTAATAAAAGTCACCAAAGACACTAACATATAAACTTTAATTGATGAGAAAGCAGTTTTAAGGGAGTGCAACCTTTCCGTTGTCACGTTACACAAGCCACCAATCTTGATGAATTAAAGTTTACTAACACAATAAAACAAAACTACTTAATGAATTAAACATATGCAGCACCTTCTTACAGCTCTTGTATCTTTGATTTGGGTGTGTCTTGTGCTGCTGCCTTGACTGAATTCGTCCTAGGTTTCTGGTCTTCGGTCTTCGGTTATAATATATGTCGTCACACCGAATTCGTCTGGTCTTGGGGTATTTATAGTTTCTGTCTGAGGGTGAGATGCGGTGCATCTAGTAAGTAGATGCGGCGCATGTACTTAACTTCGCGTGGGGTCCAAGATTATAATATTCAGGAATATTCGTACACCGCCAGAAGATGCAGCGTATCTTCATCTTTGGATGCGGCGCATGTCCTCTTGTATCTTGGATCGTATCTGGTGAGATCTTGATAGTGATGCGGCGCATGTGATAAGTGAGATGCGGCGCATCTGGAGCAGATTTGACTTGATCTTGTCCATTTCAGTAGACTCTTCACTTTATGCATGTTTTGCTCCATAATTAGTCCAAAATCGCCAACTTTCACCAAATGCTTGTTTTCAACTGAGAATTACAAAAGTAAACGATTAAGTATCAATCCTCATACATAATATAGTAAAACAAGTCAAATTAATAGGATAAATGATAGTAATAAAATGTACTTATTTGAGTTCATCACCTACACTAGCATAGAACTCAAGTATGAACCTAGGAATGATTGGTTCATCTATATCTAAAAGAGAATCAAATCGAATTGTGGCTAATTGTTCCCTAAGTTGTGTTCCTTCATAGAACGATGAATCTACGGCTCTACCCTCATGGACATACTTTTTCTCTAAGGCTTTGAAAATTTCAATTTGGTCATCGGTTAAACCTTTGGTTTTGTGGACTTTGGGTAAGTAGTTGACGGTTTTCTTGTGATCGTAGTTGGTTGCGGGAGGCATGATTTTCCTAAGTACAAAAGTTACATAGTTTTAGTTAAAATGATCAAAGGAAGTGTAAAATTCCTAGTGTGTGCCTACATGGGGACAATGTGGAGGTGCGGTTATCTCGACTCCTTTTGATGCAAGAAAAATTAGTTTATGCAAGTTTTGTTTATAAACGAGAGATAACCCAAACGCTCCTATTTCAATGTAGCTACGGTTGAATGTACCCGAAAATACATATTAATTATGTATTCCCTTTAGCATTCAAGAGACATTATGCAAGTGAAGTCTAAAAGATAACGTTTTTGCATTTGTATGAACAATGTACGAAAAAATCATTTTACCTAGTCGTTAGAAGATTTTAGTGAAAAATTTTCATGGGGTTTTTGTTAAATTAAGACAATGTGCTATGAGATGCAATTCCTAACTAAGAAAAACATGTTTTTAAGTATAATGCAATAAATATGCTTCATGATTTTTCAAGAATTATGCATATACCCCAAGTTTATGTTTTGTGCATGAAATGGAAATCCTAGACGCAGATCAGGAGTATAAATATGATAAGAATACTTACAGTGATGTTAGAAGCACAAATTTGTGGAAGAAAATGGTCTAAAATGTGATGGAGATTAAGTGTGTGTCGAGTGTAGTAAGGTGATATGTTTTGGAGTGAAGAATGAATAGTAGTTGTTCTTGTTTATTTAATAATAAACTGAACTCAGCATGCTACGGATCCGGCGGATCCCAAACAAAGGATCCGTCCTTGTTATCGATTGGATCCGCGGATTCAGAACACATGTTTTGGTTTAGTGTCGTGTGTGGCTAAACTAATGTTTATACTAATGTTTCTCCTAGTCACTAGGTTCCATTAATCCTAATCCAAGTCTAAGATAATTAAAAGGTTCTCGTTTAAGTGGTTTAGTGAGAATATCGGCAATGTTGTCCTCTGAGGAAACTTTCTCAATTGTGGAAAACTAGAAGGGGGGTTGAATAGTTTTTACCGTTTTTCAAGTTTTATTTGCTTTGTTACTATATGTTAATTTCAAAGGAAACAATCACAAATAAATAATCACACAATGTAAACAAAAGATAAAGAGAGGAAAGATCAAACCACACGACACTGTTGTTTATAGTGGTTCGGCTACAAGGACTCTCTTCCTTGCCCTACTCCACTCCCCGAGTTTCCTACTCGAGAGTTTATCTTTCACTAAGAAACAAACTCCTTTTCTAGGCGGAGAAAACCTTTACACGTCGCTTACTTCCTTTTCCGGTACTAAGCTAAACACCGGGTTCTTTCACAAGGTAGAACAAACCTGACGTCGCCTATTTACTTTACCGACACTAAGCTAGATGTCGAGTTCTTTACACGGGTACAACCACTCCCTAAACTCTTTGTGCTTTAAGGACTAAAGCACTAACCACACTCACTGATTACAAATGATATATATGATGTGTGAAACAAACTACAATATCACACAGTAATGCAACTAAAGGATTACGGTTCTGTAGATCCTTGAATGCTTGATCTCTTTTCTACAAAATGAAAGATCAAAGTAAAATGCAACTATGAATGATGTTAGTAAGATATGTACTGAATGAATATGTGTGTTAAAGCTATATGAGTGATGAGAGAGCCAAATGATCAGCTTCCTATTTATAGTCAAGCTGATCTTCAGCTCACGGATCCCACGGATCCCTCACAAGGGATCCGTCCTTCATATGATTTGGATCCGTGGGATGTGATAGCTAAGGTTTAGTTGTCTCTTACCATATCTTAGTTGTATCTTACCAAATCATCCAAGATCTTCAAATGTCAACTATGTATCTTGCAAATCTAACCAAGATATATCAAAGATATTGTATGTGATGCATGCAATGATGTCATGGAATGGTTTAAGAATTAAAGTTTCCTTTTAAGGAAACAAGTTACTAAACTTGTAATTCTTGGTTAATATGTGAAGTGTAAAATGTGTACTTAAGAGACTTAAGCTAGTATTTATTATTTGCTAAAAGATATTACTTTTATTTGTCATTAACAAAACTAATGAAAGATCAAAGAATATAAATAACGTTTTTGAGACGCTATTTGTATTAACACGTTTGAAGGGGTGGACTTCAGGAGATGGCAGAAGAAGATGCACTTCTTGCTTTCAAGCATGAGTGTGGTGTATGTTCTAAGCACACCCATTCCTGATGATGGGGATGATGCTACTGTGGAACAAATGAGGAAGAGGAGCAAATGAGAGAATGATGATTACATTTGCTGAGGTTTAATCCTCAATGGTATGTCTGATTCTCTCTTTGATATTTATCAGTATGTTGAATCTTCCAAAGAACTATGGGATTCCTTGGATGCCAAATATATGGCTGAGGATGCATCAAGTAAGAAGTTTCTTGTAAGTTATTTCACAAATTACAAAATGACTGATTCAAGACCAGTTATGGAACAATACAATGAACTTCTTGGTATACTTAGAAGGTTTACACAACATAAAATGAACATGGATGAGTCTATTTCAGTCTATTGTATCATTGACAAACTACCTCCTTCTTGGAAAGATTTAAAGCATACCTTCAAACACAAGAAGGAAGAACTGACTCTTGTTCAGTTGGGCAGTCATCTGCGTATTGAGGAATCCCTCAGGACGCAGGATAATGACAAGCCAAAGAGCAGCAATGTTGCTGGTGCACCTGTTGTCAATATGGTGGAACATAACAATTCCACCAGGTACTATGACAACAAGGGCAAACGTAAACATCATGATAACACAAGGGCTGAACCTAACAAGAAGGCAACACCTACTTGTTGAAAATGTGGCAAAACTGGTCACATTAAAAGGGATTGTAAAGGTGTTAAGGTTGGTGGTAAAGCCAATGGTTCAGGCACTAGTGGTTCAGGGAGTGATGGTTCTGCCAACTCACTTAAAGGTCAGAATATGTTTAATAAATCCTTTCAGATTTATTATGTTACGTATGTATCTGACTCTAACTATGTGTAGGATGATGATGTTGCGTGGTGGGTGGGTTGACTCTCGAGCAATTGTTCATGTGTGCAAAGATAGACGCTGGTTCAAGACTAACGAGTTACTGAATGATGGTTCTATTCTTCACATGGGAAATGAGTCAACAGCCCTGGTGCATGGACGTGGTTGTGTAGATCTTAGTTTTAGTCCTGGAAAGATTGAAACTTTGTTTAATGTTATTCATGTTCCTGATATAAAGAAGAACTTGGTTTAAAGTAGTGTTTTGAATAATCATGGATATAAATAAGTTATTAAATATGGTAAATTTGTATTATCTAAACATGGTGTGTTTATTGGTTTTAGCTATTTTTGTAATCAAATGTTCAGGCTTAATATTGTTACTGATATTGTTATTCAGCCTTTATGTCAACCTCTAAACTGAACAACTCTACCCTGTAGCATGCTAGACTTGGCCATGTACATTTTAAAAGGATGCAAGATGTGCCTAAGGATGGGTTAATCCCAGCATTTGACATGAACACTGAAAAGTGTAAAACTTGTATATTGACTAAAATAACTAAGAAATCTTTTCAGGGTGTAAAACGTAAGACCGAGCTTTTGGAGCTGATACACAGTGACCTGTGTGATTTGCATGCCACTCCCTCATTGGGAAACAAAAAGTACTTTGTGACATTTATTGATGATGCTTCTAGGTTTTGTTACGTCTATCTGTTACATACTAAGGATGAAGCATTAGATAAATTCAAAGTATTTAAAACTGAAGTTGAATTACAACTTGGGCCCCTGATCAAAAGATTAAGGACTGATAGGGGAGGTGAGTACATGGATACTCTGCATTTTTAGTCTGTTGGTATAATCCATGGAACGACTGCTCCCTATACTCCTCAGCAAAATGGTATCTCTGAAAGGAAAAACAGAGTGCTGAAGGAGATGGTTAATTCCATGTTGTCCTATTCAGGGCTGAGTCAAGGGTTCTGGGGTGAAGCTATGTTAACAGCTTGCTATTTATTAAATAGGGTTCCCAACAAAAGGAAAAAGGTTACCCCTTATGAACTCTGGACTAAAAAGAAACCTAACCTGAACTATCTCAGGGTCTGGGGTTGTAGGGCAGTTGTAAGACTCCCTAATCCAAAGCAGAAAACTTTGGGTGAAAGAGGTATTGAATGCATCTTTGTTGGATATGCAGAGCATTCCAAGGCATATAGTTTCTATGTTATTGAACCTAATGATTATGTTTCAATTAACTCAAAAATTGAATCAAGGGATGCTATATTTGATGAGAATAGGTTCTCATCAGTCCCTAGACCAAGTCAAAGGATTCCAAATGGAACTAATGACGTTGGTGTTTCAGAGGTCTCTGATGAGGTTGTGGTACAGAAACCTGAACCTGAGCTCAGAAAGAGCAAAAGGATCAGGACTCCAAAGTCATTTAGACCTGAGTTTCAATTATATCTAATTGAAGGTACAAGGGATGAGGTCTCTGACCAACACTCCTATTGCTTTAATGTTGAGGATGATCCCAGAACATTTTGTTAGCATTAAAGAAAAGTGATGGTCATTCTCGTCTTAGGAACTTTGTAAAAGTGTCTTAGTTTATGTTACATTTTTGTTAATGCGCTCGTGGACTTGAGTAATCTAATATGTTACTAGTTTATCATGTAAGCTTAAGAATATTGTAAACCCAAGTCCACCAACTAAAGCCCAAGATAAGGCCCATGAAAAGCCTTATGAACTAAGTATATAAGACACCACACACCTCATTTGTGTGGTGTGCTTGAGTGTGTAAGTGTGTGTTTACTATCTGAAATTCTCTCTTCTTTATCTCTCTACTTTCTCTCTCTAGTTCGACACATACATCTCTTGCCACCAATCCATACGTGCTTAATATATTGTGTGATAAAGTTAATAGATCTAAGGTCCTACAAGTGGTATCAATCGCCTAACAATGATTTAGGAGAGTTTGTTTTTTGTTTTTGTTACACCCATATCCCGATGAGGTACCATTTATGTAAATAATAAGTTATGTAGATATAGATTATGTATTGTGAATAAGTAGTAAATAAATGTGAGCCTAATATAGGAAGAATGAGACTTAGAGGGACTACAATTGCCAAATGACCAAAGTTAATCCTACACATGATTAAATAGCTAGTTCATGAAAAATCTGGAAAAGTCTTGGTGCTTCTCTTATGTGTCGACATCTAGAGAGAAAAAGGGGAGGGAGCTAGCAATCATCTTTCTAGCTCATTTGAGTTAACAAGATGTGATCAAGAAGCCTTAGAAAAGCCTTAATTGTAATCTCTTCATCTTGTAAGTATTTTCCCCAATGTTTAAAATTAGGGTTCATGTGGTGGGTTTTGAGGATTATGGCTAAAAGGTAGTGAATTGATGGTCTCCTTAGTTTGTTAGTCACTAATTGTAGTTAATCTTGTGATAGGGAGCAATTATAGAAGCCCAATCAAAGCCAAGTAGGAAGCTAGTAGGATTTGAGGTAAGTATATGAGAATAACTTGTCAATGTTATGATGTTAATGTTATGATTGTGTTAATGTGATTTATTATGGAGTTTGTGAATGTATGTTAGCTTGGATCCATTGCTAATTATGTTAATGCTATATAATTACTTGCTTGGTCAAGGTGAGTAATAATCCCATTTATGCTCCTTGATAATGTTATGATTGGTATTAATCACCAATCTTATGTAAATGTGATGATGGTTATGTCTTATATACTTACTAAGCGTTTTTGCTTACGTTTGAAGTCAACGACATTTTGTAGGTACAAGTGGAGGGAGTAAAGGTAAAGATTTGGCTTAGTTATAGCTTTGGAAGGGAGTAATAGCGTAGTTAGAAGATAGCCTAGAAGACCATAACCTTTTGGACCGAGCTTGTTAAAGTTGGAAGCCCCGAAGAGTCTCTTCGTGTCTTGGTACACTTTATTCTAAGTGGTCGTTTTGTTATCAAATGGTCTTGTATAGGTCATAAGTCAATGACTTTTGGACCGAGCGTCGTTTAAGTTCTTTTGTTCATGTATAGGTCATAAGTCAAATATGTGTAAACACTTTGAAGTTGTTATGGTAACTAGTCATGGTTGTATCAAACGTTAAAAAGGGTGTTTGGCACATAGCCGTTCTCGTCCATTTTGGATATGTAAAGGGGTTAATGGTTAATGGTTAAGTTTGGTATTCTAGTGTATCGATTGTGGTCGAGTTTGATGTAGTTTGGAAGTTGTATGAGTCAAATGTCGCGAAAATGGGACGATATAAAAACAAGGGAAAAATCTATAGACTGTCCAGCCGCCGGTTGGAGCCCCAACCGCGGTGGCTGGGGGTCTTCTGTGAAGGCCAGCCGCCGGATGAGATCTCAGCCGTGGCGGCTGGCGAGTTACTGAGGTGCCCAACTGCCGGCTGGGACTCCAGCCGCAGCGGTTGGAACCTTCTGTTCGAACCAACCGCTGGCTGGGACTCCAGCCGTGGCGGCTGGTGAGGTTCTGAGGCGCCCAACCGCGGCGGTAGGAACCTTCTGTCTTGATTTTTAGTTTTTAGAAATTTTCGAAAATTTGTATCTTTTAAACCGTACGTCGTCACGGGTCGTGCCACCCGTCGTTTTGAAGGTAATTGAGTCTAGTTTCGTTTAAAAATAGTTCCAAAGCCTAAGTGTCTAGAGATTTTTATAAATGGTCAAAAGAGGAGTAAAATGTCCCTAAAAGTTCAATGTTTTTGTGTAAAAAGTTTTAAATTTTTTGTCTAAGCGGGCATGGGGCGTTACAGTTTTTTGGTTAAAGCTTAGATAAAGTTGCGTTTTTCTACATAAAAAGTGTGCTTTTCTATAAAAAGCTTTGTTTTTTACGTTTGTTAGGTTAAAAGTTGTTGTCTTTCTTATAGTTTTAGTGCTTATTAGTGAGATTTTGCAAAAAGATCGTATAAAATTCGTCTAAAAGGTTGGTTCGTACCGTTTTGAAAGTTTGGCTACGTATTAAACTTCTTCAAATCTTGTTATAATCGTTAAAGTTCTAAACTTTCTTGAAAGTTAAGTATGTTTGAAGTGCTTTGAACAAAAGAATCGCTTTGGAACTGAGAATCTGGTGAAAAAAGGTATTTTTTTGAAGATTTTGGTAATCTATCGAACTTGTCCTTAAGGGTTAATCGAACTTATGTTGAGGGATCATCGAACTTGTAAAGTTTAGGGTCCATTGAACTTTTAAAGTTTAGGGTTTATCAAACTTGTAAAGTTTAGGGTCCATCGAACTTGTAAAGTTTAGGGTCCATCGAACTTGTAAGTTTAGGGTCTCATCGAACTTCATCAACGGCACTTCTTCAACACGATTTGGGGTTTACTCAGTACTTTCCTTGCTTGTATAAGCTTGTGAAATACTTCGACTAAGGGAAAATCTTCTAGCTTGTAAAAGTTAGATAGATCTCATCGAACTTGCAGTTTTCATAGAACTTGCAGTGTTCATCGAACTTGTATCGAACTTGTAGTTTTCATCGAACTTGCAGTTTTCATCGAACTAGCAGATTTCATCGAACTTGCAATTCTCATCGAACTTGCTAAGTCAATCTCATCGAACATACAAAGTCAAACTCATCGAACTTGGAATAGTGTTATCGAACATGGCTGAAATTTGACTTTTTACGCCGAAACTTCAAACGGCTATAACTTTTAAACCGTAACTCCATTTTCAGCCCATAACCTATCAAAACGACCGTGAGAACGAGAAGATCGACACATTGAATTAAAGTTCATTCAACCCAACCTTCGAGGCCTAAAATCGCTCTGAAAGAAAGTTATCGACGTTTTTAAGTTTTAAGACCAAATTTTCACTACAATAACTTGCATTAACTTAAAACAAACACAACTCCTACATCATTGAACCGATCCAAGATCAACTTTATCACACATACCTTCATGAATGGCAACTCAGCAAGACAGTATCACAACTGCTTTGACAAATGCTTTTGCTTCATTCTCCAAGTCATTAAACATCAGTTACTCTCAACCAACTAACAACAACCAATGGATTTCATCGTACACTCACAATACGCAGTTTGTTCAACCGAGTATACATATGGGTCAACAAGGACAAATGGTTGAAGTTATTGAGAATCAGCAAGGATATGCTAAGAGTATTCAGATGGGGAATCAGATGCAAAATGCAGGGTAGTATGCTGGAAATCAGAGGGGTCAGATTGTGAATCAGAATGGGGTTAATCAAAATAGGAATGACTGTTTTATGACTACAATTCAGAAACCTACCTCTGACGTTCACAGTGGTGATTTGGGTTACAATGGTACAAATTGCAATGTCAAAACAATGATGAAAGTACAAAAGATCTAGTACATGTTAATGTTAGCCAATAAAGAAAAGTCGGGAATACTATTGACTGCAAAGGAATACGATTTCATGGTTGCAGCAAGTGCAGAGGAGGATGAAACAGATCTCAAAATGAATCTGCAAGAAACAACATCAAGCTGTGATTATGATATTCCTCCTACGTATGACTCGGATCCTGTAAACACCCGTAAATTTGCCAAACATTGTTTTAATAATAATAATTTAATTATTTTTACTTGACGATTTAATTGGACATTTTAGAACGTATTTAGTTATTTGAGAAAAATTCTTTCATAACGATGAAATTTATAATTAATCTCCGGAGAAAATAAATTTTATTTTAAATCATGTTTATAAAAACGTTCCGGAAATGTAATGTTTGTATTTTTACAAAACTATAGACCACATTTAGAAATTGACTCAACGGGACACGGGGTACACGGGTATTAATAAAAATGTCTACTCTCCTAAATAACACCAACCGCCCATTTTATTTTCCTTATCTTCTTCTTATTTTGTTTCTTTCTCCTTCCTCTCTTTCCTCTAAAACCTCGAAGAAACCATGGAGAAGTCACCATCTTTCTTTCTTTTTCTGCCACCCCTCTTCCCAAAAAACAAGTCACGAGGCCTTGTTGATAGTGAGAGTTGCTGAAATTATTACTTCACAAGAAACCCACCATGAAATCTTAGTCAAAATTTGCTTCTTTTCTCCCTTTAAACCTCGATCGAACAGCAGGAGAAGACACAACCCATCCCTTCCCTCTCATACTATCTCACTGCCATCATCACACACTCACAAACAACCACCTCTCTCTCTATACCTTGCCGCCTGTCACCACCATAAACCATCATACGCCACCACCACTCCATCAATCCTCAGCCGTTCTTGGGTCAAGACGCCGGTAGATCGTGGGTTTAGAAGTTGTTTTTGGGAACCTTGTTCGTGTATTTTGGGTTTAGATGCTTGGGTCACAAATCGGTTTAATAGGACGCTTTGTTTGTGACCTGGGCTTCGTCTCCTCCGTCTCCCTCGTTCTGTTTTGGTAATCGTTGACTCATTTTGTTTCTCAATTGATTGTTATTATGTTTTCGTGGTTAAAATCCGGATTAAAAACTTAATATAAGAAAAAGATTGTGATTAATAATGGAGATTTAAAACGTTTTAATAGTTTCGTGTGGTAAGAAATAAAAGGGGATATATAATACAAAAGGGGTGAATTTGTTAGGACTGGAAAATACAACATAGGAAATACATATGAGTTTAAATTAGAACCTGTGTGGGCTGTAATCAAATTAAGATGCATTTGGAATTAACAGTGAGTTAAAAGCTGTCGAAATTAGGGTGCGTTTGATATTACTACAACAAAACACAACATGGTAAAGAATACGAGAACTTGAAATTGAACCCGTGTTTCGCTAAAAATTGAAGATTAACAACATATTAAGTGAGTTAAAATTTTGACAAAGGATATGTTAAAATCAGTACATTAAAAACCTTACAAAGTCACAATAAGGGTGCGTCCAGTTTTGTTATTCTCGGATGACCATGTATAACTAAATACACTAAGCTATATATTTTGAGTCCAGACAATACCAATATAATTGACTAAGTTATGCTAATTTGGGTTAAAATACCAATACAATTGACTAAGTTATGCTAATTTGGGTTAAAATAAGAACATGGGCTGCATATAACTTTAACATTGGGCCTTAGCCCACCACAATGTAAACAAATTAACAAATGGACCATTATTAAGATTAAGGGATCCTTTAATACTAAATAGGCAGTATTTGTAACTTGGAATATGGAAATGAAATAATGAAAAACTTGGTTAAGGTATCAACATGACAACACATTTCGACAAAGAACATGTAAAAGGTATTTAATATATTGGTAACATGACGGATATACATGAGATAAAATATTTTACGACATATATAACTACTTAACGAACTAAAATTATATAAGAAACATTGAACAAAGATAATCGGAAATGGACTTGGAATAAATGAACATATTTTTTACTATATTGGCGTTTAATGGATTAGCATCGGACTAAGTAAATTGTGGATACATTATTAGTTTAGAAAATGGTGTCATATAGGAATGAGATTTATTATTGAAAGGGTGTTTTGAATTATAATAAGAATGGAAATGAATGCGTTGGTAATCTTTACAAATCATCTAAATAACAATTTAACATATACTTAACGGGCTCTTGTTAATCCATAACAAACTCGACATAGTGGATTAATTATTTTAAACTTGTTGTTAGGAACACGTTTTAGTTATATTTCAAGTCTTGTTCATTTCCTTTAATATGTTGCAACGAAATGGGTTATAAGTTAGTTTTAGGTCCGGTCCATTAGTAACCCATGGGCTGGCCACTTAAGTGCTAAATCTTCTAGAATCTATCATGTATATGTCGCCCTAGCTAGTAGCCTATAAATAGAAGGCTAGGGTGCTCTTTCTTATTGTTGGTTATTCATTTGTATGCGAAAGCTATGTCAAAGTATTAAGTGAATGATAATCATCCGATTCTTCGTCTTCTTAATCTCTTTTCTATTGTTATCTTATCTCTCGTAATTCTCTTATAGTTGTTTATCTCATTTCGTAGCATTAATAGTAGTTGTAATCGTGGTTTAGTATTAGACTAGTGTGTGTTTTACGTATTAACTAGGACCTACAAGTGGTATCATTCGCCTAAGGATAGTTAACGTGTGTGTTTAAGAGTAGATTACATCGTTATTAAGTTTAGCTTGTCATTTACGTTTGGATTTTCATTGAGTTTTTGTTCGAAGTTGCATTAAAAAACAAGTGTTCTAATCGTTGTTAGTTGTAGATCTTCACAAAAATCTTAGTTTTTCACCTTCAAAGTTGCAAAAATCTTCGTATTTACGTAGCTTTAATCGTTAAAAACCATTGTTATCGACTAATCATCATCGTGGAAAGTTCTAGACGAAATTCGAAAAAAGTCGGTGAAAAGAGGGTTTTTCGGAATTGGTGAAAAGAGGGTTTTTCGGAATTGGCGAAAAGAGGGTTTCTCGCAATTGACAATGTTTCTCGCAAATCACAAGAATCTTCGGAATTGGTACTCAGTATTTTCTAGCTTGTAGAAGTTAGTGAAAATACTTCGACTTGGCTTTAATTCTCACCTCTTGTATGAGAGATTGAGAAAGTGATCGAAATTGTAATTTTGATAATCTTTCGAAATTGCTTGTTCTTTCGCAATTCTGATTAATTTATCGAAATTGCCTTTTCATATCGCAATTCAGATAATTTTTTCGCAATTGCTAAGTTCTTTCGCAAATTAGATAGTTTATCGCAATTTTCAATTTTCTTTCGCAATTGGAAGTTTCTTTCACAATTGGACGTTTCTTTCGCAATTCGTAGAATTTTTCGCAATTGGCAGTGTGAACAGTGTTTTTCGCAATTGGAGTGAACAGTAACATTTCTTCGAAATTGGACAAAAACCTCAATTAACCAAAACCAAACCTCATAACTCATAACACACATCTTAATTATCTTAAAGATCAACAAAAACACAAGAATGTCTCAACCACCACATTTCAATTACTACTACCAGCTACAGCAATATCCACAGCAACAATATCATCAGCAACAACAACAATTTCATCCTCAATATCCACAACAACATGCTTTTGTGCAACAACATCAGTTTTTCCATCAACAATCTGTACCTCAGCAACAAATTCTTCCACAAACTCAAATGCAGATGCAAAATTACCAACCATCATCAAGAGAACCTCATTGGCTTACAAAAATGTGTGAAGCTATCAGTAGTCAGCAATCCAGGCATGAAGAAGGATCGTTTGAAACTCCACCAATGCTTACTCCTGGAAACTATGTGCAATGGTCTAGCCAGTTTCTTCAATTTGTTGAACTAAGGAAACCACATGGTCCATATCTCAAAAAGGTCATAATTGAAGGACCTTATCCACTTCCTTCAACATTGGTTCCGGGTGATCCAACTGCTATACCTCCACGGGATGACACTACAACTCCCATTCCAGTATCTCAATATTCCACTGAACAAACCCTTCAGCAAGAAGCCAATGAGATGGCCATGGCTTACATACTCCAGGGAATACCTAATCCAATCTTCAGGAGTATTGATGCTCAGAAAACAGCCAAGGACATGTGGGAGCATGTACATCTTCTTATGAAAGGCACAGAATTGAACCAAGAGGATTTGGAATCCAAACTTTACATGGATTACAATAACTTCATGCTGGAACCAGGGGAATCCTTAGAATCATACTATCACCACTTCACCAATGTTGTCAATGATCTGGAACGTCATAACATACCTCTACAAAAGATTGCTATCAACTCCAAATTCTTAGGATGTCTTGGACCAGACTGGTAGAAGTATGTGACATTCGTGAGGCAAGCCAAAAAGATTAATCAAGTTTCTTATGGGCTTTTGTATGATTATCTCAGGCAACATCAAACTGAGGTAGACAAAGACATTGCAGCAAGACGAGGTTACTCACCAGCACCAACTCCAAACTCTCTTGCTCTGATAGCTCAGTCACACTTTCCACCCTCAAGTCAAGAATTTGTTCCACCACCATCTCAACCAAGTTTCCAACCACAACCAAACAATCAGGTTGTTCCTTATGAAGCACCATCTCAGAATTCTGATAACCAACTGGTTCCATACAACAATACCGACTCCATGTTCTATTCCAATGCTGATTATGATGAAGAAGATGATTTGTTTAATTCTCTCAATGAAGGATTTGCTTTAATTGCAAGAGCATTCAACAAGTTCTCTAACAAGTCAAATAACCGTCTTCGTTCTTCATCAAACACCAGGAACCAAGCAGTCGTAAATGATGGTCGAGTTGAGATTCAGAATCGGTCTTCTAGTAGATTTGGGTCTGGAAACATGGGAAATTATGGTACAAGGTTCAACTCAGGGGGACAGAGGTTCAGCACTGCTGGGGGAAGTAAAAACAATATGGGGAATGCACAGAGGGGAATTCAGAATGTTGGTACTGAAAGAAGAGGAATTGCAAATACGTCAATCACTTGTTACAATTGTGGAGGCAGTGGTCATATGGCAAATGCTTGCCCTAAGCCTAGGACTCAGGGTAGTGCATTTCATAAAGAAGCTCTTCTAATGGCTCTCAAAGATGAAAAGGCAGCTGGTATGTTGACTCAGAACGAGCAAAGCTTTATGGCTAACGCTTATTCCGATGATGAGATGGAAGATTTGGAAGCAAATGCTGCAGTGATGCTCATGGCCAACATGCAGGAAATTAATGTTAACGAGACAGGCCCGGTATATGATACCGATGGCTTATCTCAGGTACTTGAATCAGAATGCCTTATTCATGAGATTGCTTCACCATCTGCATCTTCATCTTCACAAGAAAATTCTGTTCAAAATGATTCATCATTCTTGTCTCAAGAAGATGATCAAATAAACACTGTTGTTTCATTCGATGATGATAACACCAATGTCTCATTTGATGATCCTATTGATGATGATAATCATGATCACCTTGAACAAGATGATCTTATGCCTGATCAAGATCCAGAGCTTATGACCTTATTGCTGACCACCCAATCACAATTGAATGCACAAAAGTCACAGATTGACAAATGCAATGAGATTAACCAGAACTTAAAAGCTAAAATTGCATTGTTAACAAAGGACAATGAGTGCTATAAAACACAACTTTCAAGTTATGAAAAACAAGCACAACGTGAGAAAGGCTTTGAGGTTGCATTCCAAAAGACATACGTTCAGGTCAAGGATTTAGAGCATCAAGTTCGTGAGCTAACAGTTTCCAAAGCGGATTTGCTTTCACAAAAAGAAAAGGAGCAATTTGAATTCAAAAAACAAATTGATACTTTAAATTCTGAGTTGTTAAAAGCTCAATCTGAGCTTTCAACATCTCAGAAGGATCTTCTTGAAGAAAAGCAAGCTACTAGGAAACGAGTTGACTCATATCTTGAGGAGATTGTGGACTTGGAATCCAAGCTCAAAGAATTTCAGAATGTTGTATATAAAGCGGGTAATTCAGTGACACAAATTCAAAGACTAACTGTGAAACCGATTCCTAAAGGATTTGGTTTTGCACTTGGGAGTGACAAACCACGTTTTTTACACAAAGCACTCAAAGATAATCCTAAGTTATACAATGCAGAATTTCTGTTTGATGATACTTTTCAACGTACTGTTGTGTATAGTAATGATGAAGAAACTGAATATCTTGAAAATAAGATTGAGAGTCGATCAAAGTCAGAAAAAAAAATTTCAAGAGTTCCATATGATTATTCAGAAAGACCTCACATCAGTAAATCTTTTATTCCTCCAAAGGACAAACCAGAACAAATACTGTCTTTAACTGAAAAACATCCCTCTTCTGAAGTTGCTACTGTGACCACTCCTGTTACACAAATCAATGGTCCAAAAGATACTGTAGATCCACAAATGCCTCAACAATGTCGGATTCTTTGATATTTTAAGACATTTATGGATGACATTAAACTTTTGGAACAAGTGATAGAATTTAATTCTGAAATCAAAATCTCTTCTTTATTTTCTCCTGCTGAGAAAAAAAAGAGAGAAATTTTTCAGAAACAATTTTTACCACATGTTAAACACCTGAGACTTTGTGCAACAATGTGGGAACAGGAACTATAGACTGAAGTTGGATCAATGATGAGTATTTTTAAAGCTAAAGATGACAAAATTGCAAAACAAAAGTGTCAAAAGAAAGCTTTAGAAAATGAGGTTGATCGACTCTTGGAACGTGTTTTGTGTGATGATGTGATTTCTGTGATTATGAATGCTATTTTTGAATCTTGTCATGCAATGCTTGTGGATGATCATGCTGTGAATGTTGAAACGTTATAAATTGAGATTGATAATTTGGTAAAAGAGAATGAAAGTCTTAGACAGATCAACTTTGATGTGGAAGATAAGTGTGAAAAAGAAATTTTCAAACTTAACAAACAACTGGAATGGTGTCAAACTCAAAGCATTGATTTTGAGTTAAAATATAAAAATCTAAAAGAGTCTTTGTCTTTCCAAAACAGTCATGCTTCAGAAAGTCAAAATCAGAATGAAATTGATGTTTTGCGAAATAAACTGTTTGAATATGAGAAAGACATAGATGAAGTTTCTCAAAACAGAAATGACACTGTCCGGTTAAACAGACTTTTGGATTCAAAAAATCAAGAACTCCAACACATCATTGTTGATTTGAAAAAGAAACTCAGAGTTTTAGAAAAAGGAAAAGCTGTGATTTCCCCAGGAATGCACTCAGTAGACAAGCCAACTAAGCAAGCATCAGATCAAACCACTAATGTGAATACTTCCACTTCCACAGGACTAGGAAACACCTCTAAGGCTAGCAGATCAAGAAACACCAGGAGACCAAGGAAGTTTAGTATCTGGCGCCCTAAGAGTGGACTATCTAAGACTAAAGAAGTAGTAGTTAATGTTAGCAGTTTGAATAAAAAGCATGATATGTCAGACATAGAATCAAACTTGTCTAAGTCTAGTTCTATAGATGATGTAATGAATGCTAAATCGTTGAATGTTATGAATGATATTATGGTTGATGCTAGTTGTGTATTTTGTCATGCTAGTATATTATCTGGAAATCATGAGAAATGTGTTGCTAAAACTCTATTGAATCGCAAAAAGAAACGATCTAGTGGCATTTCCTCTAGGCCCACTACTGCTGCCAAGTCCATATTAGGAAAACCACCACTAGTAGTTTCTGATGAATCAGTTGCCAAACCCATAGCTGCATCTAGGACAAACAAATCACCAAGTGCATTTATTAGGAGAATGGCTGAGACTAGTTGGACGTGGCAGCTTTGGTTACATAAAACACATAGCTTTAAATGGGTACCAAAAATGATTAACTCATGTGTTGCTAACCTAACGGATTCCACCGTTACCAAACTTGCCTCTGTGTCAACTTCTGGTGATGCAGGTGGTCCAAATTGTTCTCTGGATTGTTGATAGCGGCTGTTCCTGACATATGACCGGCAATCTCAAGCTTCTTAAAAACTTTATTGCAAAGTTCATTGGAACGGTCAGATTCGGGAATGATCACTTCGCTGCTATTTTGGGTTATGGAGACTATGTAAATGGGAACATCAAAATTAGCAGGGTTTATTACATTGAAGGCCTTGGTCACAATCTTTTCTCAGTTGGACAATTCTGTGATGGTGATTTGGAGGTAGCATTCAGAGAGAAAACTTGTTTCATTCGGGATCTTCAAGGAAATGATTTGATGAAAGGGAAACGCGGCACCAGTTTATACACAATTTCCTTCGAAGGCATGACAACTCCCTCTCCCATATGCTTACTTTCAAAGGCACATCCCACAAAGGCCTGGCTTTGGCACAAACGGATGTCTCATTTGAACTTCAAGACAATGACCGATCTTGCTAGGAAAAAGTTGGTCGACGGTCTTCCCAAATTCAGATATGCCAAAGATCACTTGTGTCCTGCTTGCGAACAAGGAAAGAGTCATCGTGCTCACTTTCCTCCAAAAGCAGATCACAGCACAGATCATGTCCTACAACTGATTCATATGGATTTGTGTGGTCCTATGCGTGTTCAAACCATCAACGGAAACGGTACATCTTGGTAATAGTGGATGATTACTCGAGGTGGACTTGGGTCTACTTTCTTCGTACCAAAGACCAAGCACCTTCGATGATCATTACTTTTCTCACAAAGATTCAAGTTCAGGTTCGTAACACCGTCAGAATTATCAGAACAGACAATGCTACTGAATTCAAGAATCAAACTCTTCGGGAGTTCACTGAGAAAAATGGTATTGTTCATCAAACGTCAATTGCTCGTACCCCTGAACAAAATGGAGTAGTCGAAAGACGCAACCATACGTTAGTGGAGGCAGCAAGAACTATGTTGATTAATGCCCAATTACCAGACTACCTATGGGCTGAAGCTGTCTCAACTGCTTGTTATACCCAGAACCGATGCATGATCACCAAACGCCATGACAAAACACCATATGAGCTTATTCACGGTCATAAACCTAATATCAACTACTTTCATGTCTTTGGAGCTCTCTGCTATCCAAAGAATGATCGTGATGATTTGGGGAAACTGAAAGCCAAAGCAGACATAGGAGTATTTGTTGGCTATTGTGAGAATTCGAAAGGATTCAGAATTTGGAATCGTCGTACTCGGGAAATTCAAGAGACAATCCATGCTAATTTTGATGAGCTCACGGACATGGCTTCTGAGCAAAACAGCTTAGAACCCACACACAACCGTCTAAATTTTCCTGAATCTTCAGCTGAACCATTACCGTTCAACAGAAAGGATATAGAAGACTTGTTTGCTCCTTTGTTCGATGATTCTCTAGTTAATCGTGCCTCTGCTGTATCCACCAATTCCGCTGCTCAAACCGTAAACAATCAAGCACCTGATACACCTGCAACCACTTCCACAGTAGTTGCTGACGAAGCACCTCAACGAGAACCATCATCGTCAGTTGATCAAACACCTTCAACTTCTACACCTACAGCTGAAGATTCCCCCCACCACAATTCTGATGAAGTACCCACACCATCAGGTTATGACGGAGATGCATTCTTTAATCCATTTGCACCTGCACCAACCATTCCTGATATTGCAGAATCTTCTTCACGCAATTTGGAACCGTCAAACCTGCACCACCGTTATCAACACTATCCATCCACTCATAAATGGACAAAGGATCATCCCTTAGTAAATATCATTGGTAATCCAGAAAAACCAGTCATGACAAGACAAAGACTCCACACAGACAGTGAAACCTGCATTTATGCACTCACCGTTTGTCAAGCCGAACCCAAAAACATCAAGGAAGCCCTCACTTATGACAACTGGATTGAATCCATGCAAGAGGAGTTGGAACAATTCAAGCGGTTAGAAGTTTGGGAACTGGTAGAGAGACCAGATGGGGTTTATGTCGTTGGATTGAAGTGGATCTAGAAAAACAAGTTAGATGCAGATGGTACTGTGATTCGTAACAAGTCCCGCCTGGTCGCCAAAGGATTCAGTCAACAAGAAGGAATCGACTTCGAAGAATCGTTTGCTCCAGTCGCAAGGCTTGAGGCTGTTCGCATGTTCCTGGCTTACGCGGCTCACAAGAACATTACTGTCTACCAAATGGATGTGAAGACTGCATTTCTCAACGGCCAACTCCGGGAAAAGGTGTACATTTCTCAACCAGATGGCTTCGTGGACCAAGAACATCCGAATCACGTATATCGGCTAAAGAAAGCCCTTTACGGCCTTAAACAAGCCCCAAGGGCATGGTACGACAAGTTATCTGCTTTCTTGCTTGTAAACCATTTTACTAAAGGAACTGTGGACCCGACTTTGTTTATACAAAAACACGGGGAGGACATTCTCATCGTACAAATTTATGTCGATGATATAATTTTTGGTTCAACACAGAAAAAATATTCAAATGCTTTTGCAAAACTGATGAAAAATAACTTTGAGATGTCCGTGATGGGTGAACTAAAGTTCTTCTTAGGACTGCAAGTTCATCAATCACCCCGTCTATATTCCTTAGTCAGTCCAAGTATGCTCAGGAAATCCTGAAAAAGCATGGTATGACCAATTGTGACACCTATAATACACCTATGTCCTCCTCATCCCCGAAGCTAGATGCTGACATAAATGGGACACCCATTGATCCTACAAAATATCGTAGCATCATTGGGTCAATCATGTATCTCATAGCTAGCAGACCGGATGTTGTATTTGCCACATATCTATGCTCCCGATATCAGTCAAGACAAACTGAGCGACATTTGTCAGCCGTTAAAAGAATCCTTAGATACATAAAGGGAACCATTAATTTGGGGATCTGGTATCCAAAGGATTCTGGCTTTAAACTTGTAGCTTTTTCAGACGCTGACCATGCAGGGTGTTTAGACACGCGAAAAAGTACATCTGGAGGAGTACAGTTTTTAGGTGACAAGCTCGTCTCTTGGCAGTCAAAGAAACAAGATTGCACATCACTGTCGTCAACAGAATCTGAATATGTAGCCATGTCTGCCTGCTGTGCTCAAGTCATTTGGATGCGATCACAACTGATGGACTACGGATACGTACTCAACAAGATTCCTATGTATTGCGACTCCAAGAGTGCCATTGCCATTTCATGCAACTCCGTGCAGCATTCCAAGTCCAAGCATATTGATCTCCGATACCATTTCATCAAGGAGCACGTGGAGAAGGGTACTGTTGAACTATATTTTGTGGGTACTGAACACCAATTGGCGGATCTGTTCACAAAAGCCTTGCCTCATGCAAGATTTGTGGATCTGGTTCACCTGATTGGTATGAGATGTTTGACTCCGAATGACTTAGAAAATTTTCTCAAAAACTATTAAATGAGTCAAGCATCTAAACTATCTATGTAAATATTTCTTCAAAAAAAAATGCAAGTACAATCTTTTTCAACACTTGGTTCATTTTCTCAACCATCTTTAATTATTTTCGAACAAGTGTTGAGGGGGAGACATAAAATTTTCCAAATTTTTCAAATTTGTACTTGCATGCTTTCTGAAATTTGTTGCTTCACAAAGTTGTTTTGGTGATAATCTCAAAATGATGGAAAAGTTTTGTGCTATTTTTGCTTAGTTTGTGCCAAATGTGTTAAGTAAAAATACTTAAGTGGTTAGGACTTTAACTTCAAAAATATAAGGTTTAGGGACTATTGGTGTTAAAGTGACAAAAGATTAAATTCTAATAAAAGAAGAAAATATCACCGCAGTTAATACGCTACAACTACTTATCTGACATAATCAATACACGCAGTAAATACAATCACCAAACCAATCAACGGCCCACATTAAATCTGCAAATCGACTCAAGATTCATCAAAAGTGTGAGTGTTTTTACGATTATAACATGATCTTAAGCAATGGTTTTAAAGGATTTTACAATCCAACGGTTGAATCAGTCAGAAATAATTGTTTTAGATCTAGGGTTTGCGTAAAATTGGGGAAACTCAATTTTATGTGTTTGTGATGTGTTTATTGGTACGATTATGCTTAGAATATGATTATAATCCATGTATGCATGTTTAATTGAACCCAGAAACTTGCAATTTGAATGTTCTTGATTTAGGGTTTTAGCGTACGAATTGGGGAAAATCATGTGCAAGTATTGTAGTGTAATTAGTGTGTTCCAGTGTTGTTGTTATGCATTGAATTGTGTAAATGTTGTCTTGGATTGAACCTAGAAACATCAGATATGCTTAATTGATTTTAAGGGTTTAGGAAGAACACGAGTACACGTTCAGATTGATTCTTAGGATTGCGTGGTTAAAAGTTGTTATAACTTGGTCAAAGTGCTTATAAACGTCATAGGATTTCACTGAAACATGCTGATAACATTAATCTCAAATGAATGTGAAATGCGAAAAATCTGGTGAGTCACTCGTCTACAAAGGATATCGAAATTTCTTGTATGAGAAGTTTTCGAAATTGAAAATTTTTTCGCAATTGGAAAATTTTTCGCAATTGGAAAAATTAAATTTCGCAATTGGAAAAAATTTTCGCAATTGGAAAATTTTTTCGCAATTGGAAAAGTTTTTCGCAATTGGAAAAATTTTTCGCAATTGTCAAAGTTTTTCCAAAATCATGTTTCAACTTGTGTTATAAATTTGAAATATCTTGCAAAGTTAAGGATCTCATGTGAATCATTAAGTTTTAACTAATGATAACCCACATGTATCTTGCAAATTGGTGTTAAATAATGTTTAAGATTTTTCACAATGTCTGCACCAGTACAACAACCACTACCCATGATCTCTAAGGATGAACTGTTTCCTCAAGGTTACAAGGCTAAGTATGGAAACAACAATGCAAGAGTAGTCTTTGACAACATCAAATGTGCTGAGCCAAGTTGCCAAATAGCCATTGAAATTCTCAGGAGACATGAATGCAACAGCATCTTGGAGAATTCAGATAATGTCCCAGAATTGTACATTCATCAAATGTGGAATACCATTGACCTCGATGACCACAACAGATATTTCACATGTACTCTGGGCAGAAAAAAAGTCAAAGTCACACCAATACACCTTCGAAAAGCCTTATCCCTACCAGATCCACCTGAAACATCAAACAAATTTTGGCTTGTGCCATCTGAACAAGATATCTTCGAGTTTCTTCTCAACATTGGTTATGATGAGAATCTCGATCTTCCACTCACAACAATTTCAAGCATCAATGCTAAATCAATTCCACAACCGTGGAGAGCCATTTACTACATTTTGGTTCATTCGGTTTCAGGAAGAGATAGCGGGCATGAGCACCCAAGACTTTCACATGTTCAACTCTTCTGGGGAATTGTTAACAAGAAAAATCTGGACTATGCTGAACTCATATGGGAAGATCTTGTGTTTCAGATAAGAGGCCGTAAGAAACCTGTAACAAGAATTCCATTCGTCCGATACACAAAGATGTTGATCAGCTATCTCATTGACAAGAACTCCGACATCTCTCCTCGACCTGAAGACAGGGAACTTCATGTGATAAGGATGGATAAGCCTCTCAAGTCAGTCTATTTTCCTAAAGATAGTACTCACAAGCAAGGGTCAAGACTACCAGAAGAATTGTTGACCGAGGAAATCAAGGAGACTCAAGCCTACAGAGACTATGACTATGCATACGACAAAGGCCAGGTCGGGTTCTCTAAGCATCGTGAAGGAACGGGTTCTACCAAAACTCGTTCTAAAAGCAGTAGGACTGGGAGTGCCTCTAGTGCTTCAAAACAACCACAGAAACATCCAAGAACAATCAAAAGAAGAGTGCCAACTCAACCAAAACCCAGATTGGAAGAAGTTGGGATACATGAGGAAAAGGAAACTGACTCAGATGAATCAGAATCAGAATCAGAGGAAGAAGTTACAGTTAAAATGACAGATGCAGAAATTGAACTTCAAAATCAGCTTGATTTTCTTAATGCAAAGAAGGCAAGCATGAAGTCAACAAAGGAAGATGATGCCAGAAGGGCGAAATTGACAATTGAGAAAATGAGGGAGTATGAAGAAAAGAAAGGAGCTGGAGCATCAGGAACTGTTCAAGAAGCCGCCTTGATCCACTCTGATCCAGTTAATCAACCCGGAGGGTCAGGTGCAGCTACATCCACAGTTCAGCATGATATGGTTATTCAACCCGAGATGGCTGAATCTGTTATTTCTCAACCACCAAGCTCAGTTAATCAACCCAACTTGGAAGCTCAAACGTCAGAAAAGGAGAAAGATCAAGATAGTAACATAGTTTTAACCGATAAAGAAATTTCAGATTCCATGTTTAACAATGACCAGGAGGGGGAACAACACTATAATGATGATATGGACTGGAATGTAGAAGAAGAACGGGAAATATTTGGAGAGAAAACTAATGACGATGCAAAGAAACTTGAGGCTGAGCATGCAGCAGCATTAAAGAAAAAGGAAGAAGACGAAAAAGCAAATAAAGAAGCCGATAGCTACATTCGCTCACCATCAGTCCCTCCATCTGACCTTGCTATGGTAGTTAATGTACCTCAACAAGAGCAGACATCTAACCTTGTTCAGCCTTCTCCCATATCATCACCAAAACCTACAACACCTCCTGGGTCACCTCCCAAGAATCCATCACCACCATTCTCATCTCCTAAGGACTCTGCTCCTCCCAATTCACAATCATCAATCCCTTCACTTACTCCATCACCAACAAGATCTCCATCACCAAAGGCCAAAGCAACAGTTTCTGAACAAATCAAGTCAGCAATAAAAGGTAAGAATGTGAGAAGAATTGCTCGAGTGACTAGAGTGGAGGTTGTCTCACCTGCTGCAAAGAAACTCAAGAAAGCAGTTAAACTAGCACAAGCCAAGAAAGTTAACCAAACGAGTGCACAACTGGCTGAGATGCAAACCTTAGTCAAGAATTTGTCTCAACAAATGGGAGAGATGCAGGAGACAAAGATGAAAATGGATGAGTTTCTAGCTTATGATGTAGGCGATAAAGTCAAAGCCAACACGAGACATTATGTCAAGAAGTTTCTGCCAGATATTCAGGAAAATATTAAAGCCTACATCAACACAAAAGTAGATGAGAAGGTCAAAGATCTAGCACTTCAACAGAAACATCTTCTTGAATATTCAGTTGAAGAACTTCAAGACGCCCTCTTCACCAAATTGCTTGCACAATCCACCCTCAGCTACACTGAAATTCCCATCCTGGATGCTATTCGAGCCAACATGGAATCATGTAAGACTGCAGCTGATAAAGGCAAGCGTCAACATGATGATGATGATGATGACCAAGATCCAGACACCACTACAAAGAAACAAAAAACTGGTAGTGGATCTGGGATTCACATTACAGAACCCACCGGAACAACTACAACATCCTCTCAACCTCCAAAGAATCCAGAATCTGGTCTGACAGCAACAGAGCATCATTATGAGCACTTCTCCACAGAAAACGTAGACTTTTAACCACAAGAGGATCAGCCACAATCACCACCACCATCACCACCAAAATTAAAACCTTCAAGCATCAAGAAAACCTCCAAAGAACCAGCTGTTGTCACATGGCTTGATGATGATGAAGATGTGAACGACAATGAATAGTTTGATCAACTTGCCAGTGCTCAGATCCAAGACGACGAAGCTTCTAAAGTTGAAGACAGTACGTTTGAATTTACACACAAAATCAAACATACTCTAAATGTAAAGAAAATGACAAAGAGAGAACTTCGTAGGATCAAAAATGATGCCTTCATTCTTCTTAAAGACAAATCTGCAAATGCGGCTGAGCTGGAGTATCACCTTGAAAATATTGCTCGTGCAATGTCAAGTGAGTTTGACTGGACGAATCCAGACATACTCAGGGTGGGTGGCCGTGACAACAAAAATCGTCTGTACATCACAGACTGGACCAAGCCACTACTTGTGATCAGAAAACCTCATGGCACTTCAGAAATTCCCTTCCAGTTCTTTTTCAACAAAGATCTTGAACTATTCATGCATGGAGCATCGAGCAAAACGAAGTATGCAACTTCAATTAACTTTACTCTTGCGGCAAGTTACCAAAATCATGCCATTGAGGAAGCTGCAATTCACCAGAAGATCTTCATCAAACAACAAGTGATCTATGATCGTGATGCTGAATTAGGAATCCATCACTGGTATGATAAAAGGAAGAACTGGTACAAGTACAAACTTAGCCAAAAGTCTCGTGAACAAGTCTCCAGTGACCTCAGGATCATGGCAGTGATTAGTGTTTCAGGATCGAAGAAGTATGATTACACTTTCTTATCTGAGATCACCGTCAGACGACATGACAACCAGCTCTACTCGTTCTCAGAAGCAGATTTTCCTGACTTGAGTCTCAATGATATTGAAGACTTATACCTCATCAAAATACAAGGAAAACTGCAACATCTCTTTACCGATCTTCAGTATGCTTTTAGTGCAGCTATCTGCCACTTCATCCGAAGAACGATAATCAAAGAACGAGTAGAAGATCTTCAGTTAGGAGTGGAAAGTTATCAGCAGAAGTTGAATCTCGTTGAGCCCATAATGTTCTAGGAAAACAACCGCGATGCTCAATATACCATGAAGAAATACCCAGTCTTTGGGTTCGTCTACAGAAGTGCAACACATACAAACCATTTCATGTCATTTCACGAGATTCATAAATTCTGTGACAATACGCTGAAAAACGTTAGAGATGGGTTAGTTCTTAGAGTTCGAGATCATGAGCTGAAAAAGTCAACAAGGTGGACACATAATGAGCTCAAACAAGTGATGCAGTTCATCTTGAAGATTGAAAGAAGGTTGTACCGGAGGGATCAGATTCGGAGACTAGAGAGTTACGTTGGCGGTCGTCCACCATTTCCTATCAGACTATATCAAAGGACAGACCCAGAATTCACAAAGTTTAGCAGAGGAGGTTGATGTAAGCACTTGAGTTCATAATTCATCAATTCTTATTTTACTATTCTTACCATATGCCTGTGACATTACAGCTTATGTACACATAACAGTGCACAACCCGGACCCTGAAGAAAGGACCCTGAGGTACGCTTCAGTGCCTCAATCCTGATCAAAGGAGCGAAAGCTTCTTTCTTATGAGTAGAATTAAACCGGAATTTTTTTCTAAGTTTTTCAAACATTCTGCTCATAAGAACAAGTATTCCCTCGTCAAGGGGGAGTATTTGCAAATATAATCTTTGTTCTGAAAAACAAAAGTTCTTGAAATTCTTCCCTAAAACTCAAAAATAGCATATTTTAATCATAAAGTTTTTCAAAAACATCATGAGTATGCTATTTTTGAGGGGGAGAAGTAAAATATGATTAAAATATGGTGTCTCATTGCTGGAACCTCATAAGTGCTCGACTCAGAATTGACCCTCGAATTGACGGTAGGAATGTCAGTAGTCGAAAGGACATGTCCCAGACGGGTAATAATTTCAAGCCAGTTCATCTGGTGATGTAAATGTGTCTCGCAACGGACGTGTCTGAGTAGAATGTACCGATTTCGAGCGAATTTCCTTGAATGTGATCTGGACGGGTAATAATTTCAAGCTAGTTTACTAGTGATGTAAGCGTGTCTCGCGATGATCATATTCATTGAAATTCAATCAATTCAAAAGTGCCCACTCTTCCCGACATGTGCAAATTTCAAATTAATCACTTATGAGCACATGTTAAGGGGGAGTCCTTCTGAAAAACACAAAACTCTCAAGGTGTCAATAAAATGTTTTTACTATCATCGACACTTTGAGAGATTTTTCAAAGATTTTGGTAAATGGCATCAACATAGGATAGTCATGGAGTAATAAGGTGACTAAGGTTTAGGAAAACCGTCCTATGATCCGCCAGAGCCGGAGGGATCTACCCAAGGACAATTCCCATAGTTTAGAACTAGAAAGTCCTAGGTATGATACAAAAAAGGAGAAAATGAATGAAAGGAGAAAGAAGGGGTTGAAGAATTAAAAAGAAAAGCAAAGAAAAGGGTGAAAAGAAATAGCCCTCCATTTGTTCAACCTTAGGGCAGACACCGGGTTCAATACATAATCTACTGGTTGACTGAGCATCACCGGTATTGAAGACAAAAGACGTCATGGACCCAGTGACGCACTGCACTAAACCTTCTAAGCCACTCAAGTGTCTCTCAAAATACATTTGTTTCATTCACACGGAGAACCCTTCATAATCTATCGACCTCTCATTACGAGAGTGTTGATATTGAAAAGGAGGCAATCTGCTCCACGCCTCCGACGACCAAACAAATGTGCACTAATTGAGTCTAAAGCCATGAGATTCATCAATGATCTCTTAGGTACACTTAGAATTACACTGGTGTTCTACATCATGGGCATCAGTTGTAAATTAGGAAAGTGTCCTTCACAGATCCTAGCAATCTGCCAAGAACATTCTTGAGAGAATTCACAATTGTGATTCTCAGTGATAGAATGGAAATCCTGCTAGGGTAACATCAAACAACCCTGATAGCAGGTCACTTCAGTAACTCCTTGTGGGTTACGCTTAGTGTCTGTTCTAAAATGGTCTACAGTCGTGGGGTGATCTCCAGCGACTCACAGAATCGTGGGTGCACTTCGGTGTGTCCGTGTTAGCCCTTTTGGGGGTATCCGGTTCAGAACGGCCTGGGTTTGGATTAGAGAAAGTCTTCACACTATGCTGTTGATGATATCAAAGCCCAAATCTGTAAGTGCCGATTGGTTCGTGCTGCTGCTGCGGAGGAGGAGGAGGATCATGAAGACCTGGAGTTCTACCACCATCAAGACTCCATCATGCTCATATCTTGAAGATTAGTTCTCACAAAGACTCAAGACAGTAAAAGTTCAAAGTTGTTAAAGAAAAGTCAAAGATCAAGTATGTTAATCGTTCACAAGTCTAAGATCAAGCTTATGAAGAGAGAACTACATGATGTATGAAGAACAAAAGTCAAAGATCATATGAGCATGATGGAAACGACATGAAGACACCAGTACTAAAGACCATTGGAGGACGGCAGATCATTACCATACCACATCATATCAGATCAAGAACAAAGGACAAAGATTATCAAGACGTCTGAAGCCAATGAAGCAAAGATGACGTCAAGCAACATTGATGACCAAGACTTAGGGGGAGATTGTTAGGAACACGTTTTAGTTATATTTCAAGTCTTGTTCACTTCCTTTAATATGTTGCAACGAAATGGGTTATAAGTTAGTTTTAGGTCCGGTCCATTAGTAACCCATGGGCCGGCCACTTAAGGGCTAAATCTTCTAGAATCTATCATGTATATGTCGCCCTAGCTAGTAGCCTATAAATAGAAGGCTAGGGTGCTCTTTCTTATTGTTGGTTATTCATTTGTATGCGAAAGCTATGTCAAAGTCTTAAGTGAATGATAATCATCCGATTCTTCGTCTTCTTAATCTCTTTTCTATTGTTATCTTATCTCTCGTAATTCTCTTATAGTTGTTTATCTCATTTCATAGCATTAATAGTAGTTGTAATCGTGGTTTAGTATTAGACTAGTGTGTGTTTTGCGTATTAACTAGGACCTACACTTGTAAATGTATTATATACGGACACTTGAATACCGGATAGAATCATTAGACAATCTAACTACATCAGACAAATCGGACATATTTAGACTAGACAACTAATTGATATTCTCAAAAGTAGGATTTATTTATTAGTGTCAATTGTACTTATTAAAAACTTGACGGGAAAACATTGGTTTGAGGTAACTAAGTTTTATTGAAATCACGACAACTTTAGAAAATTTTATAAATGAACACGACATGAATTATAAATTTCTAAACTTATACTTTTTATCTAATAAAAACCCGACAAATCGAAACTTGTAATTATTAACATGAAAAACATTTACTATTGAATATACTAAATTTAAGATTTCTGTTAGAACTTAAATTACTTGGGGTTAGTGGGTAGACACCGAAGCATATTAATTGACTTAATTATAGGCATTCTTCTCTTTGACTTCGTTTGTTATTCTTTTCTCGATGTGTCGATTTCCTATTTCTTTTTGGCGTGAGTATTTTTGAGTCTATGTTCTTACCACCACACGAAACATTAACACTAAACTTATACAACCATTAATATAAATAATCCACGAAAACTAAAACTCTCGTCCTTCCAAGATTCTTTATTGTTCGAGGCGTATTCTGAGATAAATATATGTATTAGGTTGTGCCGATCCGACACCATTGTGCCCATTTCCCCAATATCATTGTGTTACCCTTGATGCCAGTTGTGACTGTTGTGATATTTGTGCATTGCTGCAAGCCAAGGTGAGTTCATGGCCCCTACTTTTACTTGTTGTATAACTGTTTTGAGGGAGAATACATGCTTGTTTTAAACTAAATTCAATGACTGTTTATTTGGTATATGAAAACTAGAATTGATTGTTTTTACTTGAAATGTGATTGACGTTATATGCAAGACTGTACTTGAATGCCCTATTTGGATACATGATATATACATAGACCAGGGGTACTGGTCAGATATGTATAAGACTGTTTACTTGGATGCCCTATTTGAATACATGATATATACATAGACCAGGGGTACTGGTCGGATATGTATAAGAATGGTTGACTTGAATACTTTATGACATGTTCATAGTCCAGGCGTACTGAGCAATACCGGGCGTACCGGTTACATTGACCGGGCGAAACGGTTACATTACCAGGCGTACTGGTCATGGCGAGCGTACTGATTAACCAGACTTTAGTACTGAACTTTATGATATTCTGTGTAACATAATCTGTTTTAATTAAACCTATGAACTCACCAACCTAGTGTTGACCCTTTTTAGCATGTATTTTCAGGTTTAAGGCATTAAATTAGTGGCGAAGACTTTTGGCAGGGCATTGCATGGTCATAGAAGACTCTGATATAATTGGGACCACTTAAAATCTTTTATGGGCTTATATTTCCGCACTATTTTGAAATGTTGTAAACAAATCATTTTTTTATATGAAATTTAATTTAAACGGTTGAGTTAAAACCGTTCTTTATAATCTGTGTTGTGATACCAATTGAGTAGCACCCCAGTGACATGTATGCTTCCGCTAAACCAGATTTTGGGGGTGTTACAGATCCACTCTATGAGGTACAAAATGATAGTAATGATGCTAATCCATTTGCTCATGAGAAACCACACTCTGTGCCTCCTGAATCTAATTATGACACATATGCGGGGGAGCAAGTTAATAGCAATGTTAACTATGAGACTCCATATATGGATCATAATGGAGGACAAGTTGCACAGAATGGTCCTAATGATAAGGAAACCCGTGCTTTCTTTGAATCATTACTGAATAATTGTAGCATTGAGATTGAGAAAGTGAAAAGGGTCAATCGTGATGTTAAGGCCGCGAATGAGAAAATGACCACTGAGCTTGAGAGGTATAAGGAAAACGAAAATGCTTTTGAGTTTCATAAAAAATGACAGTCATAATTAGAAACTAGTTATCAAAATTCCGTTTCAAGGGAAAAACAATTGCAAATCAAGTTTGACACACTTGATGTTAATTCACATATGAAAATCAAATCCTTTCTTGATGCAAATAATGTTCTAAAAACGTTATTTATATCTTTCGATTACTTCACGTTTTGAGGATGACAAAATGTGAACTCACGTTACGTTAAAATTAACGTTAACAAGTTTTTAATCGGAAGATCCCAATTCTACGCAAATCACTCTTGAACTAAGTTACAACTTGAACTAGTGATCAAAGAAGTGAATTTATGTTTTGAAAATTCACATTTTAAATGGGACAAAACATTTTTTTTCAAAAATACACATGACAAATTATTTTTGAAATATTAAGAAATGTTTTAATGGAAAAATTAGTTTGAAAATCACAACAGCTATTTCCCCCCCCCCCCCCCAAAATCAGCTCCAACCTTCCCCAAATAAGTTTTCACCAGAAAAGACAAAATTTGGAGCATCCTAGTCTACCACGGCTCCACGGTACCGTTAAAATTAACGGAGCCGTGGGTTATTTAAAGGAGCCGTCCGTACTAATTTTTCTGTAACGTTCAGATTTTCTTTGCCTATAAATACCAACCCCTTTCACAGTTTTAGGCACCCTTCACACACAGAAAAATCCCTTAGCTAAATCCTCTCACACCTTTCAATTCTTAGGTTCATTTAGATTAGTTTTTCTTTGTTTCAAGAGTGATCCAATCATCCTTCAAGTGATCCTCTTCATACCTCTTCACTAGCAAGAGAAGAACACAAGTATCCAAGTTGATACAAGGTGTTGTCATCCCTCTTCATTAGCAAGAGAAGAACTCAAGTAATCAAGAAGATACTAGAGTTATAGTTGATAGGTTTTTGTAACACTTGTTACAACCTTGTTGTGTCTTAGCATACATCAAGTTTATTTCCTTTTTGTGAGTGAGAGTGAAGATCAAGTGTGATCTATAGAGATAGTGAACATCTCTTGAAGCCATTGGGCTTGTGTGATTGATCAAGAAGATCAAGGGTCATTAGGTTAGTGTTAGTTGAGTAGAGTGAAGTGAGTGTTGATCATTGTGATCGTGTTGAGATCTTGGTGATCTCTTGAAGCCACTAGGCTTGAGTGTTTGGTCACGTGGACCTTGGTAGATTGGTGCTAGCTAATATTAGCACTCGACATCTAGCTTAGTGTCGGTAATAGGATAAGCGACGTGTACGGTTTTCTCCGCCTGAAGGGAGGTTGTTGATATAGTGTTTGAAACTCTCGAGTGTGGTACTCGGGGAGTGGAGTAGGGCGAAGAAGAGCTTCGTAGCCGAACCACTATAAATCCTCTGTCTCGGTTTGATCTTTCCAACTCTACTCTTTACTTTTATTTGTTATTATTACTTAGCTTAGTGTGTAGTTCATATTGGTGTTGATTGATTACACATAGAGTTCGAATCAAAGTTTCCAATAGCATACTTTTAAAACAAGATTTTTAAAAGAAGTTTTCAAACCGGTAAACTATTCAACCCCCCCCCCCCTTCTAGTTTCCCAAAATTGGTATCAGGAGCCACGTCAGTCAAGATTTTAAAGTATATTGTATTTTAAAACTTGAATCGATCAATGGATTCCGACAAATATCTAGAAGGGCAATCTATGCAAAGACCACCACTTTTCGAAACCGATTGTTTTATTTATTGGAAAACAAGATTCGAAACGTATGTGAAATCAAAAGACATTGATCTTTGGCATGTTATTACCGAGGGTGACTTTCAACCTATTCAAAAGAATCCGGAAACTAAAAAGGATGAAATAGTTTCTTATGATAAACAAAGTGATGAACTAAAAAGGAAATTAGCCAAAAATAATGAGGCTAAAATGATGATTTATAATGCTTTGCCTAAAAAGGAGTTTGAAAGAATTTTCATGTGTAATACGGCAAAAGATATTTGGAAAACCTTGTTAGTCACTCACCAAGGTAATAACCAAGTCAAAGAGAACAAGATAGATCTTCTTGTTCAATAATATGAACAATTCTCCATTTCGGAAGATGAGTCAATAGATAATGCTTTTGCTAGATTTAATACTATTATCACTAGTCTTAAAGCTCTTGATGAAGGTTATTCTAGTAAGAACTATGTTAGGAAGTTCCTTAGAGCTCTACATCCTAAATGGAGAGCAAAGGTCACCGCCATAGAAGAGTCAAAGGACTTGGCGGCATTGTCACTCGATGAACTTATAGGAAACTTGAAAGTTCACGAGATGATCATCAAGAAAGACTCTGACATTGTCAAAGGCAAAAGCGAGAAAGTTAGATCTCTAGCATTAAAAGCCAAGAAGGAGTCTAGTGATGAGGAATGTTCGAGTTCCGGTAGTGAAGATGAAGAGTACGCACTAGCCGTTAGGAACTTTAGAAAGTTCTTTAGGAGGAAAGGTAGATTTCCTAGACAATCTCGCGATGAGAAGAAGTCATCCCAAAGAAATCATGATGAAAGAAAAGGGACAAGTGATAGGAGATGCTATAGATGCGGAGATCCTAATCACTTCATAGGAGAATGTCCTAAGCCACCAAAATCCAACAACCAAAGAGCCTTTGTAGGAGGTTCTTGGAGTGATAGCGGTGAAGAAGAAGAAAAGAAGCCTAACGATGAAACGTGCCTAATGGCTCAAGCTTCTAACGAGGTACATTCCGACTCTTCTTATTATAGTGATAATAATTCATCAGTAGATGACAGTGAATTACATGACGAATACAACAAACTATGCATAGTTAGTACTAAGATCTTAGGTAGAAACACAAAGCTAAAATTAAAATTAAAAGAACTAGAACTACAAGTCTTAGAACTAAATGATCAAGTCAAGAGACTTGAGAAAAACAAGGAAGTAGACATAGGATGCGGGTCATGTATTAGTCTTCAAGTAGAAAATGAAAAACTTAAAGAAAATGCTTTAAGAATCATTAAGTTTGATGAAGGAACTAAAAAGCTTAATGATATACTTGAAAATATTAGATATAGTGAACATGACCGTTCGGGTTTAGGATTTGACCCAAATCAGGCTTCTACAAGTGGTACTAAACAAGTAAAATTTGTAATGCCTGAAAAGTCCATGTCTGAAGGTGACGGCACCATTAAAGGCACAGACGGCACCACTAAACTTAGTGGTACCGTGGTACCGTGTGGTGCTGAGGACAAAACTAGGTCAATTCTGAAAAGTAACTTAAGTCCTAAACCAAGTCACGTAGTTGTAAATAGAACTAAAGTGTCTACTCCAAGTAGAGAGGAAACCAAAGGCTTTAACGAACCATTGTCATCTCCCGAACATGGATTTGTAAAGCGTGACTCTAGGTCAACTACTCCTCCACCTAGAAAGGTAAACTCTCCCAAACCTCGGTCTAGATCTCCTCTACCGAGAGGTAACTTTAGAAGACAAAATCATCCAAGTAACTTTCCCGTAACTTGGAATGATCGTCCACCACAAAGTTACTTACCATGGGAAATGTGTCCTCCATTCTCACATCCTAAACTAACGCAACAAATGCGTAGGATGTTTAACTCTAACAACTTTGGACCCATGAGATATTGGGGACCAGATGTTTGAACATTTGTTTTGCTAGGAAAACATGAGTGTAAATAAACCTTGGAGTCTAACAAAAGGAGTATGATGCGTTATCAAGCAAATCCGGTGACGCAATAGTCAAGTCGTGTCTTTCATGCTTAACATCCAACAAAGGTACCCTAGTCTTCTAGTTTTAAGAGCAAACACCTCAGGCACAGGTACGCTTTCTTAAAACACCCTTGTTGATAGAAATGCTAAGCATGTAGTAGTGTTAGAATCTAACTTGGTAGGCACTATCATAAAGAAACAGAAATTCACAATTCATCATTACGAACTCAACTTGTCCAGAAATATTCGATGATCGCTTCAAGATCATGCGTGACAAGTTTGAAACGAAAATGATGAGTGAATTAAGTTTCTTCCCTGGCCCGTAGATAACTCAACCTAAAGAAAGTATCCACATAAACCTATGTATACTATATATGTATAAGATACTTAGATTAGACAAATACTAATCTATACTAATGCCCATATCCGTGATAACGAATCTCACAAGAGACGATGAAGGTGAGTGCGCGGATATAACTAGGTTAGGGGCATAATAGGTAAAGTAGTTTACCTAACGGCAAGTAGGTCCATTATCATGAATAGTGTTGGCTTTGTGCCCACTTGTAAGAAGTGTCCCAAAACTTCTTACATCAAAGTGTTCAATGTATCATACGATGCATTGAAGATACTACACACTTGAGACTACGATATCTCAAGGAGACGGTTGTAGAAAATGTTTCTATACCAACTCTGATAATGCGAGAGTTGATGTAGATTGAGACATAAAGAGCAATGTTTGTACCTTCATAGGTTTGTTAACAAACTTCTTGGTTCCCCAAGAAACAAACTACTCTTGCTATTTCCACGACCGAAGCCGAGTACGCAAGCGCCGGAAAGGCATGACAACAAACACTATAGATGAGACAACTCCCTGTGAAGAGTAGCAGTCAAGATGCCATTAGACTTGTCCGGGAACCCTATAGTTTGCTCATGAATGAAGCTCGTCGAAGTACGTCATCTCCCCGCGGAAAGACATCTCCTCCGTCATGATAACGTCGAAAGAGAAATCTTTTCTTTGAAAAGTATCTCTTCTCACCTTAACCTTTACATTCTCGTCAAATGACCTCTTAATACTCCATTGGAAATATTAATGTCATCTCTCACGTCCCATCATATGACTTTTCAAGTCATTCCTCATATCCCACTCATGACTATTTTAATATTTCTATGGAAATATTAAAGTCATCCCTCGCGTCATACCTTATAACCTTTCATCCCCTCTTATGACTATTTGAATATTTCTCCGGAAATATTGAAGTCATCTCACACATCCATCTTATTCTCGACTCATGACCCTTGAAAATTTCATTGGAAATGTCAAGTCATTCCTTAAGCCTCATCTCATGACTTCGTAATATTTCACTGGAAATATTAACGTCATTTCTCACGTCCCATCATATGACTTTTCAAGTCATTCCTCTCATCCCGCTCATGACTATTTGAATATTCCTTCAGAAATATTAAAGTCATCCGTCACGTCATACCTTATAACCTTTCATCCCTTCTATGACCTCTCAAAAGTTTCGCGGGAAACATTGAAGTCATTCTCTACAAATCGCCCAGGACTTTTTTAAGTCATATTTTTCAGTCATCACATGACTCATGAATATTTCACGGGAAATATCAAGTCATTCCTCGTGTTGCATACTCCGACTAATTAAATATTTCATGGGAAATATTATAGTCATCCTCCTAAACACAACTCATAACTTCTATTTATTTCACGGGAAATACTAGAAGTAAATCCTCATCCAATGACAACTTAGTCAATTTCCTCAGAAACACTAAGGTCATTTCCGGTCATCCCATTTAATCATCTTTCGTCAAAAAGTTTATTAGGTATAAACTTTTTCCTCGTGTCAAAAAGTCTTACTAAATAAGTAAGATTAATCAGCCAAAAGTCAAAACAGAAGAAAAACTGGACCATCAGACATACGGCTCCACTAAAGAGCCACGGCTCCACTAATGTTTAGTGGAACCGTGGAGCCGTGCATCTGATAAACGTGCCCAGTTACTCTTTTCTTCTACTCAAATTTTCCAAACACACAAAACCACTTCCACTTGCTGTCAAAACCGAACCATAACACCATAATTCAATTAATCTTTTGCAAATCAAGATTGAGGCATTGAAATTAACAAATCCTAACCACAACATCATCAATTGTAAGTAATTCACTCTTAATTTCTTTTAATTTGAGTCTAGGGTTTGTTCTTGAGTATAAATCCGAATTGGGAATTTTCAAAATTAGTTAAACCCTTGTGAAATTAAGACTAGGATTAGACAATGTAGCATTCACATGATTCCCTAAACCTAGGATTTCCAAAAACCCATTTGTGTTGCAAAACCTAATCCGAAATTAACAACTAAAATCGGATTATGGTTGATCGCTTGTAGTGGAATCATGTTTAGGATGATTAAAATTGGATTAGGAACATTCTGCATTAAAGCTTTTCAATCTTAAAGCTTGTTGGCGCCATGTTGAGGCATTTGCCAAACACCCCAATTCGATCATTTTTCGAAAAACTTCACAAGTCTAGGATCATGAAATTTTTTTTTCATGCATTGTTGATGCAAATTAAAAACGTTTTTGCATGCATACATGAACTCTCAAATATGACTCGAAGTACATAATTGATATGTATTGTTCGACATATTTGATTGAGCAAAAGTGAAGTTAGGAGCATTTGGGTAATCTCTTTAGGATAGTTTTAGAGTCGAGATTTCCGCACCTCCACATTGTTTGCATTTAGGCACACACACTAGAAGTGTAATCATTAAAATGCAACGAACTAACATATACAAAAATATTTTTTTGTAGATAAACAATGCCTCGAAATGATTATCAAGATACCAAACCATACATTCTTAGTACTCTTGAAAATCTAAACATTCCCGATGAGCAAAGAGCTTATCTCGCTAAAGTCCAAAATCGATACATACACGAAGGGCGTGTAGTCGATGCACTCTATGTCACGACAGACAACATCAATGCTTGTTTCCCTTCTATCGAGTTCGATTGTTTTTACAAAATAAACGATCAAGTCTGTCCTCGTTTTATTCTCGAGTTCTATAGTCGTGTCCGTACCTACACCGATCTTGACGGAAACGTCTTTCTTGATTTTTGGATTCGACACCAAAATATCATATTGTCTGTCACCGAGATTGGTCACATTCTCGGTATTCCCTCATACGGTCAGTGTGCATTCACTAAAGACCATTCTCTAGAGTCTCTTTACTACAATCTTGAGAACGAAGGTGCCTATTGTACCGAAGTTCCCGACATTGAAGTAATTAAACAAGTAATTCAAATCCCTCGAGTCACCAACACGTATCAAAAATGTGATTGTTCCATCGTCTACCTCGACCCAAACAAAATATACCTCAAAGAGCTCCGTCCCGATATTAGAAATTGGGAACTTCTTCTGCGTGAGAACGCGTTAAGCCTTGCAGGCAACCGTGATCACGTTCCGGCAAGTCTTGCCCACATGCTCTACTGTCTTAGTATCGAGGAACCTTACAACCTCGCATACTACATGGTCAAACGGATGGCCAGTATTCATCGTCGTTCCGATGAGCTCATGCCATACGGCATGTTGCTTACTCGTTTATTCAGGTGGGTTATACAAACCTACCCATCTCTTAATGATGTCGACTATGTCCTAGTCAATCCGGTTATGAAACCACTTGGTGGACCACAACGTCGCACAAAGCAACGTAAGGACAAAGGGTCCAAACGTGGTCGTAAATCCACTTCCGATATTCCTCATTCTTCCTCCTCATTCGGTCACAGTTCGTCATCTCAACCCATGGATGAGGATGATGATGAGGTGAACGAAGAAGGAACGTCTCATCCTAATACTCCCTCTCCCGACACCTTCTTTGACAACCTTGATACCTCATCATTTCGACGTACAACCGACCTTGAAAACGGGATGGTCAACCTATCCCACGTGATGAGAAGGCAAACCACAATGTACAATCGACAAGTCTCAATGCATGAGCAAACTATCGGGGGATTCAAGTCCATTGGCAAGGCGATCAAAGGGCTTGGGAACAAGATCAAAAAGTTGGGGAAGAAACAAGACTAGTTAGGATTAGCTTAAGTAGTACTATTAACTTAAGTATTATTAAGCTATTATAAATAAAGTCATGGCATTAACTTGCTTGGAATGTTCCCTTTTTAACATTTTAACACTTCAACATGGTTAATTCTCTTGTTAATTAATCCTCATGTTGGTTTATCTTGCCTAACTCATGCATGTTAGCTTATTTTATTACATGCACTAGATGTTAAAAATGCTTGGATTCATGCATGCTTAATAGCTACCTAAATACATAGATGATCACATGATCATGTTAGTTGCTAGTTGAAACTAGCTTTAGGAATTCTATGTGTTTAGTGATTTGAGGCTTTGAGATTTGCAGCCAATGGATTCCCCAGAAAATTACCCCATTTAGGCTGCCTAAAACCTGCAGACCTGGAAAGAAGGTCAAAAGAGCCCACGGCTCCACTAAATTTAGTGGTGCCGTAGCACCTTTAATGGTGTCGTGCCTCTGGAAGACGAAAACTGCTATTCTCTTCTACTTTTTGACTTCTTTTCCCTGAAAAACTGCAACCATAACCTGATTCCCATGCACCCAAATCCCCAAATCCAACATTTCAAACTTGCATGCTTATGATTTGGCTATTTAAGCTAACATTATGCATTGCCATCCTTACACCCATCCTTACACCTTCACACTCACCATACCACCATCATGGGATCAAGAGTATTCAAGAAACAAAGATTCTACATCAAACCAACAAATGAAACCACTCAAATTGATCAATGGATCAAGAGTACTCACACATCACAAGTCTCACCAAACACCAAAGAGACAATTTTCATTGATCTCACCTTGGATGATGAAGATGATACACACACATCCATAATCTCAACCAAATCATCATCTTCTTTCACTACACCCTATGCTCCATCCAAGGCAACATCAACCAAACCAACATCCTCATCCTCCACAACCTTTAGAACCAACACACCTTTAACCTTCACCCCATCATCTTCACCATCACCACAACCTTCAGCCCTCACACTAGCCCTATCACCCATATCACCTTTTGAACTTACCACCAACACATCATCATCTTCCCTATCACCATCACCTCAACCTTTAATGGGTCATCCCATTCTTTATCCCCTACAACCACACACCTTGAGTTGTGCTTGTTGTCACCACAACCAACTCCTTATCATGGGCCTTAAAGATGAATTGAGTCTTCAATTCTCCTACCTTGAACACCTCCTCACACCACCACAAGGTCCCATCATTTTACCACCTCCACCACCACATAGCCCAACCAACTAAACATAGTCATGTTTAGTTTTTCCCAATAAATACCTAGGAACCCTTTTGCAGTTGGAAGCAAATCTAGAAGCCTCATGTTACTTTAGATGTTTATGTGTCTTCTTGTTAGTTTAATTTGCTTTCCTATTGTAGTCATACTTATGTATGACATTTATTTTATATTTATGTAATGGGCTTTTCATTTTGGCTACTTAGCCATAATTCTTTTATTGTGGTTAGATATTTGTCTTATGTGCTACTTGTTAGATATTGTTTATTTGCCGTCTAACCTTGTTTTGTGGCACGAACCATTGCTCGATTCCTTTGTGTTCTCCAAATGAGGGGGAGTACACATCAAGGGGGAGCCTTAACCACCTTTTTAATTTGACAAAAAGGGGGAGAAATGGGAGTAAACTCATTAAAAACTTGTTAAAACTAATTTTAACCTAAAATGAGTTTATATTTTGTCATCATCAAAAAAGGGAGATTGTTGATGCAAATAATGTTCTAAAAACGTTATTTATATCTTTCGATTACTTCACGTTTTGAGGATGACAAAATGTGAACTCACGTTACGTTAAAATTAACTTTAACAAGTTTTTAATCGGAAGATCCCGTTTCTACGCAAATCACTCTTGAACAAAGTTACAACTTGAACTAGTGATCAAAGAAGTGAATTTATGTTTTGAAAATTCACATTTTAAATGGGACAAAACATTTTTTTTCAAAAATACACATGACAAATTATTTTTGAAATATTAAGAAATGTTTTAATGGAAAAATTAGTTTGAAAATCACAACAGCTATTTTTCCCCCCAAAATCAGCTCCAACCTTCCCCAAATAAGTTTTCACCAGAAAAGACAAAATTTGGAGCGTCCTAGTCTACCACGGCTCCACGGTACCGTTAAATTTAACGGAGCCGTGGGTTATTTAAAGGAGCCGTCCGTACTAATTTTTCTGTAACGTTCAGATTTTCTTTGCCTATAAATACCAACCCCTTTCACATTTTTAGGCACCCTTCACACACAGAAAAATCCCTTAGCTAAATCCTCTCACACCTTTCACTTCTTAGGTTCATTTAGATTAGTTTTTCATTGTTTCAAGAGTGATCCAATCATCCTTCAAGTGATCCTCTTCATACCTCTTCACTAGCAAGAGAAGAACACAAGTATCCAAGTTGATACAAGGTGTTGTCATCCCTCTTCATTAGCAAGAGAAGAACTCAAGTAATCAAGAAGATACTAGAGTTATAGTTGATAGGTTTTTGTAACACTTGTTACAACCTTGTTGTGTCTTAGCATACATCAAGTTTATTTCCTTTTTGTGAGTGAGAGTGAAGATCAAGTGTGATCTATAGAGATAGTGAACATCTCTTGAAGCCATTGGGCTTGTGTGATTGATCAAGAAGATCAAGGGTCATTAGGTTAGTGTTAGTTGAGTAGAGTGAAGTGAGTGTTGATCGTTGTGATCGTGTTGAGATCTTGGTGATCTCTTGAAGCCACTGGGCTTGAGTGTTTGGTCACGTGGACCTTGGTAGATTGGTGCTAGCTAATATTAGCACTCGACATCTAGCTTAGTGTCGGTAATAGGATAAGCGACGTGTACGGTTTTCTCCGCCTGAAGGGAGGTTGTTGATATAGTGTTTGAAACTCTCGAGTGTGGTACTCGGGGAGTGGAGTAGGGCGAAGAAGAGCTTCGTAGCCGAACCACTATAAATCCTCTGTCTCGGTTTGATCTTTCCAACTCTACTCTTTACTTTTATTTGTTATTATTACTTAGCTTAGTGTGTAGTTCATATTGGTGTTGATTGATTACACATAGAGTTCGAATCAAAGTTTCCAATAGCATACTTTTCAAACAAGATTTTTAAAAGAAGTTTTTAAACTGGTAAACTATTCAACCCCCCCTTCTAGTTTCCCACATCCTTAAACGCGGAAATTTCTGATTTGAAAAACCAACTTTCTAAACAAAAATCAACTTGTTCTGATCTTGAAAAAGAAAAGAAACAGTTGAAAGCAGATTTTTCAAAACGAGAAAACGATCTTCTTGATGAAATCATTGAGAAACGAGAAACAATCAAAAAGTAGGAAGATTTGCTTGTGGAAACGGGTCATTCAAGTCGAACCATTCATATGCTTATTAAAGATCCAAATCCGTTTTTAAATACAATGAAGAAAATGGCTATCGGTTGTGAAAATCCTTATACTCTCAAGAAAGCTCAGAAAGAACAGAATGTTTTGTACAATGGAAATATAATATATGCTAAACATGATCCTCCCGTCGTTCGTGATTCTGAGAAAACGATAGAACTTGCTGAAGAGAGTCAAACCAAAATGAAACAAAAGAATCCGGACCAGAAATCAATTGATTACAACAAACTTAACAAACTTTCTGGAATTACTTTTGTCCAACAAAAACAAACACCAAATCTTTCCAAAAAACCAGTTGTTACAAAACACTTTGCAAAACAAAAAGTTCTTTCTAAAGCAATTTCAAACATGGAACAAATGTCTTCAAACAATCCTTTTAACACAAGCGATGCTAGAAGATTTCTAGACGATGTTAAAACAAGAATTGAAACACTTCAAAGGATTGTTCAGTCTAAAACAACTATCAGTGTTAACAACTGGCACTCCAGCTTTCATGCAGAAATGAAAAAGGTGTTTGAAACAGAAATTACTACTCCACTGAATAACATCAATGCGAGAGTAATTCATTATGAACAAGCATTTTTGAAAGAAACAGGTGACTTTGTCAAGTACCACAAATCCCTGGTAAAGGAAGCAAATGAATGTGTTGAAAAAATCAAAGTTTTGGAATATAAATGATTCTCTCTTCGAAATATTTATATCTACCGATATAATGTCCATTATTTTACAAACATATTCTGTTGAAGACGATGAAAGACTGCGAGCTGAGACCTCCGTAATTGTTTCAAAATATGAAAAAGCTCTCATAAAGCTTGAAAAAGAAAACTTGTCCTATTTTAAACAACTTGATCAAAAAACTAAGGAATGCAAGTATGACAAACTGTCGTATGAGCGTGCCTATAAGGACATGAAAGAGCAAAATGATCTTTTGAGAGCTCAGTTGGACAGTCTAAAAGGGAAGGGTGTGGATACTAAGTTTGCAAAACCATCGACTCCGGAGAAACCAAATGCTTCAAAACCGGTTGAAAAACAAAAAATGTCTATTTCCCGATCTGCTCCAAAAGTCAATGAGAAAAAGGATTTGACAAAAACTGTCACTACACAACCCTTGCCCGTTGATAAAGAAAAACAAAAAGTTGTTGAAAGTAACACAAACGTGATGACACCTGGCCTTTCTAGGAATAGTTCACCGAATATAACCACAAAATCTGTTAAAGAATCTGTTGGTTCTAATGACGTGGTCCACAATAACTATCTAGAAGAAGCTAGGAAAAAGGCACAGATTAGCAAAGGCGGAATTTTAGGTGCAAAACCTAAGGTGGTGAATTCTACAAGATTACAAGGCACTGCTAGTAGTAATAAACCATTACCTAGGAACACTCAAAAAAAGACTAGGGATTGGCCTGCATCTAAGAGTAGTTGCGCAAAAGACAATGCTATGCACATAGAACACAACACTAGAAATTCTGAGTCTTTTCTGAACAAAATGCAATTTCCAAATGACAGTAGTGACAAAGTTAAGGCTGTTGTTTTAAACAAGAATGTTGAATTTGTCTGTCCTACATGTCAAAAATGTGTCTTTTCAGCTAATCATGATGCATGTGTTGCACAATTTATCAAGAATGAAAATTCACGTACTAAGGTAAAATCCACTAAGACACCAAATCAAAACAAACTCGTTGATAAGAAGCAAGAGGCTAAGAAACCTAATAGGTGGATCTCTACAGGACGTAGTTTTTCTCAAAATGAGACTTCCGCTGCATCTGAAAAGAAAACAACTCCTAGATCTTACCTTAGGTGGATTCCCACAGGAAAAGTTTTTAACACAGTTGGTCTTAGATAGATTCCCACAGGGAAGATTTTTGATAGCTGCACCAAGACAAATAATAGTGAAAATCATCATGATAAGGAAGTAGAAACCACTACAACCGTTGATAGTAAACACCCTCAATGTGAGGAAACATGTACTTCTAACACTGTTATTTGTGCAAATTCTTCCTCTGTGGATGCAGGTACTTGTGAAAGTGTTGAGGGTTCATATACCCGATGTGGAAAAGAAGAACTTTATGCCAACATCGCATGTGGAAATCCTTGTCTAATTCCACTCTTAACTCCACTTTTACTTGTTCAAACTTAATTTTTCTTTCTTCAATTCTTCTTTGTATATATTTTTTTTTTAAAACCAAATACAAATTTTGAAAACACCAAGAAAAAAAAATACAAAAATACAAAAACAATATAAAATCAAAAAAATCCAAAAATATTCTTCTAACGACATGTCTCTCGTATAATCGATATTCTGTACGTTTCTAGAAATGTCATTCAACAATGATACGGACATGTACAGATGCTTGAGCGAGAGTTCTCTAAAATATTTTCAAAACATGTCGTTTCTCAAAATTTTCTTCATAATGACTTCTAAACACTCAGTTTAGGACTCGTTCTTCAAAATAATGGCTTCTGGACACATCAGTTCAGGACCCGCGCTTCAAAGAAAGGAAAGTGCTTAATCAAAACAAAGGTTTTAAATTTTTTTCGAGCACTTATCCTAAAAATCTCTATGGCTTTCGTATACTTCAGTACGAAACCCGGACATAAATGATGACTTCTGATTATCTCAGATCAGGACTCGTACGTTCAAAGACGAAATCATTTTCAAAATGTTCGAGTATAAACAAACGAAAAGATTTCAAACAAAAACTCGTTTTTACAAAAAGATTTATGTACATTTTTAGTACGTAACTCATACTTCAAAAAGATAACTCTCTCCAAACCCTTAATTGATTTTAAAATTTCTGTTCGAAATACGCTTTCATTAAGGGGGAGTATAAAACAAAAATGTTCCGATTTCATGCAAAAACAAATCCGTCTATCTCTCCAAAAAGTTTTTCTATTAATCTGTTGATATAAAAAACATCACGAATATGCTATTTTTGAGGGGGGAAGACGTGATCAAAATATTTAAAGATCGAAGTTGAATCTCAAATGAGCTCGACTCAGATATAACAAAACGAATTGACGAAGCTTAAATGTCAATAATCGAAAAGACTTGTCCTGGACGGGTAATAATTTCAAGCTAGTCTAACTAGTGATGTAAGCGTGTCTCGAATAGGACTTGCCTAAGTAGAATGTACCATCTCGAGAGACTTTCTTTGAACTTGACCAGGTCGGGTAATAATTTCAAGCTAGTCTAACTAGTGATGTAAGCGTATCTCGAATCGGCCATGTTCATTGAAAATCAATCAATTCAAAAGTGCGAACTCTACCCAACATGTGAAAACTTATTTTAAAACGCATGAGCACATGTGAAGGGGGAGTATTTCAGAAAATGAAAAACTCTTGAAGTGTTAACAAAATATGTTTTATTATTATAAACACTTTGAGAGATTTTACAAAAGGTTTTATGGCATGTGATCAATGAACCTAGGATAATCATGGAGTTATAAGGTGATTATGGTTAGGTTTATGTCCTATGATCCGCCAGAGCCAGAGGGATCTACCCAAGGACAATTCCAATAGATTAGAATTAGAAGTCCTTAGGTATGATTGAAAAAAGGAGTAAAGTGATGAAAGGAGAAAGGAGTTGAAGAATTAAAAAGAAAAGTTTGTGAAAATGGTGAAAAGAAATAGCCCTCCAATAAACTTAGGACCCAGTGACACGCTGCACAACCCCTCCTAGCCACTCAAGTATCTCTTAAAAGATATTAGTTTCATTTCTCACGGAGAACCTTGCATAATCTATCGACCTCTCACTCCGAGATGTGTTGATATTGAAAAGGAGGCCCTCTGCTCCATGCCTCCGACGACTAAAACCAAAACGCACGTAATCGAGTCTAGAGCCATGAGATTCATTAAAAGATCTTTTAGGATACACTTTCCAAAACATACACTTGTGTTCGCCAAAAAGAACACAAGTGGTAAGAGTCTTATATGAGATCTACGGATCTTGCCTTATCTATCGTGATGGTTACTTGTTTTAAACGGTCTACAGTCGTGGAGTGATACTTCGGTATACTTCAGCGGCTCACCTGAATTGTGGGTATACTTCGGTATATCTGTTGTAAGCCTTCTTTAGGGTATCCAATTCAGGAATAGCCTTTGTAAGGATTAGAGAGGGTTTTCACACTATGCTGTTAATTCTCTCAAAGTCTGAGCCTTTAAGTGCTGGAAATCCCGCCAAGGAGATTCCTTTCATGAATCAAGTCCTTAAGATGTGGGTCTTTACTTAGATTTTATCCATAGTATTGATAACTGTCCCTCAACGGGATTCGGACGGCTGATGTGCCCGAAAAAGGTGAATGGAATCAAGACATTCATCAGTAAAACAATCGTAGTGGTCTGATCTCTAAGAAAAGTCCACCATGATCGATTGGTGATTTCAACTAACATTCTTATGCAGGTACTGATGATAGTCCCTTGGAGGAAATGCCATTTACCACCATCATTTCAACACCTTCACCTCCACATACTCATACTTATGAAGTTCATCCTCAACAAGCTCAAGTGAAGAACGTTCAAGACAAAAATATCAAGTTCGAGACAAAGAGTTACATCAAAGTCAAAAGCTAATCAAGAAAGTCAAGAATAAGTCCAAGTATTAAGTGAGGAAGACATAAGTATGAAGTTCAAAGTATTTTCAAGAAGTATGAGTATGTTGGAGAAGACGACACGTCAAATCATTAAAGATGTTGATCAAAGGCAAGAAATATCAATTGACATTAATCCAATGATCACAAAAGTATGAAGGAACAAAGAATCAAGACCAAACTATGACATCACACAAAGTTCAAGATCAAGAAGAACGAAGACCTAATTACGTGGAGCATCATTTGAATGACCACCCTTAGGGGAAGATTGTTAGCATTAAAGAAAAGTGATGGTCATTCTCGTCTTAGGAACTTTGTAAACGTGTCTTAGTTTATGTTACAGTTTTGTTAATGGGCTTGTGGACTTGAGTAATCTAATATGTTACCAGTTTATCATGTAAGTTTAAGAATATTGTAAACCCAATTCCACCAACTAAAGCCCACGATAAGGCCCATAAAAAGCCTTATGAACTAAGTATATAAGACACCACACACCTCATTTGTGTGGTGTGCTTCAAGGTGTATGTGTGTGTTTTTTAGTAATAATATCTCTCTTTCTTTCTCTCTCTAAGTTTACATACATATCTCTCTTGTTGTCACCATAATACGAGCTTAATATTGTAATAGAGTTGATAAATATAAGGTCCTACACATTTGATGAAGCAATTAAGTCCCATGATGTTGCTTTCTGGAAAGAAGCAATAAATGATGAGATGGACTCCATCATGGGCAAAAACACTTAGGTGTTGGCTGATCTACCACCTGGTTGCAAACCTTTGGGTTGCAAATGGATTTTCAAAAGGAAAATGAAGGTAGATGGAACTATTGAAAAAGTTCAAGGCTAGACTAGTTCAGGGTTTTAAACAAAAGTCAAGGATAGACTATTTTGATACGTATGCCCCTGTGGCTCGTATCAGTACCATAAGACTGCTGATTGCTTTGGCATCAATTCACAATCTAATTATTCATTAGATGGATGTGAAGACTGCTTTCTTGAATGGTGAATTGGATGAGGAGGTTTATACGAACCAACCTCAGGGCTTCAACTTGCCTGGCAATGAAAACAAGGTGTGTAAACTGATTAACTCCTTATATGGACTGAAGCAGGTACCTAAGCAATGGCATCAAAATTTTGATGAAGTGGTTTTGTCTAGTGGTTATTTACTTAATCAGTCTGACAAATGTGTATATAGCAAATTTGATGAATCTGGTAAAGGAGTCATCATTTGTCTATATGTTGACGACATGCTGATCTTTGGCACTGACCAAAATCAGGTTAACCTGAAAAAGGAATTTTAGTCATCAAGGTTCTCCATGAAGGACATGGGGGAGGCTGATGTTATCCTTGGTATAAGGATCAAACATGAGAGTAAGGGAATTTCTATCACTCAGTCTCATTATATTGAGAAGGTACTGAGGAAATTCAACCACTCTGATTGTACTCCAGTGAGTACACCTATGGATACAAATAAGAAGCTGATGCCTAATACTGGCAAGGCTGTATCTCAACTTGAGTATTCTAGGGTGATTGGTTGCCTAATGTATGCCATGACTTGTACAAGACCTGATATTGCATTTGAAGTGGGAAAACTAAGCAGGTATACTAGTAATCCTAGTGCTCAGCACTGGTGAGAGGATTCGATACACTATAAGGTGGTTAAACTTTTGTTGCTTTGTGTATATGATAAGTTGAGTTAATATGATCAAGTATGCGGAAACTACTTAATCACACTTAGAAGGTTATTTTGGTTATGGAAATGGAAAGGAATGCTATAGTAACGAACAATGAACATGAAATGTTAACACCAAACGATTCAATATTATTCAAGATAATACGAGTGATCTTCACTATCACTAGGGTTACAAAACCTTGAATCTTATGCTCTTTTGACTTGAGATATTCTTAACAGATATGAAAGTTCTAATTCATGCACTTAATTAGTCACACTAATATCTAGTCTAAGATCTTTCTTTTATAGATCAAGAAAGATCTTTACAATATTGTTAAGTCTTATCAAACTACTTGCTAACTTATCTTGAGTGTGTCAGTACATAAGATACAACATGTATCTGTGTACACAACTTGTTACTGATCACTTTGTCCAAAGATATTATCTACCGTATATACTTGACTTTAGTACACAAATATCTTTTCAATACTTATCCAACCAGCAGTGGTATACGTGACACTTATCCACTCAGCAGTATCGACTAGCAGTACCTTCTTTGTACTACCAGTACTAACTTCAGTTAGTACGGTTAGTTATAACTTGAACAGTCCTAAGATATACACTAGCAGTTGGAACTGTTAGAGTATTCTTCTCAGCAATACTAACCTTCAATACTTGTAATTCTTAATACTTAATCTTCAGAATATTTAATTCCCAACAATCCTCCCCTAAACATGTGGATTCCCTAATCAACATGTTTCTTCTGAATTAAATCATGATTGTGAGGATCTTTCAAACACTTGAAAGTCAGATTTTTTATTTGAAATTTCTTCTGTTCTGTGAGATTGAATATCTTTCTCAGTAGCTCATCTGCCATTTATTTTGACTTTAACAATATCAAAAACCAATCTTCAGGCTTCATTCAATACCTAAAAGATGGTGCAATTTCCTTGGATGGAGGGATTATAAGAGGCAATGATGTTGTGTATCTTGGATGCTTGTTTCAACAAGTGAAATCATCTATCAGCATGCCTTTGCAAGTGATGAACAAACGTAGTGAACTGAAATTGAAACTTTTCTCCGTTTGATCTAGATAGAACTTTCTCCTTTTGAATGCTTCATCCCTTCTGAATATACATAATACTCCAGAATCATGTTCATGAAGAAGAGATTATCAGCTCTATTCTTGTCATTTTCAACCTCTATGTCATCATCTTGTATGCTCTTGTCTTTTCCTCCCTTTCATTGGTTAATCTTCCTTCTTTGGGCTTTATTTCCTCCCCTGATATGCAAATAACATTTTATCCTCCCCTGTTTGGAAGATCTCTCACCATCATCTCAGCATCATCTGATCTATCAGTTAGAACACCATTTCCTCCCCTGAGAACATGTTTTCAGACAATGTTGTACATGTAGCCATCAATTCCATAAGAGTTTAATTGGCTGCCCTCATCACTTCTAGGTGTATTAACTCCTATGAGAGGTGATTCATGGGGCAATAACTCATAATCCATCATTTGATGGGTTTTTTAGCCATTTTTATTCCAAAAATATTCTTTTAAGAAACTTTTGCCTTAGCAGTATGTACTTGATTTTATTATGAAAAACCATACTGCTTTCAACCATTTTGAAGGGATTAAGTGTGTAACAGACACTTAATCAAGATTTCGGTTTAAAACAACCTCTGGTTGTGTGAGAACCAATGTTTTTCAGTTATAAATAACTGCCTGTGTAAAGATAAACCTATTCAAAAGGCTTTCTTGACAGGGTTTCCAGCTCATAGCAATCGTTACCTCTAACACAAGTGTTAGATTCACTTTTACTAGCTGTTCTTTCTATCAGATGTCCTTAGACTTGCTCATTATACTTAAAAGTATAAAATGATAGAAAGTGAGTTGAGTCAGTTACTATCTGACCAACTGAATTATCAAATCAATGTGAAATATGATAACTATGTTTCAAGAAAGTAGTTTTAAAGAAGTAATTAACTTAGATGTTAATCTTTGTTAAGAATTCCCAAACTCAGTCCATCATAAACCTATTATGTCAGCAACTGATATCATTATTCTGCTGCTTCCATTTCACTTGAAACTTCTTTTGTGCTCAATGTTCATACCTGAAAATGTTAGTCGAAAACCAAGAAACAAAATGCAAAGCATATGTTTTATAGCAGTATCAATATATGACCAACAGTATGAACTTTTTAAACAAAATTTATACTTGCATTACAAACTGTTCAATTAATAGTACCAATTTACATAGTTATCAGTACAAACTTTAACATATATATAAAAACTACACAGATTTAAAAATTTTAAGGATTTAGCATTCCAATACTTGCTACCAAGTATTGAAACCTTCCAACATCAAAAGCTTTTGTTAGCAGATCTGCAAAGTTGTATTCTGAAGCAATTTTAAGAACTTGAATTAATCTTTTCTCATTGCAGTCTCTTATAAAGTGATGTCTAATTTCAATGTGTTTTGTTTTAGAATGTTGTACTGGATTTTTAATAATGTAAATTGTACTATTATTATCAATATGAATAACAGTGTTCATAAAATTGTACCCATAGTGAAGAAGTTGGTTTTGAAGCCATAGGACTTGAGCACAGCAACTTGCAGCAACTACATATTCAGCTTCAGTTGTTGAAGTAGCCACAATTGTTTGCTTCTTACACTGCCATGAGGTAAGTCTACACCCAAGGAATTGACATCCTCCAGTTGTTGACTTTCTGTCCAAGCTAGCACCAGCATAATCACTATCTAAGAATGCTACCAAGTCAAAAGGTGATTCCCTTGAATACCATAGACCCAACCTAGGTTGACCCTTGAGATATTATAAAATCCTCTTGACTGCTGTTAAATGAGAAACCTTTGGAGTTACTTGAAATCTTGCACAAGCACAAACAGAGAACATGATGTCAGGTCTTGATGATGCGAGATACATCAAAGAGCCTATCATAGATCTGTAAGTATGTACATCTACATTGTCTCCATCTAAGTCTTTAAGAAGTGGCTTCTCAGAGTCCATTGGTGTGCTTGCCATTTTTGAATCAGCAAAGTTGAACTTCCTAAGTATCTCAGCAACATATTTATCTTGACTAATAAATATGCCTTCATATGACTGTTTAACTTGCAAACCCAAAAAGAATGTAAGTTCCCCCATGGAACTCATCTGAAACTTATGATGCATAAGCTTCTCAAACTCCAAACACATCTCCTTCCTTGTAGACCCAAAGATAATGTCATCCACATACACCTGCACTAACAGAAGATCCTTCTTGTGCTATTTGATGAAAAGTGTCTAATCAATCTTTCCTCTTTGAAATCCATTCTCTATTAAGTAGGAATCCAGTGTTTCATACCAAGCTCTTGGTGCCTGATGTAGGCCATATAGAGCTTTTACAACTTTGTACACTTTGTCTGGATGGTCAGGATCAATGAAACCAGGAGGTTGTGAGACATAAACCTCTTATTCAATAGTACCATATAAAAATGCACTCTTGACATCCATTTGATAAACTGTAAAGCCTAAAAATAAAGCATAAGCTAAGAAAAGCCTAATTGCCTCAAGTCTTGCTACTGGAGCAAAAACCTCATCATAGTCTATCCCTTCTTGTTGTGTGTACCCTTGGGCTACTAATCTAGACTTATTCCTAATCACTATTCCCCTTTCATCCCTTTTATTCTTGAAAACCCATCTAGTGCCAATTACCTTTGCATCCTTAGGTAAATCAACTAGCACCCATACCTTCTGAATTTTGAACTGAAGAAGCTCTTCTTGCATAGCCTCTACCCAGCTTGAATCATCTAAGGCTTTCAGAATGTTCTTTGGTTCATCTTGTGAGAGAAACATACAAACAAGCAAGAGTTTGAAAACTCATGCTGTTTTGAAGCATAAAGGGCATCAAGAAGCCCTTGTTGGTCTGAAGACATTAATTGTTGTCTTGTCTTCACACCTGATTGTACATCTCCAATCACATTTTCTAGGGAGTGGACTTTGTGAATCCTGGTGTGTGGAGTAGAAGGAACTTGATAGTTAGGTGTGATATTGCTCAAATCCACCTCTTTATCTGAGAAATCTGCTTCATTTGAGTCTGAAGGGCCAGCAGTAGAATCATTTGGCCTAGCAGCAGAAAAATTAAGCCTAGCAGTATAATGCTCTGTCTCAGCAGTAGAAACTTCTTTTGTACTGCTAACTTGACTGTCTTGTTTCTCAGTTCCATCTTCCTTGATTTCATCATCAACACTTTCTTTTGAAGATGAAGCCACACTTGTACTGATTGGCATCCATACATGATCTTGATTTGTCTCCTTGTCTAACCCTGCCTCATTTGTTGTTTGTGAACCTGAAAAATCATTAGTCTCTGCAACAATAGGCACATAATTCATAGAATTGGTTAGTGATTCAAGATCAAATAGCCAATTGGGACCTTCACCTACTACATTGGATTTATTCTCTAAAAATTCTACATGTAGGTTTTCCTCTACTTTCTTAGTTCTTAAGTTGTATACTCTAAATGCTTTACTATTGAGAGAATATCCAACTAAGAATCCTTCATCTGCTTTACCATCAAACTTTCCTAGATGGTCTAAGGTATTCAGAATTGTCACATGACATCCAAAAGGTCTAAGAAATCCTATTGCAGGAGTTCTACCTCTAAAAAGCTCATATGATGTCTTATTGTGAGGCTTAACAACTAAAACTCTATTCTAGACATAGGAAGCAGTGTTAACTGCTTCTGCCCAAAAAGTTATAGGTAGCTTAGAGTCAGCTAACATAGTTCTAGCAGCTTCTATTAGTGTTCTATTTCTCCTTTCAGCAACTCCATTTTGCTGAGGAGTTCTAGCTACACTAAACTCTCTCCTAATACCTTTTACTTTGTAGAAATCATCCATAACTCTATTCTTAAACTCTGTCCCATTATCACATCTAATGACTTTTACTTTCTTGTCTACTAGGTTTTCTATCTCTATAATGAAAGTCTTAAGAATGCTAGGTGTCTCATCCTTAGAATTTAAAAAGAAAACCCATGCAAATCTACTATAGTCATCAGTAATAACTAGACAATATCTCTTATGTTGCATACTTCTAACATTTGTAGGACCAAATAAGTCCATATGAAGCATAAACAATGATTGATTGATAGAGTTAAAAATCTTGGGCTTACAAGTGGCTTTGTGTTGTTTGCCTTTAAGACAAGCAATGCATGTTTGATCATTTTCAAATCGTTTTTGAGGTAAACCTCTTACCAAACCATTCTTAACAATCTGATTTATGGTTTTGAAATTAATATGACCAAGCCTCCTATGCCATAACATCGATTCATCCAATGTGGCCTTTGCTACAAGACAAGTTAAAGCCTTTTTAGGAACAATGTTCTTCATATCAACACTGTACATATTGCCCTTTCTAGGAATTTTAAGAAGTACTTGACTTTCATCAGGCATCTTAAAATCAGGAGAAAGCATAAGACATTCAGTGTCACAGAAAAGAACTTTGTTCTTTTTATCACACATTTGTGAGACACTAAAAAGATTATAATTTAGCTCTTGTACATAGTACACATCTTCAAAATATAAATTTCCAGTTTTAATTGTACCTTTATCAAAAATTTTGCCACCAACACCTCCTCCAAAGGTAACATAGCCTCCATCTATTGATTGAAAATCTGAGAGATAAGACTTGTTGCCTGTCATGTGCCTTGAACATCCACTATCTGAGTATCCTTGATCCTCTTGTTTATCAATTGAATGTTCCTACACAGTAATAAGGAGTATTAGTTTCCTTTGGGGACCCAAGCCATTACTGACTTGGATCTGCCTCTTGCATCAATGAAATTTAATCTCTTAAGAACAGTTGATGCAACATTAGATTTAAGAATCCAACATGCTGAGGCCTTAACAGCATTTGCCCTGTTTTTCCAAGCAGCAGTATTAACTACTTGCCTAGCAGTATTAACTGCTGGCTTTGCAGTTGAACCCTTTGGTTTCCAAACTTGTTTTTGGACCACTGCTTTTGATTGAATGGGCCTTGTAACAGTTTTTGATGCATTTTTGTAAGTTGTTTTTTGCATTTTTAACTGTTGGTCTTGGGTTAACAGTCATGAATGGTCTAGCAGTAGAAACTGCTTTTGAAACTGCTCTGGGTTTTGTTCTAGTAAAGTTAGAGTGATCTTTAATTGTTTGCCTTTTGAAGTTCACCCTATTGTTTTCATACCCAGATACCCATTTGTTACAGAAAGCTGCAAGATGATCAAAACTACCACATATGTAACAAGCTTTATTATAAAAGAAAAATTCATCACCTAATTGGTTAGACTTGAGGCCATTCCAATTTCTTTGGTTACCTCTGGGCTTGCTAGTGGATCTATATTGTTCACAATATTTAACTGGTTGCCTAACATGTTTAATGTTTGTTCTAGGCTTAACAGTATCCTTTTTGATCACTTTAGGAACCTTTGTTCCTGCTTTCTTAACTACTTCAGGTTTAGACATAACCTGTTCATCTTCATCATCATCAGATACCCAGTCTTCAATGACTACTCTATCTTATCTTCTATTAGAGGACACCTTGTCCTCAGAAAGTGAAGTTTTACTTAAACTTTCACTTACTTTCTTAGGTTCATCAACAACTAGCTTTGTTTTTGGCTGTACACCATATTATAGCTCAGGTTGTTGAAATTCAGGGACACTTGAATTTTCTAGGTCAATCCCTGGGGGTTTAGGGATTCCTCTATAAGGAGGTGGGATACTCTTATATCCTATTCCTGACTTGGCTCTATTAATTACTTGACATTCTATCATGGTGGTCACACCTTTAGAAGCATGTTCTAGTGTTTGTGTAGTCAAGTGAATGTTTCCATTTTCCTTTTTGACCCTGTCAAAAGCCTCTCTTAAAAGCTTAATTTCAGCATCTCTAAAGAATATGTCTTGTCTAAGAAGAGCTTTGTCATCAGAAAAAGCAACTTCATTTTCTTTGTAGTATAGGATCTGTTTTTCTACTGATTCTAAACCACACTTATAGTCTATATAGTTTTGATGAGTTTTGCTTAGCTCTTTCTTTTGTTCATCATAATGTTTGATTAAAGTTTGTAATTCTTTAAGAGCAGTGCAAGCATTAGAACAAACTTTATGATTTTGTACCTCAGTAGAGAAAGCCATGAGTGCCATCTGTGAAGAATCTTCTTCTTCATCAGCCATGAAACTCCAATCAAAACCTAGCCCATCAATAGCTACCATAGCTTTTGAGTTTGGCTCAGAAACCTCCCTTGTTTTGGATGTGCTTCCAAAACCTTTGTTCTTTCTATCTTGCTGCCTTGGCCTTCTACATTCTCTTGAGAAGTGCCCCATCATGTGGCAGTTATAGCACTCTATCTTTGACTTGTCAAAACCAGCAGTATCAGTGTTGTTGATTAAGAGCTTCTTCCCCGTCCTTTGATAGAACTTCTTGGATCTCATGCTAAGAAGATAAATTTTCCATTTTAGGTCCATTTCCTCCAGATCATCATCATTGATCTCTTGGAGGTCTTCATAAGTGAGCATGGGACCCATCATTTTGACTTGTGAGAAATGCACAACAAGTCTTCTCATCCAAAATACCCATGGTACTGCTTAATGAACTAGCAGTACCAACACCATCAACAACTTTCACCTCTTCACTTGATTTTGAGGTACTAGGAGTTGACATAAATGCCATGTTCCCAGTATTAGAACTAGTACCTCCACTTCTCTTCAAATCTTGCTCCACAATCTTAAAGTTGCTATACAAATCTATCAGTTCCATTGTATCAAGGTCTGGCTTGTTCTTCCAGACAACAACATGTATAACCCACTCTTCTGGTAAGCTTCTCAGAAATTTTGAGTTCAAATCTTCTTGAGGTATTTCAACACCAAGAATAGCAAGTTGGCTCACAATATTCTGAAGCCTATTAAACATATGGTCAAGAGATTCATTGTTGGTAGAGGAGAAGTTTTCAAACTGCTGCTTGAGCAGTGTCTTGTGGGTTTTCTTGGTGGCTTCATTTCCACCATATCTGGCAACAATAGCTTCAAATAATGACTTGGCATCTTTGAACTTGCTGAAGTTTAAAAGTTGATCATTGGGAATGGTCATCATCAGCATGCTTCTTGCCTTTAAGTCATTTTTCTTCTTTATTCTGTCTTCTACAGATGTTGGGTGTTGTTGCAGAGTTGACACCACTTTGTCGTCCACTGTTGATGTAGTGGTGGTAGGCTGGTAAGAGTTTCCATCTTCAATAATTTCCCAAAGTACATCCTCAGCCTCCACATCTCAAACTCATTCTGTTTGAGCATGGGTAGTTTTGCAGCAACATTTGTTTGAATAGATTCAACGTCCATTTCTTCTTCTTCTTCTTCTAAATCAACTATATCAGCCTTGCTCTGATACCAATTGAGAGGATTCGATACACTATAAGGTGGTTAAACCTTTGTTGCTTTGTGTATATGATAAGTTGAGTTAATATGATCAAGTATGCGGAAACTACTTAATCACACTTAGAAGGTTATTTTGGTTATGAAAATGGAAAGGAATGCTTTAGTAACGAACAATGAACATGCAATGTTAACACCAAACGATTCAATATTATTCAAGATAATACGAGTGATCTTCACTATCACTAGGGTTACAAAACCTTGAATCTTATGTTCTTATGACTTGAGATATTCTTAACAGATATGAAAGTTCTAATTCATGCACTTAATTAGTCACACTAATATCTAGTCTAAGATCTTTCTTTTATAGATCAAGAAAGATATTTACAATATTGTTAAGTCTTATCAAACTACTTGCTAACTTATCTTGAGTGTGTCAGTACATAAGATACAACATGTATCTGTGTACACAACTTGTTACTGATCACTTTGTCCAAAGATATTATCTACTGTATATACTTGACTTTAGTACACAAGTATCTTTTCAATACTTATCCAACCAGCAGTAGTATACGTGACACTTATCCACTCAGCATTATCGACTAGCAGTACCTTCTTTGTACTACCAGTTAGTACAGTTAGTTATAACTTGAACAGTCCTAAGATATATACTAGCAGTTGAAACTGTTAGAGTATTCTTCTCAGCAGTACTAACCTTTAATACTTGTAATTCTTAATACTTAATCTTCAGAACATTTAATTCCCAACAACTGGCAAGCAATTCAGAGGGTACTGAAGTATTTGAAGAGAACTATGGATTATAGTCTCTCATATATTTGTTATCCTTCAGTATTAGAAGGATACACTGATGCAAGTTGGATCAGTAACACTGAAGACAATTCGTCTACCAGTGGCTGGGTATTCCTGCTTGGTGGAGGTGCAATTTCTTGGGCTTCCAAGAAGCAAACTTGCATCACCAGTTCAACAATGGAATCTGAATTTGTGGCTTTAGCAGCTGCTGGTAAAGAGGTTGAATGGTTGAAAAACTTGCTTCTTGATATTCCTTTGTGGCCTAAACCTATGGCACCTATTTCTATCCGTCGTGATAGTGCAGCTACATTGGCAAAGACTTATAGCCAGATGTACAATGGGAAGTCTAGACACTTAGGTGTCAGGCATAGCATGATTCGTGAGCTTATCATGAATGGGGTGGTATCTATAGAGTTTGTTAGATCTCAACAAAATTTAGCTGATCACTTGACGAAGGGTTTGGCTAGAGACTTGGTTTTAAAGTCTGCTAAAGGGATGGGTTTAAAGTCCAACTTAGTCACTTAATGCTAAGACACCCAACTCCCTCCTGAGGAAACTTGGGAGTTGAGTTCAATATGGAAAGTTGAACGTTCAGTAGACTGGAGCACATGTTTTACAATCATCCCAAGGTTTGTGCTCGTAACCTGCTGAAAAGGAGGATGAAGTATTTACTTCTTAATAGTTAATTTTTTTGAAAAAGTGCTTGGAAGGAGCATAAATAAAGAGGAACCACCTATGTGAATGTTGAAGTTTTGCCGCTTCAGGGAGCTTTGGACTTTTTGTTGGGAATTCTGCTATGGAAGAATTCTGCTGATGGTTACTGCTGACGGATTCTGCTGAAGGCTTATGGATTCTGCTGAAGCATAGTTTCTGCCGAAGTATTATTTAGAGTATTTAGTTTCTGCGGATATAGATATTCCGTATACTTATTATAGTTTGTTATTCTTGAGGATATGCATGAGTTTTATTAGGAATGTATTGTGCATATCTTATTTAGTTTTTAGAATATACGTTTCTTGTGAAACGGTTTAGGGTTCCTTTTCTATAAAAGGAACGCGTCTTTATGTATTATGTACGAGTTTAGAAAAACAACTTTAGTATTAATCAAAGATCCATAGAGGATCAAAGTGTTCTTAGTTATTTGTGTTCTTGCTTGTGTTTATTTTCGCTTTAAAATACAAGTGTTAGAGACTTTCTATTAGAGTGTTTGTGATTACATAAACATTACTAACGATCCAAGAGTGCTCAAAGATCTATCAAGGTCTTAAGGTTCAACAAGTGGTATCAAAGCCTCGGGAGAGTCTCTGTGATACTAAGAACATCTTTTCTTTTACACCCTCTCAATCAAAACAACCAAAGCAATGCCTGGATCAGACGATGGATCAGAAGTTAACAACAACAACAACAACAACCAAAACACCACATCTATGCAACAACTCACTCTCACCAACAGCAATGCAAAGTTTCCTTACCTTAAGAAGGAAGAATATGAATTATGGGCGATGAAGATGCAGAACTGGATCACCAATATTGATTGGAATCTTTGGGAAATTGTCCGTAAAGGAAACAGTTTGAAGAAGCACGTCAAAGATGCTGATGGTGTTGTTACTATTCTTCCTCCTAAATCTCCTGAAGAGGTTCTTGCAGTACAAAGAGAAAATAAGGTGAGAACCATTCTTCTTCAAGCTATTCCAGATGATCACATGGGAGACTTTCACTACATGGAAGAAGCAAAAGATATCTGGATGGCAATCAAGGCTAGGTTTGGTGGGAACGATGAGTCAAGAAGGATGAGGAAGTCAATGTTGAAACAGCAGTTTCAAGAGTTCCAAATAACTGAAGAGGAAGGCATTGATTATACTGAAGTATTTGCTCCTGTAGCTAGGGTTGAGGCCATCAGAATCTTCTTGGCCTATGCATCTTATATGGGTTTTATGGTTTATCAGATGGATGTCAAAGGTGCTTTTCTATATGGAGAAATTGATGAGGAGGTTTATGTATCTCAACCCAAAGGTTTTGAAGACCCAGACAATCCAAAGCATGTTTACAGGGTTGTCAAAGCTCTCTATGGCCTACATCAGGCACCAAGAGCTTGGTATGCTAGGCTTTCAGCATTTCTGCTGAAGCATGGATACAGAAGAGGTGCTATAGACAAAACACTCTTCATTAAGAAGAATTCCAGGGACATCATACTTGTACAAGTTTATGTGGATGACATTATCTTTGGCTCCACTAAAGAAGCATGGTGCAGGGAGTTTGAGGAATTAATGAAGGGAGAGTTTCAGATGAGTGCTATGGGGGAGCTCACTTTCTTTCTGGGTTTACAAGTTCAGCAGAAACAAGATGGTATCTTTATAAGTCAGGATAAATATGTGAAAGATATCTTGAAGAAGTTTGATATGGAAAATGTCAGAACTGCCACTACACCTTATGAAGCTCCAAAACCAAAGAACAATCTTGAACCAGATCCTGCAGTGAATGTTCACCTATATAGATCCATGATTGGTTCTTTGATGTATTTGACAGCTTCAAGGCCTGACATTACATTTGCTGTGAGTGCTTGTTCTAGACATCAGGTCACTCCACTTACTTCCCATTTGAATACAGTCAAAAAGATCTTCAAGTACCTCAAAGGCCAACCTAACTTAGGTCTTTGGTACCCAAAAGAGTCTCCTTTTAAGTTGGAAGCATATAGTGATAGTGATTATGCTGGTGCAAATCTGGATAGGAGATCCACAACTGGAGGTTGCCAATTTCTTGGAAGAAGATTGATTTCTTGGCAATGCAAGAAACAAACCATTGTTGCTACCTCATCTACTGAAGCAGAGTATGTTGCTGCTGCTAATTGTTGTGGACAGGTTCTTTGGATTCAAAATCAATTGTTGGATTATGGGTTTAATTTTATGAACACCACAATCTTTATTGATAATCAAAGTACCATATGCATAGTTAAAAATCCGGTTTTTCATAATAGAACTAAGCATATTGAAATAAGGCACCATTTTATAAGAGATGCATATGAAAAACATTTGATAAAAGTGGTTAAGATTCACACAGATGATAATGTGGCAGATTTATTGACTAAGGCCTTTGATGGACCTAGGTTTCAACACTTAGTTGTCCATATTGGGATGGTTAACCCTTAAATGCAAAGTTTGAGGGGAGGCATAGGCCTCAGGGGAGGCATATGCCTCAGGGGAGGATTGTTGTTGTAAAATTTGTAATATTTTGTATATTATGTTTACTAACATTCTAACCAGCTAATGTACTTTAAGTTTTGTTTGGTTTGGTTTGTTTCTATGTGTCTGTTTTGCAGAATTCCTTGATGTGTAGTTGCTGATCCTTAGTTGAGGTTAATCAAGATTACTTAAATGGGACATGGTCATTGTTTCTACTGAATGGAAGTGCTGAAGAACAATACAAGTGCAAATCATTGCAAAATAAAGGGCAAGTTGTTCATTCATTCAAAGAAGTTACATTTCACAAACAACTTCAATTTCAACAAGACCAATCCTATACAAGATAACCTACACAGACTCTAGTTACTATCATCTATTGCTGCACCAGGAAGACTAACAGACATGATTGAAGATGCTGAAGAACCTAGTTTTATATCTTTGGTCCTTGGCAACATCTCATCATCACCTACTCCATTTTACCCTTTCCCTTTCCAGTCACCTCTGCACCCTTGCCCTTTCCTGTGTCTCTATGGTATGAAACACCAGTCCTTGGAGCAGGAAGACCAATAACCACCTCCCTTGTCACTGGGAGTGGTGGATTTCTGGTGTGTGGCCTTGGTTGGGGTTGTGAAGGTTGGGGATTCTCTTCCCTGGTTGGTGCTGCTTCCCTCTCCTCTTCCTCTCTTACCAATCTATTGAAGATTGGCTCAAGACGCTCTGTGAAGTCATCAGAGCCCCTAGGTGAATCATTTGGATCCACCACACTATCATCTTCCGAAGAAGGGAGAAAAGGGGACTTCAAAGTACGAGGCTCATCTTGGTAGGGATATCGAAATAAAGGAAGACTATCCTCAGATGATGATGATGATGATGGAGTTTTGGGTGGATTGTTGGGTCTGCTTGATGAGCCCACATCATGCCTTCTCTTGCGGGCTTGTTCTTTGGTAATACCATACCTTCTATGGGAAGGTTGTGTGGATGATTGAGGAATGTTATCTCCTGAGTCTGCTGATGACTCAGAAGTAAGATCGACTACTTCGGGTTGGTTGTTCATAGTGTTAATGAGTGATCTTGGTTGAATGAAGGTTTGATGGTAAATTAGGGTTAAGTGATTTGTGCGAATTGTGATTTGGGGTTATTTTATAGGCGAAGTCAAGTGTTAATGGTAATTAATGCGAGTTGGGTGGCAAAGTAAAACTCAAGATCTTTACTGAAGATATTATTACTCTTGAGTTGTTTCTGCTGATTGATTTCTCACTTCAGCAGATTGACCGTCATTTCTGCTGAAGGGTTGATTTTGAATGGTGAAAGTTACTTTACACGTCAGATATGGTCAATAATTAGTTCCGATAAATTTTGACCATAATTGGGTAACTTCTATTTATAACCTACTCATATAATCTTTGCCCAAAACAACTTATTCCCTCTTCAAGCAATCTAAACCTATTCTCCATTCACTTGATTCATACCATATCTCTCATAATTTCTTCAATGGAGGCCCTACAATTTAAGAAGGATCACAATAAAGTTGCTTTTCTAGGAAAAGCGAAGGGACATGAAATGTATGACCCTATGGTTGATTTCTTGAAGCGTTCCAAGATTCATTTTGCTTTGACTCATTATCCGGATGTAGTACACGAATCTTTGGTGAAGCAATTTTGGGCATCTGCTGAGAAACGTTCTGATACAGAGATTGTTGCAAAGATTGATGGAGCAGAGTATGTTGTGACTGAAGCTTTGATTAGGGAAAGATTACAACTGGATGATGAAGATGGTGTCTATCACACCAACACTGAAGAGATTCTTGCTGGGCTGAGAGCTGCTGGTTATCAAAGTTTGGATACTATTATGTGGCTGAAGAACAAGTTTTGTCCCAAGTGGAGATTTTTGGTGCACACATTGCTTCAGTGCATCAGCAACAAGTCTGGAGGATGGGATCAATTCTCTACCCAATTGGGTTGTGGTATAGTATGTTTGTCACAGGGTTTAACTTATAATTTTTCTAAGTTTATTTTTGATAATATGGTAGAAAATATTCAAAAGAAAAAGCATAAGTTTCTAATGTACCCTAGGTTTCTACAGATAATTTTAGACATAAATACCCAAGATAGAGGCCATTATCCCATAGGAGCCCTTAGTGCTAAGTTGTTTGCTTCCATGAAAACTCATTATGTTGGGGAACATCACCCTCTGCTACCAGCTATGTTGCCACATGGCAATGATGATGCTGATGAGGGTAATGCTGCTGATGCTTCACCATCTCCCAATGCTGCTGATGATGGTACTCCATCAATCCCAAGCAATACTGCTGATGGTAATCCATCAGTAGAAAGGGATGAGGGACCATCCATAACTGCTGAAGCACCCAGTGTTTCTACTGACCAACCTACACCTTCACCTGTACATGTTTCACCCAGTCCTATTCCAACACAAACTCATGAAGCTCCTGAAGAGCTTGTTCCTGAGGTTGAGGAGACAATTCAGTCTCATGATACTCATGTGCCTACACCTCTTGCAGATGAGACTATCCACACCTCTTTAAGACTGTCCACACCTAGCCCTTTTAGAGACCCAATAGATGAAAGCACTCCTACTTTTGAGAATATACATGTTTCTTCTGAAAGGCCCAATGAAGCTCCTTTTACCACTGAGACATCTGCTGGTGGAGCTGAGGACCCTATTACTCTCACTTCTCTGTATAATTTGCTCAACAGGAATAATCAAGAAATTGAGAAGTTGAAGAAGGAGCTTGCAGATACTAAATCCTCACTTGGTGATGAGATTGTAGTGTTGAGAAAGAGGGTTCAGGATTTAGAAGATCAACTTGGGCAGAAAAAGAAAAGGAAGTTTGTGTTTGCCTCTGATGAAGAGCAGGAGGATAGTTATTTGGATCATCTTGATTTATTGGCTGAAGCTGCTCAGCAGACTTATACTTCTTCACCTAAAGCTGCTGAATCCTCACAACAAAAGGATCAGATCAAGTTCTACAGAAAGAGAAGAAGACAGTATTTGAGCAAGGAATCTACAATGCCCAGTTTGAATGTTGCTCAAGAACATGTTGATGGTGATCATGTGGCTTCTGCTGATGTTACATCTTCTAAAGTTTCTGCTGAAGTGTTTGTTGCTGGGAGATCCTTTGCCTTGGATACTACTGCTGAAGTTTCTACTTCACATGTTGAATCTTCAACTCAACATGTTTCTGCTGATGCTTCTATTGGAGTTTCTTCTGAAGATATTGACAGAGTTCCTAGTGTTGATACTTCTGGAAATGAGCAAAGAATGATGGTTGATGAAGATCTTGGTACAGATCTTGTGAGTGAAAAAGAAAGGAAGGAGCAAGCTAGACTGGTTAAAGAGTATGAAGATATGATGAAGAGTCAAGCTCTAGCACAAAGGATGACAGCTCAATTTACTTCAGATTTGCCTCCTGAAAGGCAAAGAGAGCTAGATGAGCAATCAGTTCATTTTACTGATGCACAATGGGATTCTTATACTCAACAAGCTGCTTCCAATCCTACTTTGGCCCAAAGCATCTTAGGAGCTAATTTTGATAGCAACAACTTTGCTGCACAAATGGTAGCTCTTGGTCAACAGAGGAAGAAGGCTGCAGCAGAAAGGAGAAAGGCACTTGCTACACAGAAGGCCAAAGCTAAGAGAGCTAAACCTCAGACTGAGGCACAAACCAAGAATTATATGAGGAATGTGGTTTATCATCAATATACTTCTGTATATAACTCTGCTTTGTCCAAAAAGCAAGTATGGGCCTTATCAGATTCTGATTTGCATCAAACATATAATCAAATTATGAAGGCTATTCACTCATCTCAAATTCCATTGAAGAGGCCTAGTGCAAGTATAGATGCTTCTGAAGCTAAAAGAACCAAAACAGCTGAGCTTGGTACTTCATCTTCTGGTGATAAAGACCAAGTACTTCCTCAAGCTGTTTCTGCTGAGGCAACTGCTGAAGGCAATCAATCTGCTGACACCTCTACTAAGGCTGCTAACATTCCTTCTTCTGCATCTGCTGAACAAGAGGAATCACTTATCTCCAACTACAATGCAGATTTGGTGAGGAAAGCTGAACTAGAAGCTGCTGAGGCTAGAAAGGTCAGAGAAGATACTGAGAAGTTGCTTGCAGAAGGTGGTTCTATTCCCTCTGATAATGTTAGTCCTTTGAGGATATATATACCTGGGAGAAGAAAGAAAAGGATGGCACACAGCAGACAAATTGCTATCAGAAGATCTGTGAGGTTAGCTAGAGAGCAGATTTCTAGAGCACATAAGTCTAAAAAGGAGAGTTCTTCTAAGCATATAGATCTCAATGCTGCTGATTCAACCTTTATTAAAGTGGGTTCTTCTGAGACATTTCCTGAAGGTTCTTACAATGTGTTGGTCAAATGGACATTGACAGATGGGCAGATAAACACCATTTATAGGCAAGATCAATCTTATATGGAGTTTACTTTCTTGCAAGAAATTCTTCACTTGGTGGATAGGCAAGACTTGCATACTCTCTATGGAATGGTCACAGAGTACTATGCTTCTCATACTCCACAGGGGGCTGGTTTGTACTTACTGGGAGATCTGCAAGTTCTGTTTGATTCTCACTCACCTAATGGAAAAGGCTACTCACTTTGGGAGAATTCACACACATGGGAGGTTGATACTTGGAGGTTTTACCCTATGCCTAATGTGCATGTTGTTGAAACAAAGTCTGGCATTAGGGTGTGTATGTTTTCGGATCAGCATTATCCTTGGTCTATTAATCTGCTGAAACATATGCTTAGAAGCAAATTGGAAGTTCCTCCTGATCCAGTGGCTAATGATGAGACTCATGCTGCACAATTGGTTGGGTTAATCAAGTCCAAGCTTATGCAACACCAAGCTTCTACTTGATTCTGGTATTATGTATTATTTTTGTATCTTATCTTTCTTTATTTCATTTATTTCTTATTTCATTCTTATTTCTTAGTTAAAAAAACAAAAAAAAAAAAAAAAAAAAAAAAAACAAAACAAAAAAAACTTGTATCTTTGTGTACTAACTTTTCTGCAAGTTTGTTGTATCTAACTCTGTTGATGGTTATCAACTCACCAGATGTGACTTGTGTCCATCAAAGAGTTGGCTAGTCCAAAGGGTACAGCTTTGGTAAAGACACATCAAATCTGTTGATAGCTGTAATAGCTTGCTCAAAGCTATAGGGTAATTCAACTCACCCATGGTTTATTCCTGAGAGTTGAAATGGTTTTCAATTCACCATGGATGTAACCCTTTCTGGGATCCAAAGAATTGGCTAGTCCACAAAAGTATGGTTTGTGGTAAAGACATTTGATATCCATATTTGGTATTCAATTCACCAAGGTTCAGTTGAAACCAAAGAATTGGCTAGTCCTGAGCAAACGGCTACAGGTAAAGACATCTCAAATCCGTTTATAGTTGCTGATTTGCTAATAAATCAGATGGTTATCAGTGTACCATAGTTTTCGAACTTAAACATTTGGCTACTCCAGTAGTGATGGCTATTAGTAAAGAGACATCAAATCCATTATTTTCAATGATTCACCTCTCACAGGAGTTAACACACCTGGATGTGATGAGAATAGTATGAAACTCATATGTTTTGATGTACAAATTGTCATTTGTTGCTGCAAAGACCTGAAGTTTCTAGTTTTGCCAATCATAGGGATGTGGTTCATTTGATTCTTTGCTGATGATGTTCGAAGTCAATCCTCTTATTCTGAAGTGTTAAAGATCTATCAAGAATCTTGAACTTAACCATGTCAAATTCAAGATTAGGGGAGGATTGTTGGGAATTCTGCTAAGGAAGAATTCTGCTGATGGTTACTGCTGACGGATTCTGCTGAAGGCTTATGGATTCTGCTGAAGCATAGTTTCTGCCGAAGTATTATTTAGAGTATTTAGTTTCTGCGGATATAGATATTCCGTATACTTATTATAGTTTGTTATTCTTGAGGATATGCATGAGTTTTATTAGGAATGTATTGTGCATATCTTATTTAGTTTTTAGAATATACGTCTCTTGTGAAACGGTTTAGGGTTCCTTGTCTATAAAAGGAACGCGTCTTTATGTATTATGTACGAGTTTAGAAAAACAACTTTAGTATTAATCAAAGATCCATAGAGGATCAAAGTGTTCTTAGTTATTTGTGTTTCTGCTTGTGTTTATTTCCGCTTTAAAATACAAGTGTTAGAGACTTTCTATTAGAGTGTTTGTGATTACATAAACATTACTAACGATCCAAGAGTGCTCAAAGATCTATCAAGGTCTTAAGTTTCAACACTTTTGGCTCTTACAACATTTATGAATTGGATATGGACACATGGCTTGTATTGTGTCAGGAGCGTTTAAGTGTTTGAAAACTTGTGTGTATTTTATCTTTAGGTATTCAAATGGGTTGAAGGGTTTAATTCTTAGAACACCCTGATTCTCGAATATTTGAACGTGTAATGTACTAAGATGGAAATTCAATCCTCAGGATATTTTCGTTTATACACTTGTTTTGTTTAATGTTTAATTTTCATGCAAAAGGAATTGTACTAAATTGGGGAGGATTGTTGGAAATTTAGTTCAATTGAGGGATATGATCATACTTGGAAATGGGTTTGGAGGTACGGAGTGTACACCCATTAAGTCCCTGATTACCCTGACTCTAATAGTGGTTGGGAGTAACTCATCAGAAGGTTCAATCCTTCAGAGAGTTACTACTGCTAGTTTTAAGTTAGTACTGTTGGAGCAGAGTTATTACTGCTAGTACTATGTTAGTACTGTTGGAGCAGAGTTACTACTGCTAGTACTAAGTTAGTACTGCTGAAGCAAGTTACTACTGTTAGTACTAAGTTAGTACTGCTGGAATGAGTATGTAACTATTTTGACATATTCAAGTGACATTTAAAATTGCCTTTATGACCACGTTTAATTGGTCATGTAACCACCATTTGCTATAATGGGGATAATTATGAGGCGATTAATGGGTCGATTAATCCTCACAATTTCATTTGATTAGCTATGAGTATTTTCCTATAAATTGGAAATCAATTATGCATGAGGTAGAAAAAAAAATAGAAAACATAAACACTTGGATGCGCAAGGGTTATTGATTTGTGCCTAATTCAATAACAAACATTTGGTTTTATCCCAAGTAGATATTCGTGATACCCAGATAATAGGGTCGAATAGTTTACTTTGGAAAGTGATAACACGATTTCAAGTGATATCCGGTAACCATTTATTAGTACGTAGTTAGGTCATTGATTATCTTCACCCTATTCGGGGCTAACCACATCCAACATTCACTTGGTTTGATGCTAAAAAAGTTCTTTACATACCTGTCATATCCATAGTAGCTTGCTAATGGGTCTCTCATACTTGGGGTTGGTGTTCTGGCCAGGGTGTGTCTCAGCAAACGTATATCTCATGTTGTGTGGTGCATGAATGCACGATTCATTAGATACGGAAGCATAAACTTGGGACCTGTTTTCACTTTTTATTTATAGTACCGTGTGGTATTATATTCCTGTATCTGCTTAGTTATGTTGTAACAGATTAATATATGGCTGCAGTGGTTGTTCAATTCAAGTATGATTTCATCTCAGGTCCACATTTTGAACCAAAATAGATATGACCACACAATAGACAGTAATTGACTAATGGCCACTTGCAAAAATACTAATATTACTTAACTGGATGATTGTCGATACAGAACTTCTGAATACGGACTTGAGATTTCACCATTTGACATGCTAATAAACCTAGTTGAAGCGCTCATGTTGAAACATTTGCGTTTTTGCCTCGTGGTTCTTGTGCTAATTAAGTAAATGGTATTTCTTAGTAGTTAAATGAGTTCTGTTCATACTTCAGACTAATAGCTATTTTGCAAACTAATAATTGAGAAATCTTGACATACTTGGTCAAATATGATGAAGTCGGCAACGATGGAGAATAAGTACATCCCAGTAAATATTATAGTGACACAGTTTGACCACTTATCTTTTTACTCGTAAATACTTTAGTGTATCACTCCCAAGATTAACTTTCAAAATTTTGATAAAAGTGACAACATTTTTAGGACATCGGAGAAATTTGACTTGGTTACCGGGTCAAAATGATAAAATACGGAGTAACATTTTGACACATCATTATGTTGACTTTTAATTTTTGTTGTTGACTTGGTGTTTGAAAACAGTTGACTTTGTGTTTGAAAAAAGAGCAGATAATTTTATGATCTAGACGCACTCAAATTCTATAGCATATACGCTATAGAGGTATGACCAGAGGCGGAGCCATAAAGTTATGGTCGATGGAACAAACTTTAATAATGTTTAGTATCTTACATGGTTTGCTGTGAGACAAATTACAAAAATAACTACATATTTTAAAAGATTTACTTTCATTAGGGGGCACGTGCCCATCTTGCCCCCCTCTTCCACCTCTGGGTATGACTATCTAAATATTACGTCTTATATGTCCTGCTCGATCCATATTAGATGTTGTTGTTGTTGAGTGCACCCAAAAAGTCTAATGTATTCTTAGATATTTTACAATCAAAACTGTATTCCTTTAAAAAAAAAAAAAAAAAAAATTAGGTCAACTAATAAACAACAAAAATAACATCTTTGAATCTACATATCATAAAAGAAGCTAAATAAAGAAAGAATTTTAGTAAAAGATGCTAAAGAGATAGGATTCGAATCACTAATACTTGGTCAGGACATAAAGCCAATGTGTGATAAATAACCACTGTACATATTCTAATATGTCGTCACTATTTTATAACATGCCTATTATACGATTTAACTTGCACCATGTACATCAAACATTGCTGTCAAACATGTACTGGAGACAATTAACTCCTTTCTGAAGACACATTATAGCCATATATTAACAGAACAATGCATCTGCAAAACCTACCCATGAAGTTATGCTTGACCACCAGGTAAATAAGCCAAAACGAAACTGTAAGGCCTTTTTCGCTAAGTTAAAAAAAGAGTCGCCTAAACTATGCCAATTGTGTCATGGCAAGCAACTTTCAGATGAAGTATACCACATTAAAGCCAGAACTTGGAACATACTTTTATATCAATCATATGAAGTCTTTTATATCGGAACTCCAGTAACATGTAACATAATTCAATTACTCCGTATTAGACAAGAGGGGCAAAAACAGTTGTTAGATAAAAACAATCAGAACTTCAAAGCTATAACTTGATTAAGTTCCCATGTGAAAAGTGAAAACACAAAATCATATTAAATCCATGATTAAACTGCTTTTTATTCATCCATTAACATACCGTTGGTACTGTTAAAACTGAAATATATAGTTAATAACAAGGTAACATACAGCCTATAACGAAAAATGCTTATACAGGGCTACTGATTCTCAATATCTAAACACAAAAAATGAATCAAATTTCACACACGGATATAGTGCTACCTATATTTCAACTATGACTATATATAACAAACTATATAACTTCAAAATTTCATAAACTCAAGTCCTAGACACCTGAAATGGTGAAGGCAATAGGGTACTGATGTACTTGATTCATTGCGGCAGCTGTACTTCTTTCTGCTTCCAAACTATCTTCTACAGAAAAACATGAACTTACGTCGTGCTCATCTTCCGACAAATAATAAAAGCCATCTGAAAACAATGACAGACTAATCTCATCATCATCATAATCATCATCGTTTTCAAACATTACTGACGAGGTAATGGCGTTTATGTCCAAAACCTTACTCGATTCCTCAACTTTACTATCATCATCTTCTTCGTCGTCATCAACCCCTTCTAAGAATGGATGAGCTAATAGCATCTCAGTAGTCCATCTAAACATAGCTTTCCTCGAGAAACACCCCTTTAAAAAACTCTTCACCTCTCTAGACAACGTACTAGGAATCAAAGGCACTTCATTACTTTCCCCAATTCTAGCCAAAACCTCGGCACAATTCGTTTCTAGCATCGAACCCCAAGGAGGATTCCCCGTTAACATCTCTAGCACAATACACCCAAACGCCCAAATATCAGAAGGAGCTTCTTGAACACCATCAATCACAACTTCAGGCGAAAAATACATAGGCGTCCCTCTCCAATACGTATCCGATTTACTTTTCTTACTCTGCTTCGCTCTTTTCGCTAATCCCAAATCACCAATTTTAGCACTAAACTTATCACCACCAACAGAATTACAACCAACAAGCAATATATTTCTCAGGTTTTAAATCACAATGAACATAACCACAATTATGAATATGACACAACCCTTTTAAAATCGATCTAGCGTAACGCTTAACATCAAATTCGTGCAATCCATTACCATTAGACTCCTTGATAACCTCAGCTAGGGTTCCACCAGAACCATACTCCAATAACAAATTATAAACCATCTGGTTATTATTTTCACCATTTGTTATCTCTTCACCATAACATTTGATCACATTTCGACACCCGCGAATATTATCCAATATTTCCTTTTCCTTTTGTATGGAACCTGAAACAGAGACTTCTGCAGATTTAACAGCCATAATCCTAGGATAAGAACTATATCTAGATTTAGGCTTTTTAAGGTTTGCTAGAAAAACAGAACCATAACAACCTTTGCCAATCAAACAACCTCGGAACCAAGACATTCCATCTCCATAGTTAATACTATGTTCTTGTTCTTGTTTCTTTCTTTTTTTGTTGTTACTCATTATTATGCTCATCTTCTTGTTTATATATAAATTTTGCTAATGAACAAAATTTTTGCTAAGAATTTGGGTATGAAATAATTAGGGTAAGAGGGTTATGAATGAGGTGAAAGATGGAAAGAAAAATGAAATGAAATGAAAGTATATATATTTAGGGTTTATTGTTATTATTATTATTATTGTTTATAGATATAATACAGTAAATTGTTTTGTGCTAAAAATTTGGCATGTGGGGGGATTGGTAAACAGGCAGCCGCGTTTTCTTTCAACTTGAAAAAGGTACGACACATGTATTTTTGTTTTGTTTTTTTTAACGGAATAACTGTCACACATTGTTTTAAAAGTTAAAATTACTGCTCTCTCCATCCCATATTATTAGAAACATGAAAAAAAGTTTTAAGTTAATTAGTTAAAGATAAAATTGTAATGCAAAAAGTAACAAAGAGAAAGTTGTAATAATAACGTCTTTCTTAAACTGTGTAATTTTTGTCTGTGAACAATTATTTTATGACAGAATTAATATTCTTTTTGCAACTTTCCTTTAAATGCATATGAAAATGTTGCTGTGTTTAAGGTAAAATGTACTTGTTTCATTTGTTTTAGTTTGACTAAAATATGTTTAAATCATTAATGGAACACAAGCTACATTGATTATTACAACAAACTAGCCATTATTTGTGATAAAAAGTAGTATGAAGTTTCTAAATTAATGTCACATGTTTTGAAGCATTAAATGAAGAGAAATTATCTACGGAGTATATGTTAGTTGATGTTAATAGTCTTTTAAATTGTAGAAGTTTAACAAACTTATTACTCCCTCCGTCTTAAAATAATTGTTCATATTTCCTTTTTAAGATGTCTCAAAATAATTGTCCATTTTTCTTTTTAAGTAAAAATTAGAGAATTTAGTAAAGGAATATTCTGTTTGAGTGGTTGAAAATTAAAATAGCCCCACTTTTATTAAACTATGTGATTTCTCTCTCATGACAATAATTTTAGGACGGGAGGAGTATATTTTTTGGGCTTTGCTAACAACAGTTATAAGGGCATCCATTATAGCGGTTTATGAAAAGGTTTATAATATAATGAAGAGGTTTAGAAACTTGTAAACCATAGCGGGATCTATTTCAAGCCTATGTGTCATAAAAAGGTCTAAGATGTTGAACTTTTTCATAATTTAATCTCTTTGATTATGTGAGATGTTTATAGAACTTGAAAAGGTTTGTACATAGTGGAGAAATGTTTAATAAACAAAAAGGTTTATAATTTAATGTCATAATACAAGTTTAAACCTTTTAAAAGGTTTAACATGGTGGATGGCCTAAGAGCACAAGGTATCATCACTAGCCATTGGTGTGCTACATCAGCGCCACATCATCCTCTCCCAATAACACACCAATAACTGAAACACCCCTCCTTCATAACACATCAATAACATGTTATTAGGTCCCACTTTTTTTTTAATTTATTTTATTTAAAAACAAACACATTTTATTAAACATAAAATTAAAATTACAATACAAATAAAAAAATTTGACATTTAAGTTGAGCCAGAATATTTTGCTCGGATAGCGTTTTTGAATTTTGAATTATAAACAAATACGATTTATAAAACAAATGCATTTTATTCAATACATGTCATTCAAATAGTTCATTAAACTTTGTTTCATAATTCAGATGATTCAACAACCCCAAATTCCAACATAAATAATTCATGTTCTGCTTTTTCTTTCAAACGAGTCTCTTCCCACTCTTTCTCAAGCCTTGCTTCTTCTTCTTGACGCCTTGCTTCTTCATCTAACACTTCATTTAATGCCTATTAATCTCGCATAAGTTGATATAGTTGTTTCTCAATAAATCCGTGCTCATCAACTAGTTCCTCTGCTGGTGGAAATGAAGAAATAGGAGACATGGTTTGGTGCGTTGCTTGTTGTGATGAAGAAACACTCATAGTGTTTTCATTATGCATCCAACGGATTTTGTGACTTTGTTATCTTGTATTTGCGACACATCTCACCAACGTTTTCTTAATCTCTTAATCTTTCCAACCTTCCTCGTGCAAAAATTTGTCAATGACAGCACATCTTTCAGGCGAAATGGCATTGCAATTCGTGTATTGTTTCCTCAAATCCTCTTTCAAGATTCTTGCGTTGCTAAACATCTCAGATACCTAGTAAACTTTTTCCTTAAGAATGTTATCGCCATCAATCAGTTTCTGAACGCCATCATTGATTTCTTCGACAGTGTGTGGGAGATTACAAGCCATGGTTTTTGGAAAGAAAAAATGTATTGAAATTGTGATTTGGGTTAAACGTATATAATTTGTTTAGTTAAAAATGGGGTATTTATAGGTGAAAAGGGGTGTTTTAAAAAATATAGTTGTTTTTTTTCAAGTTTGATTTAAAAAAAAAAAAAAAAAAAAAAAAAAAAAAAAAAAAAAAAAAAGTCACTTTTTTCAAATTTGGCGTGAGCCATTCGAACGGCTGAAATACGTTTGGCATGCGAATGGCGTGTAGACTGGTATGGCATTTGGCGCGCCATCGGTAGCAAAATGGTGCATTTGGTGAGCTAAAGGCAACGATACCGTGTGCTCTAAGGGTTATGGTTAAGCAAATAATTTTCATTACAATACCGCCCATGAATGATTATGGTTGGATGATAATCTCGAAAAATGTAAAGACAATCCCATAAAAAGTGAATACGCAATTGACACTTGATTGTGATTGATCGAGTTATATTCTTAAAAATAATTGTAATAAAATAAAGTCTTTTAACCACAACTTTTAGAGTTGTCGTTGACAAAACCCTTATTTCATATAGACATAAAGTTATTTAAAAGACCAGATGTGTTTATCTAATGCTTCAAAACATGACAAAAGTTTGAAAAAAGTTAGAAACTATTCTTTTACTCTCTGTCCCAAAATATAAATTTATTTTTCTATTTTTTATTGTCCTAAAATGCTTGTTCATTTTCTTATTTCAACCATCAAAACACACTTTATTGAAGAGAGAAGATATTTGATTGCCGAATAGATTAGTTAGTTGGAATTTATTAAAGTTTGTGCAAATTAAAAATGGATTTTAATTTGAGCCGGAGAGAGTAATAGGTGTTGTTGGGGCCATGTATATCAAAATCTTTTATTAAAAAAATATGTGGTTTTAACTTTTTTATAGAAACAGAAACGAAAAAGAAATGCCAAGAGCAATAGACAAAATGTAAGTAGTTCATTAGAAACGGCAGTTAGTTATCCATATTGTATAAAGAATACGAGTAATAAACTATAGTTTTATGTTCACTTTGACATCTGAAAAATAAAGAGAGGTGAAGGGAAAATAAACAATTATAATACGGAAGTGTTGCTTAAACAGAAATCAACTAGTTGGTCAAAAAAGGTTTTCACTCGAAAGTGTGTCCTTTTAAAAACAATTTAATCTCACGTATTATAGTTTCTTGGCATATGCATATACCATTTTGTAAAATAAGAACTGTAATGATATTTGCCATATGCTCTTATCGATCGTAATCATTTTGTTTGTTGGTCAAAAGATAAGGAAAACATTTCAACGGTATTGTTGCTAATATATATACGAAGTATTCTAAAAGCTTGTTTATTAATTACGTAGTACGTATTAGATTAAAGAACCCAGACAACGTAGTTCGAAGTACTCTTGACTAGTTGGTAGTTGCATAGAAAAAAATAATCAGCAATTTAAACGTTTCTTATTTTGCTAAGTCCAAATAATAATACATTAGCAAAGCTGTGCATAGTTGACCAAATAATTGAATTAGCATCTAGTTGCAAGGTGTTGACTGCAAACTTAGTTGGAAGTTTAGGCATGTTTTTTATAATGCTAAACGAACAATCATATTCCTTTCGTTCTAAAATATGCAAGTGTTTTATAAAAGTTCCTTCTGGATGCGAACAGAATTTTAAGTTTCAAATGCAAGTATTAGATTTAGGGTCTTTCCTTGTTAGTTAAATTTTTTTATTAAGTCATCTTTAATCAGAAGATGACTTAATGTAGACAAGCTCAGTTTTATTACTTAATATTTTCAGTCATCTTTCTCTATTAAGTCACAAACAAACAATTTTCATATGACTTAATTAATTCAATTTTTTTTCATATTAAGTCAATTAAGTCGAAATCAAACACTCCCTTAGATTGTGTTTCTTTCCTTTTTTAAACACAAGATTGAGTGTTGTTCAAAAATGAGAAAGTTGTATAACTCCAAAGTGGATAAATCGAGAGATTATGTTGATTATCTATAGAACAAATTAAATGAGTTCGACAATCCATTGCAATAAAACTAAACAAACAAATCAAAATTATTTATCTCAATCTTTTGCACATGTAATTGATATCAATAAATTAATAATTAAGGATTTGTAAAACATTTAACGTCCTAAAAAGACAATACTTACAACTTCAAGCCGCAACAAAAGTGAATACTGAGTAAGTAGATTTTGTTAATACATCTGATCTTCCGATTATATTTATGAGTGTTGATATATAAGGGTAAGTTTGGTTTGTAGAATGTTTTTGAAAGAATTGTAAACTTTAAAAAGAATTGTAATTTGAATGAATCGTAATTCAAAGAATGGAATTGCAATTAATTGTAATTAATAAAATCTGTCATTATATTTGGTTGATTTGTAATGTAATGTAATTCAGAAAAACATTAATAATAATAATGTAATGCAAATGGAGGACTACACTTCGGACTGGCTTAGGGTAGTTCCGATATTAGGGTTGGGACAAACTATGAACGTTAGGACCTATCATTGCGTGTTATGTTATCGGCTTGGTGTCCCCCTATTTTCTGTTCAGATGCCGTGCTCAGCCTGTTCCAGGGTCTTTGCTGGTGATATTTATGGGGACCATGCTGTATCTTGTGCTGGTATTATTGGTATTAAACATCGGCATAATGTGGTACGTGATGTTCTTGCGGACATTTGTTCTCGATCTGGGGTTTCGGCTCGTAAAGAGGTTGACATTGGACTTTGTGGTGAAAGGGACAAATCTTTACGTCCTGCTGATGTGTTGCTCTACTCGTGGGATGGAGGACTTGATGTATGTATTGATTTGACTGGGTCATCGCCCTTGACGCAAACTGGTATGGTTGATTTCGTGCCAGGCCGTGTGGTGATTGAGGCTGCACAACGTAAACGCGTCAAGTATGAGGCTAAATGCGCAGGTATGGGATATGGGTTCCTCCCCTTCTCTTTCTCTTCTTTTGGGGAACTTGAAAAGGACGCTGTGACTTTATTGAAGCGTATTCGAAAGTTTTCGATTACTCAAGACACTGGAGCACGTGCTGCTGCTCATAGTTTTAGTAGGATTAGCTTTTCTATAGCTAGAGGAGTGGAAGCCCAATTAGTATCTCGGCTCCCTACTAACTTCTTGTAAATCCTACATGTTTCTAATAAAGTGATGATAATAATAAAAAATAAATAAAAAATAAATAATAATAATAATAATAATAATAATAATAATAATAATAATTAAAATAATCCTTTTTAAAATATAATAATAAATAAAAATCATAAATTTAATATAAAAATAATTATATATTTAGATATTTATATAAAAGTAATAATATAAAACTAATAATATAAAACTAATTATTATAATTGTTATTTATTTTTTTAGAATTAAATAATATATTAATAATAATTAATAATAACGGTAAAAGATAAATACTGATATTTAACTGGTAAAATCTGAATTACAACGTAATTCAACACATTCCATCAAGGTTGTAATCCAATTATATTTTCTGACAAACCAAACATCAAATGTAATGTAATTTGAATTAAAATTCCATCCATTCTGCCAACAAAACAGGATTGTAATTGTTGGGTCATGAAAAACCCAAGAATACTTAAAACATGATTTGGACACAAATTAACTAAGTGTTAACTTAAACCGAGAACAATTCAAGTCACTGAGAGAACAGCCTCTCAGTGAGTCATCTTCAGGATGCTTAAGGCGAATTCAAATAGAAGGATTCACTACGCAGGAAGGCGGTACTCCCTGAAGTAGCACTTAAGCCAAAGAAGAAGATGATGGTTCAGTGAGTGTTGGACAAGAACTCACTGAACCCTAGTCTCCTCAACAACAATGAAGTAATTATGAATGATAACTGAGAAGCGTATCCTGAAGAACTAAGTGCCTGAGAAGAAAGGCAGAGATATCTATGAAGGATTTAAGATAAGATCAAATCTTATCTTGTCAGGAAGAAATCATTCCTAAGACGGCTTAAAGTCTTGGAGTGTCAGACCAACCACTCCTAAAGACTTGATAGGTCATTTCTATTGGTTCTTGGAAATGACAATTACTGTTGTAATTGTCAGACACGCTTGCTCAACAACTTGTAATATTTTAATTACTTTTACTCAGATTACTTGTGTATAAATAGATTGAGAAGGAGAGAAGTTGTGTGTGTTTTGTACAATTAAAGCTTAGACTTTTGCAAAACAACTTCTCTCCTACAAAGAGTAACGCATCCCTGAGATAGCTCAGTGAGGTCGCATTGTTACCACTCAAGCAAAACTTGAGTTTAGATAGGAGACACCACCATACCTTGTCTATTCAATCCCAAGTATTTGTTCCGCAAAACACTTGGGTATAGATTCTTTGATTCATTTCTAATAAGAATTTAAACGTTGAAAATTACCTTGAGTTTTTATATTCACGTTTTATAACTGTTAGAATTAATCATAACATTGTATTAGTCATTAACACAAATAGATTAACTTTCTAGTTAACTCTAAGTGTGTAAAGGGACCAACAAGTGGTATCAGAGCCTCTGGTTTATAAAATATTTTTTAAACTAACCAAGAGTGCTCTAGGTTTTTAAAACCAAGATCCTACTATGGCTGATATCAATGTACCCCAGCTAGTCGACAAAAAGGGTGGCAGCTACTCCGCTGTTGCACCCAGACTTGAAGCTAGGAAATTTAGCAAATGGAAGAAGCGTATGATTTGCTATCTTACCGATATGGAACCCTACTACATCACCTGTATCAGGGATGGCCCATTTGTCCCTAGGACAGCCGCAGGGCTAAACAAGCCTGAGGCCCAATGGACCATTGATGAGAGGAGGGTGGTCAATCAAGACCAACGCCTGAAAAGCATCCTTATATCATGTCTTCCTGACGATATAATGGAATCAGTCATCAACTGTCTAACAGCCAAGCAAACTTGGGATGACTTGGTAAACAGCTTTGAGGGTCCCTCAGATACCAAGGAAAATAGGGTCATGGACCTTAAACTCTGAGTATAATACTTTCAGGGCAAAAGACTCTGAAAGTCTCTCGCAGACCTACACCAGATACAAGACTTTGATAAATGAATTATCAAATTATGGTGTTGTACTGTCTAAGCATGAGACAAATGTTGGCTTTGTCAACAGTCTCCCTGAGAAGTGGCTCAACTTCTCACAAGGCCTGAGGAATGCTAACCACATTCAGACCCTTGAGCTCCCTGAAGTTTATGGGAAGTTTGTCTATGAAGACAACTTGATCTCAAGGAGATACTCTGACTCAAAAGCTCTTGAGTCCAAAAAGGCCTTAACCTCCACACCCATATCAACTGCTTTCTATTCTAATGGTGTTGTGCAGGATACTCAAGAGGATTCTGAAGAAGAAATTGATGAAAGGACTGGTGAGGAGTACCTGAACGACCTGAACTTGGAATTCCAAGAAAGGGCACTCCTTGCTAGTTCTAGACGTTTCATCAAAAGAAATCAGTCCAACTTTACAAAACCAAAAGCAAATGAGACCACTGAATGCTTTAAATGTGGTAAAAAGGGTCATTTTGCTAAGGACTGTTATTCTAAAACTATCTCAGAACCTTCTTACAAATTCTCAGGAACTAGCAAGTTTCAACCTAAAATGTTTCAGTCCACCCAACAATTTCAAAACAAGGGTCAAAAGGATTTTGAAACAAAATATAGGAAAATCAAAGCTAAACTTGCACTTCTTGAAACTAACCCCATATTGTCTCAGGATGCTCAAACATCTAAACCTATTTAGACAAAGAACAAGGTTTTAATAGCTGAAGCATATGATTGGGATGAAGAAGAGGCTTCCTCAGATGAGGAAATAAGAGTTAGTGCACTGATGGCACTTTCTGAAGAGGATCAGGTGGCTATGGGAAAAAGCCATGCTAGGAATGGAGAGTGGGTCAACATCACCATGAAGAAGGTAAATACTTTACTTTCTATGGATGATGATTCTGATTGGCAGTCTTACATGAATTATATTTGTATTGATCTAAATTTTGTTGAGGAACAAAGGCTTAACCTGTTTTCAAAATATAACAATTTTGTGTCAGAGTTGAATAAATGTAGAGATGAACTGCTTGTACTAAAGCAAGCCAAACTAGAAACAATAACTCTACAAATTCAGAACACTGAGATTTTGAAACAAAACCAAGCCCTTCAAACAGAACTTAACAAAGAAAAGGCTGTCATCCAAAGCTGGACCAAGAAGAACCCCAAAGTTTTTGACACTGTGGGATTAATCTCTTAGAAAACCATTGGAGTTGACCCTCTTGTGGTTGATCCAAATGTGTGTCACAATGAACTAAACTTTGTTCCAGTTGGCATATCTTTTGAGCAAGAAATGCTTCCCAAGTCTAATGACTGGATTGTCAGGGACAACCCAGTCAGTAAGTTACCAAACTTTGAGACTGGAAAGATCTTGCTTCCTGAAAGTCAGGCCTTGAAAAATATGCTTGGACTTACTGAACAACTCAGTAAGCTCGAACTCACTGAACAACTCAATACTGAGTCTGTGAATGAGTCAGAATCAGAATCATACCCACCACTTCCTCCACTGAATACCCTTCAGGGTGCTGCACCTAACTTAGGCCTCCCACCAATGGTCTTCTCACCACACTCTCCAAAGGAGAGATCAGGAAAGGGAACAACCATCCTGAAAAGACCAACCCTTGATGTCTCAGTAAATACTGATGACTCATCAACTTCAGTCCCTTCTGAAGTATCAACCCAAAGCCCTGATTCAAAATTTGATCAGTTGGCTGAAATGGTCAGGAAGCTGGGTGAGAAGATTGCATCTTCTGAGAAACCTTCTCAATCCAAGAAGGAACAAAAACCAACTTCCTCAAAGACCAAACTCAAACCCACAAAACCCCTGAAAAAATGTGAACTATGCAACTATACAAATCAACTCACTGATGATTGCTATAGAGTCCTTTATTGCATGATTTGCAAAAAGGAAGATCACAGGACCTCTGATCATAAACAATGCTCAGTCATGTCAAACTTTTCAGGACTTAAGGCTCAGTGCCTGAACTACCCTTCTGATTCTAAGCAGAAACAGAAGCAAAAGGCCAAGCCTTTTCCACCTTGCCCTTTATGTGGATTCAATGACCATCTTCCTGAGGATTGTCAAAAAGACAAATACTGTGAATCTAGTGGAAGTTCCACTAAGAAATCCTCAGGAAAAGAGAAGGTCATTCAGTCAAGAAGAGGAATGAATAAACAATCCTCTCAGACTGCTGAGGCTACCCCTGCGACTAAATGCAAAACATGTGGAAGCTCAGTCCACTCAACCACTGACCATGAATCAGTTAATACTTTCATAAAGACCTACAATACCAAACCCTCCATGAAATGGAGTCCTAGAAAGAACTGACCCAGTTTACTATTTGTGCAGAAGCATGCTAGGGATCCTATTTGGCATCTAGACAGTGGATGTTCAAGAAGCATGACTGGTGTTAAGGAGTGTCTGCACAAATATGTGGAAGAACCAGGACCCAAAGTCATATTTGCAGATAATTCATCATGTCTCACTGAGGGTTATGGTTCTGTTAACTGCAATGGTATTGTCTTTACTAGGATAGCTTATGTAAATGGTCTTAAGTACAATCTGATCAGTGTCAGTCAACTATGTGATGCAAAATACATAGTTCAATTTGATGATAAGCAAGGAACCATCTTCAATGCAAATAAAGAAATTGTCCTCATTGCACCAAGAAGACAAGATGTTTATGTATTAGACATGTCCAGTCTAACTCAGGATGGAACTTGTCTCTTTGCTAAGGCCACTGATACACTCAACTGGCTTTGGCATAAGAGACTCACCCACCTGAACTTTAAAAACATAAACAATCTTGTAAAACAAAACAAGGTCCTTGGCTTACCATCACTTGTGTTTTCAAAGGATAAACCATGCTCAGCTTGTGAAAAAGGTAAACATCACAGAGCATCCTTTAAAACTAAAACCAACTTTTCCATCAGGAACTGCCTACATCTTCTCCATATGGATCTATTTGGACCTATCAGTCCAAGGTCTACTAACCATGAGAAGTATACTCTGGTCATAGTGGATGAATACTCTAGATACACTTGGGTATTCTTCCTGATCAAAAAGAGTCAGGCAGCTGAAACAATCATGTCCTTTGTCAGGAACATTGAAAATCAAAATTACATTAAGGTCAAACAGATTAGAACTGACAATGGGACTGAGTTCAAAAATTTGAACTTGAATGTTTCTGTGATGAGAAAGGTATTTCCCAAAACTTTTCCTCTCCATACACACCTGAACAAAATGGTGTTGCTGAAAGGAAAAATAGAACACTCATTGAAGCTGCTAGGACAATGCTATGTGGATCAGTCCTTTCCAACCATTTTTGGACTGATGTAGTCAAAACTGCCTGTTATACACAAAACAGATCCATAATTGTCAAGAGACATGGGAAAACCCCATATGAGTTATTCAAAGGAAGAATCCCTGACATCAGCTACTTTCATGTCTTTGGGTGTCCTGTGTTTATTCATAATCACAAGGATCACCTAGGGAAATTTGATGCAAAAGCTGATGATGGATACTTCCGGGGATACTCACTTGTCTCAAAAGCCTTCAGAGTGTTCAACACAAGGAGACAGCATACTGAGGAAACATTTCATGTTACCTTTGATGAGAGTACTGATGCAATCAGGTTCTCAACTGCCTCAGTAGAAGAGATAGGAATTGATAATTCTTCAAGATATCCTCCTGATGAATATCTTCCTGAAAACAATCCTTCTACTCAGTATCAAAATGATGCTAACCTCTCCTATTACATAATCCCTCACAACCTACCTAACCCAACCATCACTGAGTTTGTTGAGGCACATGCAAACACTGATGAAATCAATCAGTCTGTTCAAAATACTCAAGAACCAAATAATCTCAATGATCTGGTAGACACTCAAGATCCAATCAATGATCATGTGTCTTCTCCAGAACCAACCCCTCTACCCAATCAGGCCTCCACAAGTTCAAATCAGTATCCAGGACCTCAGGAAAGTTGGACTAGGTCTCAGGACATTGAACTTGTCAATATTATTGGAGAGCCTACTGAAGGCATGCTCACCAGGAGCATGGCTGCTAGTCTAAGAGCAGCCTCAGCCAATGAATGCCTATTTGTGGACTTCATTTCCACAATTGAACCCAAAAGTGTTAAAGAAGCACTTACACATTCAAGTTGGGTTCAGGCCATGCATGATGAACTGGAACAATTTGACAAAAACAAGGTAATGACCTTGGTCAAATGTCCTAAGAATGTCTCAGTCATTGGCATGAAATGGGTATTCAAAAACAAAACTGATGAAAATGGCATAGTCATTAAAAACAAAGCCAGACTTGTAGCCAAAGGCTATAATCAACAAGAAGGCATTGACTATGAAGAAACATTTGCACCAGTAGCAAGGATGGAAGCCATCAGGATCTTCCTTGCTTTTGCTACATACATGAACTTCAGAGTATACCAAATGGATGTTTAAAAGTGCATTCTTAAATGGTTCACTGAAAGAAGAAGTTTATGTTCAGCAACCTCCTGGATTTGAAAGCCATGAGTCTCCTGATCATGTCTGTAAGCTTAACAAAACCCTTTATGGACTAAAGCAAGCTCCCAGGGCATGGTATGAGACTCTCTCAGCCTTCTTAATCCAAAACAAATTTGTCAGAGGCAAGATAGACAACACATTGTTTATCTATAAGACAAATAATGATGTCATACTAGTACAAGTGTATGTTGATGACATCATCTTTGGCTCAACAAGTTTCAAACTTTGCAAACAATTTGAAAAACTAATGGCAAAGAAGTTTGAAATGAGAATGATGGGAGAACTGACATACTTCCTTGGTCTACAGATCAAGCAGACTGATAGAGGAACCACTATCTGTCAAGAGAAGTATGTAAAGAATCTACTGAAGAAGTATGATCTCAGTGACTGTGCCTCAGTCAAAACTCCCATGGTCCCCCCAAACAACCTTGGTCCTGATCTCACTGGTAAACCAGTTAATCAAACTCTCTTTAGAGGAATGATAGGATCACTGATGTATCTACTTGCATCAAGGCCTGATATCCAATTCTCAGTATGTCTATGTGCCAGATATCAATCTGACCCAAGAGAATCTCATATCACTGTTGTGAAAAGGATATTCAGTACCTGAAGGGCACTCCTAACCTTGGATTATACTATCCAAAGTGCTCAGGACTTGATCTTAAAGGATACTCAGACTCTGACTATGCAGGATGCAACATGGACAGAAAAAGCACCTCAGGCTCTTACCAAATACTTGGTGGGAAACTAGTCTGTTGGAGTGCTAAGAAGCAACAATCAGTTGCCTTATCCTCAGCAGATGCTAAATATGTTGCAGCAGCTAGTTGTTGTGCAAATGTACTCTGGATGAAAAGTCAACTCAGTGACTATGGAATTCAGTATAAGATGGTACCCATCTTTTGTGATAACACAAGTGCAATTGCAATCTCAAACAACCATGTTCTTCATCAGAGAACAAAACACATTGATATCAGATATCATTTCATCAGGGACCATGTCATAAATGGTGACATTGAATTACACTTCATCCCTACTGAATATCAGTTAGCTGATATCTTCACCAAACCTTTGGATGAACCAACTTTCACAAGGCTGAAAGCTGAATTAGGAATGTTGGATATAGAGAATCAGTCCACTGATTGAATCCTACCAACTGAAGTGTAAATTCTTAAAACCTCAGGTCCCTGACTCAATGTGTACATCAGTGAAAACAACTCACTGAATCCTCAACCTCAGGAACTAAACCCAAGTTCCTGAAATCTTTTGGGTTAAGGAACTAAACCCAAGTTCCTGAATCCTTGTAGCTCAGGAATCATTCCATATTCCTGAATCATCAGTGACTAATCCCAAGTCCCTGAAAAACCATCACTGAATGAAAAGTCATTCAGGGCCCTGAAAAGAGACATTAAATACTGACTTAAATGCTCTAAGTATCTAGTTAGTAAATGTCCGAGGTTGGTAACTGAACTCATATTTAATTCAAGAATATTTTTTCTTTTTGCCTTTCTGGCTTCCACCTCTGGGCCACCACATTCTCACTTGGCATTAAATGCCTCTCCAATCACATTACAAATATGTGATGACTCATCTCTGCAAATTACACTTTTGCAGAACTGCTCAACTGTTCACTTCGACTGTTGCGCCAAACCAGGAAAGTGGAGTGTTGGCATTAAATGCGGATCCCAAAACATATTATTCAAAACAATTTCCAATAATTCTTTTTGAATAAATTAAGATCGCTCAAATGTCTAAAACACCCCCATCTCCACTTCCCTATAAATAACCCAACCAAAAGAAACACACACACGTTTTTATAGAACTTAAGCAAAACTCTGCCATTTTAATTCTCAAAAACAAATTGTGTGTGTATTCTTAAGCTTTAGAAACCCAGAAACCTTAGTCAAACCCAGACTTACCCACAATGGCTTCTTCTAGAGCTAAGCATACGCCCCCAATGTGGAATTCCTCACTGGGGACGTTGACCTAACAAAGAACAATGTGGTAGGAAATTTCTCCTATCCACAAAACTATCCAGCCTACAAGAACGTTATGAAATTTCTTCGTAATTGTTTTCTTGCAAAGGCTTTCACCCACACCCCCTCAGTCATCTACCATGACTTTTTGAGGGAATTCTGGTGCACGGCTGTGGCTACCAGCCCCAAAGACACCAAAGAGTCAATCATCACCTTCACGGTGATGAATGGGAGCAGAACCCTCTCCTTTGACTACTCAACCTTCATCAAAGCCACAGGCCTTGACTTTGCTGAAGCGTTTGCACCCAACCCTACTGATCAGGACATAAAGAATGAACTGATCTTTCTTGCTCCCCATGAGCCCAGACGTCCTACAACGTCTGCGGGAGGCTTATTGGAGAAGGCTCCAGTAGTCAAAACATGGTTCCATCCTATCTGGAGGATACTGATGACATTTTTCATTCAGGTCCTGGGTGGAAATAAATCCTCTATGGAACAATTGAACTCATCACAACAATTGATGCTGTTCAGTCTCCTTGAGGGTACAAAAATTGACATCGGAGGAATAATCTTCCGAGACCTTGTTGCTAAGCTCTCAGGAAAACATAGGCAAAGGCATATGTCCTACCCTAGATTTGTTTCCTGTGTGCTTCAGGACCTACTTGGTTCTGAATACGTGAGGCCTGATGCAGAAGGTACGAAGCCTGACGTCCTGCACAAGTCAAACTTCACTAGTAGCATCAGTGAGGTTACAAATATTGCCTTGACTGAATACATGCAATCAGTCATTCAGGGTAAGGACGCTGTCTCACCAGTTCCTTCACCGACTAAAAAGGTGAAGAAGACAAAGAAGGGTCAGTCCAGCCAGGTGGTTAGACCCAAGCCACTCGCCACTGAGACTGATCCTCAAAACCAACTAAACCTTAAAAAGAGGTTGAAAAAGGCCGAGACCTCTGAGACACCCATTTCTGAGACCCTCTTTACCTCAAAACAAAGGCCAACGGAGGTCACTGAGCAATCATCCTCAGTGACCTCGGGCATACCCTTTCCACATGGTTCAACTGACATAAACAAGTCAGAGGGATCAGGAAACATTCCCCCCTCACATCCCGATGAAGGTACTGATAAATCACAATCAGTGCCCAAGGGAGGAAAGGGTCCTGAATCCTCGGTAGGGCAGCACCACCCTACTGGGAAGAGGACCCACACCCCCTCACATCCCGATGAAGGAACTGTCAAAAAACAATCAGTTCCCAAGGGAGGAAATGGTTCTAAATCCTCGGTAAGGCAGCACTACCTTACTGAGAAGGGGACCACAAACATTCACATCCCGTTAACGTTCCTGAGCAATCACCCTCAGGATCTCAGGAGAAAAGGACCCTAAATCCCCAAAAGGACAACACAATCCTGATGGGAAGGGGGTCCACCAACTTTCACAATCAGTACCTAGTGATACCACTGAAAAACACCCATCAGTGGTTGAAGGTGCTAAGGGGGACAAAGACTCAGAGGGAAAGAAACAACCCGCTGATACGGAACCCATAAACCCTCAGGCGGTCCTATTCTCTCAGGAACTGCCCCCAAAAGCCATGCTGGTGTTACCCCAGTTATTATGGCTAGTCAGGCTGAGCAAACCCACTCAGTTATTATGACAACGGGGTCAGGACCTGACTAAACCAAAGGCGAGTCTTTTTATAAAGAGGAGCCGGTTGAATTTTTAGGTATTGAGTCCATGGGGGACTTTCAGACTTTTATTGAGTCTGATGAAGAGCTCAAGGAAGAGAGTGAAGAGGAAATTTTTGAGGCAGGTGAAGATATGGAAACTGATGTACAACCTGAACAATCACATCAGTCATCTCCACGTCAAAGTGAAGAGTCAGGTTCTCAATCTTCTGATTCTTCTGATACTGGGGACATCCTCCAAAAGTATGATGACTCTCTTCCCCTCACTGAAAGAAAATTGGTCAAATTCCTACTCAAGACCAATAGAGCTCTTTACACTGGTCTCACTGAAGAGATGTTCGATCATCACACTGAAGCTGCTGTTCACTATGCCAACCTGAAGGCAGATGTTGAAAGTTTTCATGATGATGTGATCGAGATACATTCTGACACCAATAACTCCCTGACAGCTATTGATCTTCATTTCCAGAAGTTCAATCTTACCCTTGAAGGCATCACCAAAAGCCTTGGAACTATTCAAACAGCTGTCAAGGATGACCCCGCACTCAACAAGAAGGTCCTTCAGGCTGCTGAGACTTACCAGAAGCAATCAGCTGAATTCAGTGATCTTCTCAGCTTACTGAAGGATTCTAAGATTCAGGGTCTTACCTCTTCATTGGACTCAATCAGGACTTCTTTGGGTCTTCAGGAAAAATATCTGGGTACTTGGGCACAATCTTCAACATCTTTGGCATGGTCTCTTGGGTCAAGGATGTCAGGCATCGAAGCTTCTCAGGCATCTCTGGCGGATCAGATCTCAACTCTTCAGAAAGACACCTCGGACATCAAATCAATGATGACTGAGATCTATCAGGCTTTCAAGGGTCCTGCTGCTCTAGTGGCTCCAACTCTTGCTATCACCATGGCTCAAGCAACAGTTGAGGGGGAGAAAGATACTGGAGTCCCTGAAGCTTCCACCCAGAAACCTCCTTCTCCTACTTCTCACACTGAAGGGGAGATTCCTGAAGCTTCTTCCACCCATCAAGAAAAAGGCAAAGGCATCCTCACTGATCCTGAGCCTCAACCAGCACCAATCATGGTAGCAAAGGATCCTGAATCACCACCCAGGATCCCGTATGACATTGATGGAGTTCTCCACCACTTCTCAGCTGATGAACTCAGTGCTTACCTAGAGGAAGAGGAAGCAAAGAAGAAGTTAAAGGAGGAAGAAAAGGTGAGCAAGCCTGCCATTATTAAGGTTGTTCATGAAGAGGCTGAGAAGATTGGTCTTGAGGCTAAGGATCTCTCAGGAAGAGAGGGTGGTATGACCTTTGTAAAGGCTCAGACTAAGGAGATGATCACTCTCAGGAAGAAAAGGGAGGAAAGGAATAAAAGGGCTGAAGAGATCAGGCAGAACAGGATTAAGAAATATCAGTGGTATATGACTAACAGGTTGAAGCCAGAACCAATCACTGATGTTCATATTCATCGAAACACCAATCCTGCCTCAGTTACTGTCTACAGAGGTGCTGACATGAGAAACTTTGATGTTCATACCCCATTCAGATTCGCAGACTTTGGGATCACAGAATTGGATGAGTTGGGTCCATTAATTGCAAAGAAATCAAATGTTGTGGTCCCTAGCCTGTTGAAGTCCTTGAGTCTGAGGTACGAAAGATTGGCAGCTGCACCTCAGGAACTTGGCACTCCATCTCTTCTTCTTAATTCAGCACAACCAGCTCCCTCTCAGTCTTCTTCAAGGAAAAGAAAGAAGATAGAAGCTGAGCCTGAGATCAAGGTTCCTGGTCTTGACTGCAATAGGGCTCTCCCTGAAGGTGTTCCTTTCAGGAACAATATGGTCATTGAACAACCTGAAAGAGGTTTGTTCTTCATTGATGAGTTCAGAGACAAAGCCTTCCAAAGGTGGAGTGATATCGACTTATCAAGGATCAAAGCTATGCTTGGCTTTCTAATGATGGCCTCTCCACTCAAGAGTCCTGAAAATGTGAAGTTTTGTCAAGATCTGAAAAAGAAAATCAATGAGCAGAATCTCAACCAAGGAGATAATAAACAGATCATCATAACAGAATGGATAGCAACTGAATCATAACAAAGGATAATATAACGGAATTCATGGCAAGCTCATATCAAAGGATCATATCGTATCAAAGCAAACGAATCAAATCAAAGATCGAAAAGTCATGAGATCAGAACCCTTACTGAGAAAGGGTGGAATATCTGTACCTTATGCAAATCAGCTAAATCAAAATAAGAAAGCACCGGAATTAGGAAATCACTCCTTCTTCACCGAACCTATACAAATTAACGATCACGTATTACTTATAAGCTCATTTTATAAATTTACCACTTAATGTTATTAAGGTTTCCCATTTATGGTTTCTTTCCATTTTTAGAAACTTTCTATTTTTAGTAACTTGCTATATTTAGTAAGGCCTATTTTTAGAAAGTTTCCCGAAATAGTAATTTAATACTTTAGGGTTATAATTGACAATTTATAATATTTTAGGGTTAAAATGACAATTATAATAGTTTAGGGTTAATTATGCCAATTTAATCACTTCAAGACTTTATATGATAAATATTGTAGTTTAGGTTTTATTTTCACAACTTTTAATAATTTAGAGTTTAAATATCATTTTATTTAAGTTCAAGGCTTACTTTGTAAATTACCTATTCTATGTGAATTCTTATACGTGTGGGTTTAAATTACTACATACCCTTTCTTTTATTTTTTTCATGCAATACCACACTGACCATTTCGACACCAAAGTCTCCTATTCTTGACCCTTTTAACGACACAACTCTTGTTACTTCTTTTTGCCCACTTTACCCGACGCCAACCCACACACAGTTCCATTTTTAACGTGCCCCAAAACTGCCCCAACACCACTCATCTTTGAACCACATTCGACCCAACACACTCTCCAATTCACATGCAACTCGACCTGTTTATCGCCTCACATTTGACACCAACACTACACCATAACGACCCAAACCTTTGTCCATTTTACCCGACATTATCACACACACTCGACTCTATTTCCTTGCCCATATGTCGTGATTACAATTCACCCAACATCTCCATTGTCGACCCATACTAACCGCCACCTACACACACCCCACGACCACATGAAATCACACATTTGAACCTCCATAACCAGCCCTACTCGACCACCCATGGAACTCAAACCATAGTCCTAACCGACACCTACAATGACCAGACCTTAACTCATATCTCCCTTGTTTCCAGCCCTCGACATAACACACTTATAACTACTTTATTCGACACATAAAATCACATCATTCTGACACCACCTTCACAGCCACACACCACACATGAGACTAACACATACGACCCACAATAGACCCATATTAAACCACATGAAATAACACCATATTAACACACACATACAAGCACAGACCCTACACACATCAGACCCTATTTACCCGCCTACACCACACACAACTACACTACATTTATTCGACTACAAACAAACCCATATACAGCCCTCGTTTTTATAGCTCATCGATACCTTAACACCCACATGACACATCCTAAGACAACTCCATTCGACCCAATAGATACACCTATTTGACAGCCCACAACACCACATTCGAGACCCTTTTTAGACCAATAATAACAATACAACATGCGTGCAATTCACCTTGTTTGTACGTATGATATTTCAATTTACATGACCTTATATTCAAACATTCAGTCCCTGATCTCCTACACAATATAAATTCACACATGTGTTCATATTACTAAATTTAAATAGCCGCAATACTTATATATACCAACATGTTTTATGACCTTATTTCATGCAACGCTATATCAGATCCAATAAGGTATTAAACGATCTCTAGATCATCATTCTATGAAATCAAGTTCATTATTTTATGTGACTTATTAACGTTTACAATCATTCTATTTTCATGCGATTTGAAGAGATGAAAACGAGAGGAGAAAGAAAATGATACCTCAAGAACGAATGTATGGAAAGAATAAGAACAAGAAGACCCAAGCACACAACCCTGATCAAACCAAAACTACCCTCGATAGGTCTGCTATACTCCACGACCGAAGCTACACTTCGTACGCCTTCATGGAACCACCTTGCTACTCGATGAAGGATGAACAACAACTACTTGTTGCCTCCTGAATTTCTTTAGGGTTTTGTGAGTTTTGTTTTGTTGCGTATCTTTTTCGGTTGAGACGATAAGAGAGTGAGAGGGAGAGATATAAGGGGAATTAATTCAGTGGCATGCAAAAGTATGAGTTCCAATGTAGCATTGGATGAAGGAAAAGTAAGCGTGTGATATAAGGGAAAGTATGAGTTCCAATGTAGCATGAGATGAAGGAAAAGTAAGCACACTTTAGTTTATTCAATTCAATGTGAGCATGGGTTCTTGGGTATTTTATTTATTGGAAAAGAGTGGTTGGGAACTTTGAGATGGGGAACATATAGAATATAACAGCCGCTTATGGGATAAAGGTGACCAAGATTATCTATTCAAATTTAAATGGTGCTCTAGACTTTCTATTTATTATAAGTAGTGTATAATAGTTTACTCATTATGGAAATATAAGTTCGTGTGATATTGATGCTTTTCCCATGTATGCATGTCAATTTTTATAGTACTTATGTCATGCGAGTTTATATTTTGTAAATCTCATGCTGTAGTCCATATTTAATTTACCTATGTTCAAGATTAAAAGTTAACTTAGTAACGGATTTTAGAATTCACGTTTTAGGTTATTATACCTTATTTACATTCTAGTACATTCAGTATGAGTAGAAGTCATTAGCTCACTCATAACTGATCAAAACACTTAGGAATAATTTATATCCAAATAGGGGGAGATTGTTGGGTCATGAAAAACCCAAGAATACTTAAAACATGATTTGGACACAAATTAACTAAGTGTTAACTTAAACCAAGAACAATTCAAGTCACTGAGAGAACAACCTCTCAGTGAGTCATCTTCAGGATGCTTAAAGCGAATTCAAATAGAAGGATTCACTACGCAGGAAGGCGGTACTCCCTGAAGTAGCACTTAAGCCAAAGAAGAAGATGATGGTTCAGTGAGTGTTGGACAAGAACTCACTGAACCCCAGTCTCCTCAACAACAATGAAGTAATTATGAATGATAACTGAGAAGCGTGTCCTGAAGAACTAAGTGCCTGAGAAGAAAGGCAGAAATATCTAGGAAGGATTTAAGATAAGATCAAATCTTATCTTGTCAGGAAGAAATCCTTCCTAAGACGGCTTAAAGTCTTGGAGTGTCAGACCAACCACTCCTAAAGACTTAATAGGCCATTTCTATTGGTTCTTGTAAATGACAATTACTGTTGTAATGGTCAGACACGCTTGCTCAACAACTTGTAATATTTTAATTACTTTTACTCAGATTACTTGTGTATAAATAGATTGAGAAGGAGAGAAGTTGTGTGTGTTTTGTACAATTAAAGCTTAGACTTTTGCAAAACAACTTCTCTCCTACAAAGAGTAACGCATCCCTGAGATAGCTCAGTGAGGTCGCATTGTTACCACTCAAGCAAAACTTGAGTTTAGATAGGAGACACCACCATACCTTGTCTATTCAATCCCAAGTGTTTGTTCCGCAAAACACTTGGGTATAGATTCTTTGATTCATTTCTAATAAAAATTTAAATGTTGAAAATTACCTTGAGTTTTTATATTCACGTTTTATAACTGTTAGAATTAATCATAACATTGTATTAGTCATTAACACAAATAGATTAACTTTCTAGTTAACTCTAAGTGTGTAAAGAGACCAACAGTAATGTAACTCAGATTACAATTACAACAGATTACATCGAATTCCTGCGAACCAAACGAGCCCTAAGTCTAACAATAAGACCTAACAATAAAGAGTAAAATGCAAAAAATGTCCCTGAACTTTGCCAAAACTGCGAAAGATGTCCTCGAAAAAAATCTGCAAATAATGTCCGTAATGTTTCAATTTTCTGCAAGTTGTGTCCTTGCCGCGTTACTGTAGCTGCAAAAAAGGTTTTTTTTTTTTACTAACGGTCGTTAGTTTTGGCCATGTGAAATGACTATTTTACCCTCGCCTATTAAAGAGATTTTTTCGAGATTTTACAATTTTTTGCAGTTTACTATTTATTTTCTTTTTACACTTCCCATCACCACCACCCTCTACCACCACACAACGATCACCACCACCACCACCACCAACCTCTACCACCACTAATGTGGTGCGTATTATGCTCTAATTTTTATATCCACGGTGTGTCGTTGTGGTTTAGCAGTATTAATGCCTACTCAAGTTTTAAATTTATATTTAGCCGACTTATTAATAAAACACACACTTTAACGAGCAGTGTACCCGGTCAGTATGAATATAATGGTAAGTAGAGTGTCGATCACTAAGAGTGGAACGTATTATCTAGTTATTCTAATCAGTATTTTAATATCTTAAGTTAGCTATACAACCTAATCTAACGCAAAGGGGTTCAGCCTGAGAGACTGGCACGGTTTGGTTATGATAAAATAATAAACTAAACTAATGAGCACGAATCAGCGATTAGCACACACGTACACAGATAGATACTTGAGACAATAAGAAGACCTGTCCTGATAATTAAGTAGCTTGTCACTTGTTTTATTGCTAGTTTTATATGAAGTGTATAGTTCGATGCGACGCATCGAGAGTTAAACCTTTCTCGTTGGCTCTAATCTTATCGGCGAGTAAACCCTTAATGATCACTTATGTCTATCCCACTATCCTAGAATATTGAGCACTTGTGATGCCCACGTTTCGTATACGCTAGAACAGACAGGCGAGGAAGGGGCATGACGACCCAAACAATGCTCAGCTAGACACAGAGGTTATCAATGCACTAATAAAAGTCACCAAAGACATCAACATATAAACTTTAATTAATGGGAAAGCAATTTTAAGAGGTGCCCATGGTTTTCCGTAGTCACATGGAATCGGCCCATCAATCCTGATGAATTAAAGTGTACTAATACAATAAAACAAAACTACTTAATGAATTGAATACATGCAGGACCTTCTTACAGCTCTTGTATCTTCGTTTAGGGTGTGTCTTGTGCTGCTGACACGTCTGAATTCGGCCTTAGGGTTTTGTGGTCTTCGGTCTTCTTTTAAAACTAGGCTCTTGAAATTCGTCTGGCCTTGGGGTATTTATAGTTTCTGTCTGAGGGTTAGATGCGGCGCATAGAATAAGTAGATGCGGCGCATTGACTTAACTTCGCATGGGGTCCAAGATTAATATATTCAGGAATATTCGTAAACCGCCTTAAGATGCGGCGTAACTCCATTTATCTATGCGGCGCATGTCCTTCGCTGTCTTGGATCGTCACTTGTGAAATCTTGATAGTGATGCGCCGTATGTTAGAAGTAGGATGCGGCGTATCTGGAGCAGAATGATCTTGATCTTGTACATTTCAGTAGACTCTTAATATCTTGCTTGTTTTGCTCCATAATTAGTCCAAAATGGCCAAGTTTCACATAATACTTGTTTTTACCTGAGAATTACAAAAGTAAACATTAACGTATCAATTCTCACAGATAATATAATAAAACAAGTCAAATAAATAGAATAAATGATAATAATAAAATATACTTATTTGATTTCATCAAATATCCCCCCACTTGAACTTTACTTGTCCCCAAGTAAACCTTAGAATAAATCTTATGAAAATGTATCCTAAAAAATATTAGGATTTATTTTTATATTAAAGCATGTATTCGTTTTGTCATAATTGCACAACCAAACACTTAACGAATTAGAAGTAAAATAAAATATTTTGATAAAAGCAAATCTAATCGTTTAACTGTCCAGTCGTGACGAATATTCTATCATAAGCTTGGCAAGTATACGCATCTCCCCCACTAAAGCCAAGGAATAACAAGTCTAAAGCGGTAAAAAGGGTTTGTTGGTTAAGGGTTAATCATTCTTCTTAATCTCTATCGATCTCACATTCCAGAAAAGGCGACAAAATTACAAATACATGATAGAATCCACGACCACGATACTTGCAATTGCTCAAATCCTTAACTCGAATAGGCTAAAGATAGGACCAAGTAATCTTCACCAATAATATTATATCAAAAAGGGCGACAAAATCATAAATATATAGCCGAATCCACGACTACGATACTTAAGATTGCTCAAATCTCTAATCTCAATAAATCAAAGGTTTGGATAAAGAATGATATAGGGTATGGATAATATTTGGGATACAAATTGGTGTAAAATAAAAAATAAACAAAACAGATAAATTAAAATCCTAAGTGTGGTAAATCACTTTCCCAACCATCCCATGAATAAGACTCATATCATTGAATAACTCACGCTTTAACACTTGAAACACACGCTTTAGGTAGACACGAATTATACTCAACAAGATCTCAATCAAAGAATAACCTTAGTTGGCGTTCCCATAACGGCCAACTCCCATTCAATCCATAAATATAATATACAACAAATAGTGGTGATATCGCCCACTTAATACAAAACTTTACATAAGTTGGTTAAAACAAACATCCAACTTTTCTTTTTTCTTTTTCTTTTCTATTTTTTTTCCTTTTTTTTTTTTTTTTTTTTTTTTTTTTTTTAAACATCAACATATATGTGTAAAATTTCACAACTTTTCTATCACTATTTTTCCGGATAATTTTTTCCATACTTTTCGTACTTTCAGAAATAACTGTAATAGCGAAAGTAGTAAACACACGAAAAATAAACTCAAAGATATACAATATTTACTTTCATACTAATTGCATTGTGCAATTTCCTGACTCAACCAAAGATAATGAATTACGCACGCGAACACAGGTAATGTAAGGAAACACATTTTGCCTAAAGCAATTAACCAACCACGGATTTTAATCTACAGGGTAGGCTAAGGTGTAAGGGTGTAACGAAACATTATAACAAAGGTGTAAGAAACGAAAGGAATGGCTCTGAGTGTTTTTCTAGGGGTATCTTACTCTAAAAATGAGAGTAACAAAAGGTTTATACGGGGGTTAACTAACCAATGTAGTTAGTTAATATCACATAACATATATAGGCTTTTTGGGTGTAATCCTAGAAATTTACCAATTTAGACAAGTCATTCCAATTATATAGATAATACTTATTATGGTGGTCTCGAATAGTATACAAGCCAAGTTTTAAAGTTTACAAGTCACCGGCACACTCATAGATTTGTGAATTTTGAAAAGTTCACAATTTTTGGAAATAATGTTATGTGTGCAGCTATGTAATTTAGACTTTAAACAAAAACATGCTAAAAATTTTAAACTTTGATATATTAAGCGCATTTTTAGCATATTTTGAAAAAGTTTAGGACAAGTAAGTGTTCTAATTCTCCAATCCCCCCACTTAAGTTAAACAACGTCCTCGTTGTTTGTGTCAAAGATTAAAAACTGGAAAATAAAAGAATTAGAACAGAAAAACTCCCCTGAGATTTGCTCGGTATGATCCTCCATTATTCGTTTAAGAGCAAAAATCAACTTTCTTGTGGATGAGAATGTTTAAGCTTCAAAAATGATGTATCCACAGAAAATGAAGGAATCTATAATACCATTCAGACTTTAACACACCTGAGTTAAGAAGGTTCAAACTTGCATAATACATTAGTAGTTAGTAAAAATAAAACGTAAAAAATTAAAATGAAAATCATCAGGTCAGTCGATACGCCGTATCTTATGGAAGAAGATACGCCGTATCGAGCCTGGAATAAATACGAATCAGAATAGAAGATGCTTCGCATCCTTAACCAGGGATGCGCCGCATTAAATAAACTGACAGAAAGTTTTAAAGTTAAAAATAAAAATGCATAAAAATAAATAAGATATGACCAGTGCAGGCGATGCGTCGCATCTTAGGATGGAGATGCGCCGTATCTTCTGCGGGTCTGACAGACTCGACATAGAACAGAATGTAAAAATTTCTCCGGGTTGTCTCCCGGTCAGCACTTGTCTTTATTCCAGAGTCTTCAAGTTAGACTCACGTTCAGCTCTTTAATTTCGATCACTGAAAGAGTCGGAAGCATCGCGCTCCCTCATCGCCAGTCCAGTAATATTGAACACTCCTTGCTCGTCCTTAATTTCCACGCCGTTCTTCTTTAATATCTGTATAAACAAAGTTCTGTCCCTTTCGGGCAGAGATGACAAAATGATATACGGGAAATTCTTATTATTATATAGGCATAAATATGCAAGGTGAGGTGGTAGTTCAATAAACACATCATTATTCAAATTTGCATTCTCAACTATTCTCCTACGTTTGTTAATTACTTCGCAATCATACCACTCATCATCAGAATCATTAACAATATCGCGCCTAAGTTCGGTAGGTACATTAAGGTCAATAAATTCTTCGAAGTTCTCATGATTAGGATTAGTTGAGTTGTTTTGGATCAATGTTTCCCCCATAAGCCTAGCTTCTAGATCGAGGTCCATACGTTCTCTTAATCCTAGCACATAGATGCCTCTAATTATGCTTTTAGCAGGATTTTGGCACTTATAGACTAGTTTATTGTTCCCTACCTTTAATGAGATTTTTCTTTTAAACACATCAATCTTAGCATGGGCGGTAGACAAGAAAGGTCTTCCAAGGATTAAAGGAATCTTAACATCCTCGGGCATATCTAATATAACAAAGTCTACGGGGAAAACAAACTTCTCAATCTTAACTAGCACATTTTTAGCAATCCCTTCAGGTCGTTTTACTGTTTTATCAGCCAATTCAATAAGCAACTTAGTTGGTGCTAATTTTCCTAGTCCTAGGGTAGTGAATGTCTTAAGGGGCATAACACTAACGCTAGCTCCTGAGTCAGCTAACACATTATTGAAAGATATATCATTAATTGAACAAGGTAAAGTAAAACTTCCTGGGTCTTTTTCTTTATGAGGCAAGGCATGTAAGTCGGTTGCAGAGCTCTCTTCTTTCATTGTAGCCTTGATCTCCTCTTCAATCTTCGTCTTCTCTTTGAGTAATCTCCTTAAACTGATTGAAAAATTAAAGAAAAATTCGGGCTTTGCACTATCATTACCATTCATCAATCTTCTAGGAATGTTAGGCGTGACTTCTTCAGTGGTGCTTATGGCCTTGACATGATCTCTTGGGTTGGTTTCAGTTGAGCTAGGTAAACTTCCGTATCCCCTTTCTTGAAGAACTTTGCTCATTTTTCCAATTTGTTGTTCCAATGCTTTGATCGAAGCTCCTTGATTTCTTGTTATAGTATCCGTTGAAGCTCGGATTTCTTTGATCATAGCAGTGTTCTCTTCATGTCTTTTAGCAGCATCGGCCATAATTTGCTTTAAAGTGTCATCCAAAGTCTGCCTCCTTTCTTGATATGTGGGATTAAAGTTGTTCTTTTGATAGTATCCCGGAGTAGCTTCCCTAAATCTTCCTGAAGGTCGGAATGGTTGTCCAAATTGTGTGTAGTATGCTTCTTCAAACGTCTCACTTTCATTCTTATTAGGGCAATCTTTAGTGTAGTGAGGTCCTTCGCATTTTTCACATCCAACTTGGGCAGCATAAACTTTCTCATCAAGCTTCTTCATCTCTCTACTAATTTTATCCAATTGAGCTTGAATAGCAGCAAACCCGTCAAAATTAGTGCTGCTCTTAGATCTAGTAGAGGTTCCGTCGTGCCATTTTTGAGAATGATCAGCAGCTTCTTGGATAGCTTTTCTAACATTGGCTGCACTCATCTGAGGCACAGCTCCCTTAGCATCCAAGATTTGTCTAGTAGGCACGTCCAATCCTTGATAGAACAATATTATCTCCTGCATTGGACTTAGATAATGTTGAGGGCATTTCATCAATAGGTCTTTAAATCGTTCCCAGGCTTGATAAAGAGTTTCATCAGGCTCTTGCTTGAAACTGTTGATAGCCTCCATCTTTTTAGCAGTTTTAGCAGGTGGACAATATCTTTTCAGGAATTTGCTCTTCAAATCTTCTCATGTTGTGATTGAACTAGCAGGTTCATTCCTTAGCCACTTATTAGCAGCTCCTTTAAGCGATATTGGAAAGATCCTTAGCATAAGTTGATCGTCAGAGACTCCTTCTGTAGTAAACAAATCTGCTATCTCGAGGACTTTTTCAACATGTTCATTAGCATCTTCATGTTCTGTTCCACTGAAAGCATTTTCTCTTAGCTCCTTGAGAAACTGACCCTTCAACTCAAACTTTGACTTTTCATCAAACTTTGGTCTAGCAACTCCTGAACTGTAATCAGCACGGGTATTGTTCATGTATTCCTCCATAGTAGTGTTTTCCGCCATTGTTTCTGTTTCTTCTTCCTCTTTCTCTTCAGAAAAGTAATCAAGCTCGAATGAACTTGAGATATCAAAGCTTTTTGTGTTGAAAAGCCTTTTAAGCGAATGAAAGGCTCGTTCAGGATCTTCGAAAGGTATAATCAAGTTCTTAGTTGAACTCCTGGTCATGCACTTCCTGAAACTATCACAAAAGCATCAGTAGGGTATGTTCAAGAAAGTAATATATCAGAAAATTAACAACGAAAACGGAATACGAAAAATAAAAGTTACTGATATCTGCAAGCGATGCGCCGTATCCAAAAAGTTGGATACGCCGTATCTTATAATCGTTAAAATTTAATCAAACTTTTATTCAGAAAGCAGATACGCCGCTTAGAATTAGAATGCGCTGTATCAGTTTTTAAATTATCAAAAATCGATTATATTTATTACAATTAAATGCGTCGTATTAACAAAAGTTAATGCGCCGTATTTTCGTTACGTTTCAAAATTCAAGATTTTTGATTCAGAAGATGCGCCGTATCGACAAAAATCGATGCGTCGTATCTGTTTAAAATTCGAAAAAAAACTGTTTTTAATTTAAATAATAGATACGCCGTATCTGCAAAAACAGATGCGTCGTATGGCGTTATCGTTTAGAAAAATTTCTTATTAAAAACAGAATACGCCGTATCTTGGGGAAAGATGCGTCGTATCGAATTTATTAAACGCGTTGTATTTTATAAAAATTAAACGCAATACGCCGTATCTGTGAAAACAGATGCGCCGTATCGTTTGTATCAGCACAGTACAACGATAGCAGAATGTAGAAAAATACAGAAAAAATAAAAACAAAAATAAAAACAAACGAAAAGAAACAAAAATAAAGAAAATAAAAAACACACAAAAACAGAAAATATGCAAATAATACAATGCATGCAATTTAACTAATATACAACGGAGTTAGCGGTTAGAATTAAAACGAAAAACCTAATTAAAATACTAATCAAATTAACAGATAATAACAATTCACTCCCCGGCAGCGGCGCCAAAAACTTGATGTGTGCGTGTTATGCTCTAATTTTTATATCCACGGTGTGTCGTTGTGGTTTAGCAGTATTAATGCCTACTCAAGTTTTAAATTTATATTTAGCCGACTTATCAATAAAACACACACTTTAACGAGCAGTGTACCCGGTCAGTATGAATATAATGGTAAGTAGAGTGTCGATCACTAAGAGTGGAACGTATTATCTAGTTATTCTAATCAGTATTTTAATATCTTAAGTTAGCTATACAACCTAATCTAACGCAAGGGGGTTCAGCCTGAGAGACTGGCACGGTTTGGTTATGATAAAATAATAAACTAAACTAATGAGCACGAATCAGCGATTAGCACACACGTACACAGATAGATACTTGAGACAATAAGAAGACCTGTCCTGATAATTAAGTAGCTTGTCACTTGTTTTATTGCTAGTTTTATATGAAGTGTATAGTTCGATGCGACGCATCGAGAGTTAAACCTTTCTCGTTGGCTCTAATCTTATCGGCGAGTAAACCCTTAATGATTACTTATGTCTATCCCACTATCCTAGAATATTGAGCACTTGTGATGCCCACGTTTCGTATACGCTAGAACAGACAGGCGAGGAAGGGGCATGGCGACCCAAGCAATGCTCAGCTAGACACAGAGGTTATCAATGCACTAATAAAAGTCACCAAAGACATCAACATATAAACTTTAATTAATGGGAAAGCAATTTTAAGGGGTGCCCATGGTTTTCCGTAGTCACATGGAATCGGCCCATCAATCCTGATGAATTAAAGTGTACTAATACAATAAAACAAAACTACTTAATGAATTGAATACATGCAGGACCTTCTTACAGCTCTTGTATCTTCGTTTAGGGTGTGTCTTGTGCTGCTAACACGTCTGAATTCGGCCTTAGGGTTTTGTGGTCTTCGGTCTTCTTGTAAAACTAGGCTCTCGAAATTCGTCTGGCCTTGGGGTATTTATAGTTTCTGTCTGAGGGTTAGATGCGGCGCATTGACTTAACTTCGCGTGGGGTCCAAGATTAATATATTCAGGAATATTCGTACACCGCCTTAAGATGCGGCGTAACTCCATTTATCTATGCGGCGCATGTCCTTCGCTGTCTTGGATCGTAACTTGTGAAATCTTGATAGTGATGCGCCGTATGTAAGAAGTAGGATGCGGCGTATCTGGAGCAGAATGATCTTGATCTTGTACATTTCAGTAGACTCTTAACATCTTGCTTGTTTTGCTCCATAATTAGTCCAAAATCGCCAAGTTTCACATAATACTTGTTTTTACCTGAGAATTACAAAAGTAAACATTAACGTATCAATTCTCATATATAATATAATAAAACAAGTCAAATAAATAAGATAAATGATGATAATAAAATATATTTATTTGAGTTCATCAACCACCAACCTCTACCACCACACAACCACCACCACCACCATTAATTTTCTAATTATCTATTTAGACATATCTAGTTGTCCATTCAAATCTGTTGAACAATTTTAACTTGATTAATAAGATCGTTCACTTGGTTAATAAGATCGTTCATCCGCTTTTTCCCCATAAAACACAAATAACCATCAAGTTTCTTCAACCTAAATTTTTTTAATCAAATATACATTTTTTTAACGATTCAAACCACAAAAAAAATAACCACCATATGAGTTGTGATCCATGAAGAACCCCTCCTTGCCAAAGAACCAATCAACAAATCCTAACCATACAATCCAATTTGATCCAAAGGCTTAGATTAAATTTGATATTTACTCTTGAGGGGCAAAAACGGAAATTACATAAGCAAAAAATATAACAATCCATTCATTATTTCCCTAAAAAGATCAGGGCAAAAAACACACACACCGCACCTTCACCACCACCACACCTTCACCACCACCGCACCTTCACCACCGCACCTTCATCACCACCGCACCTTCACCACCACCGGACCTTCATCAGCACCGCACCTTCACCACCACCGCACCTTCACCACCGCACCTTCATCACCACCGCACCTTCACCGCCGCCGTCACCTTCACCACCGTACCTTCACCACCACCGCACCTTCATCACCACCACATCTTCACACTTGTTAATGATTAGCTAATGATTTAGTTGATGTTCCAGTTGCGGTTGATGAACATCAAGTGGTGGATGATGGAAACAAGCTTATGGAAAAGATGTTAAATTTCCGGATGAAGAATAAAATCTAGCTGCTATTCAAGGTAAATGATATGTGATTCAGCTTATTTTGTTGCTTATTTAGCTTTTTAGGATTTCAAGGCAAATCACATGTGATTCGGCTTATTTTATTGATTATTCAGCTTATTTTATTGATTTGTGAGTGAGATAAGTTGATTTGTATTGAAATCAGTGGTTAGCGATGTACTGATGTATATGTTTTTGTTGCTGATGTACTGATGTATATTTTGTTAGAATCATATATGATTCACCTTGAATCATATATGATTCTTTAAGAATCATATATGATTCTCTTGTAGAATCATATATGATATGATTCTCTTGTAGAATCATATATGATTCTACAAGAATCATATATGATTCTTTAAGAATCATATATGATTCTTGGGAAATCATATATGATTCTAATGAAAATACTATATTTACGAAGGGAAGGTAACGTTTAGTTTATCTCATTTCTATTTTACTAGAACTTCATATCTGCATTATTAGTATAAAGTAACTAATTGTTTTACAAAGTTGATAAATGTTTGGACTAATAAGATGCTATCTATGAAATCTTGATGCAACTTTTTTGTAGGTACGCTACATTGGTGTATCAAATGAAACTTCATATGGAGTCATGGAATTCATTCATGCCGCAAAAACCGAAGGACTTTCAAAGATTGTCAGCATTCAAAACAGTTATAGTTTGCTAGTAAGATGCAAGTTTGAAGGTAAGGTCTTTATCATTACATCTTCTACCAGTTGAAGGTTTAAAATGTATATTTTGTGATATTTTGATCTTATAACGTGTAATTTCATTGACTTATATCTTTGTAGGGAGTGTTTTTATTCAAACTTTAATGATAGATAGATGTTGGTGAAAATTCCAAATAAGTACTTTTGTTTAGTGATGCATACATCGAAAATTGAATGGTACCAATTGTGTAGATAGTCATAATTGAATGGTACTTTTGATGATTTTGACCTAATTTTGGTTATTTTGATTTCTCTGTTAGGTTTTGATCGTGGTTATTTTGACCTAATCGGCACTCAACCACCTCTCTGCCGATCAAACGATAATCCAGATGCAGTGTATGGAGTAAACATGGAAGCTTGCATCACACCTTACTCTGTCCGTAAGTTTCTTATATCATTTCATTTTACATCCAATAGTGAAATAGTATATTTCCGCAGATATTTGTACTATTCAATTTAATATACTTTTTATATCTCCCAAAACTGTAGATCATATGTTTCTCAGATGACATGAAGCTATAAATTAATCGAGTTTAAAAAGTGATTCACATATATGATTATATGATTCAAAAAGAATCATATATGATTCTACAAGAGAATCATATATGATTCTTGTAGAATCATATATGATTCTACAAGAATCATATATGATTTTTTTCTTTTTTGATTTACAGTTTCATATATGATTCTAATGAAAATACTATATTTCAACATCTGTGACGACACCAAGGCCGACTTTATACGCACATGAAGAAACTCCCGGGGGATATGTTAATTGGGAACTTGTTGCTGATGATATTTATTTACCTGTTGAGGGGAAAAAGTTTAATACGATAGAGGAATGTATTGAAATGTACAACAAATATGCTGAAGTAGCAGGATTTGAAGTTAAAAAATCGGCGCAAAAAAAATAAATTGCTGCTGCACAAAAGGATGGAACTGATGCAAGTGAACAAGCAACGAGAAATGTCACAGCTGAACAAGCGACTAACGCTTCTAGAATAACAATTTCTTTAAATTTATTTATTATTATTGCACTGTTGCAAAAAGTGTTAATGAGGATCTTAATTCAACTATGTTTAATTGAATTTTTTTTTGTTATTTGACGAGTGATTCTGAATATATGTAAGGATTATTATGTTTACTTTTAATATATGATTCACATAGAATCATATATGATTCTATATGAAATTGTGAATCATATATGATTCTATGTGAATCATATGTAATTCACATATTGGAATCATATATGATTCACATATGTGATTCAAGCACACCATAATACCATATATGATTCTATGTGAACAAGCAAATACATCAGTTACCAAATACATATGTGAATCATATATGATTAATATATGATAAAATTAAAACATATACTACCCATCAGAAAAATTAAAATATACATCAAAATACCATCAGTTTACCATCAGAACTTCTTCAATACCAAATACACAGAATCATGTATGATTCACACAGAATCATGTATGATTCACACAAAATCATGTATGATTCAAACAGAATCATGTATGATTCACATAGAATCATGTATGATTCACAATATACTACCCATCAGAAAAATATAAGATAAACTTAAAACATATACTACCCATCAGAAAAATTAAAACATACATCAAAATACCATCAGTTTACCATTTCATTACCCATCAGAACTTGTTCAATACTACCATCAGTTTACAAAATATACTACCATCAGATTTTACCAAAATACATCAATTAACTACCATTAGTACCCAATCAAAGGGGCCCATCTATTTATCAACATCCGTTTACCCCAAAACTACCATTAGTACACAATCCCTTAACGACATCTATTTATCAGGTTTAAGCACATCTTCTTTACGAACGACTTTTTCTGGATCACGATCGGCCCTGTTCTTGATTGCATTCACAATATTCGAGATCCTTGTTTGTTCATCTATCTCCTGGAACTTGAAAGCCAAATCATACATCTTTTGTGAATGCAAATTCAACTCATGCAACAGAATCTTGGAAGCAATTTTGAACCTCATTCGCCTCAACAACGAAACCTGCATATCTGATTCATTTGTTATCTTCTCTTTAGGCTTATGTGCAAAAGTTTTTGATCGACCTGCATAAAAATTTTAAATGTTAATAACCATAAAATAATCTAACACAATCATATATGATTCACATAGAATCATATATGATTCACACAGAATCATATATGATTCACACAGAATCATATATGATTCACATTGAATCATATATGATTCTATGTGAATCATATATGATTCTAACAAAATCCACTTATAAACAAAAAACATAATATACATCAGTACATCAAATGAATAAGCTAAAAAGGGCACAAGCAAATAAGGAATAAGATAAAAACTACTAAGTCCTAACCTAAATCCTCTATCTAAACTGAATAAGCAAATGAATAAGCAAAAATCAATCAAGAGATTATGAATTACTGATTTTTATTGAAATTTATAATAGCTTTTCATAGCTCATTCTCACCCTTTTAAACTCACTGCATCAGCAGCCCTAATCTCTCAGCTTATCTTTTTCTCGCTCACTTTTTGGCTTATCCACTTGTTCCAATTTCATGATTTTTGTTTCTATTTACTCTATATTAGCAACCCAATAACTATCATACCAATTTTTAGCTTCTATGGGCTTAAACTGAGCTAATGAAAATTCAAATCTAAAAGCAATTTTGGGCATATGCTAAAGTGGTGCAGGGCTGCTGTTCTAAGGGGGCATGTTCAAGTGTTACACATGTGATGCATAAAAACGTTCGTTCATACAGATAAGTTGTACAGATAGAGACAGATACATTCAGAATCATATATGATTCTATCAGAATCATATATGATTCTCATAGAATCATATATGATTCTATCAGAATCATATATATATAATAATCTAATACACTCAGCATAAAACTACTAATCAGTTATCCAAAGATCTACTTCAATAGAACAATCAAGTGAGTTAACCTGAAGCAACTAGATAATCCATTTGACAAAACTAACTTTAAGATTCCAACACTTAGTATAGACCACATCTATAAGATGCTATATAATACACAGAAAATAATTCTTTATAGAATCAAAGGAAAATCAAAAGGATCATTTCTCCAATAAGATCATCATCATGAAGGACTTTTTTCTCAGTTAGGTTTCACTTCACAACGATAAAGAGGAACAAATATGAACTTATTCATTCAGCTTATAAAACAGATATTGTGTAGCTCAACTATTATAAAATGCGCATGAGTAACTATCAAAAGCTAATGCCGCATGTTTTAGAGCTTCATTGTCAAATTATACCCCATGTCCAATCCAGCGGCATACAAAACAGACGAGTCACTCAGAGTCATTTCCATTTAAAGCTCGATATTTTGTTTTCTATAAAGTAATACTTACATAAAGCTGGAAGGAGGTCCTTCCAGGTTTGAAAAATCACTTTTGTGAACCTAACAAGACAAACCACATTCAAGTTGAAGAACTTCTGGTAATTGTTATACTTTTCATATATGATTCAACTATGAAGAATGGAAAAAAAGTATTTATGATTCTGACAGAATCATATATGATTCTATCAGAATCATATATGATTCTCACAGAATCATATATGATTCTATCAGAATCATATAAGATGAGACAGCAAGATGCTGATGCAGGACACCAAAATGGGTCAAAAATGAGAAGTTTGACTTACAAAAGTTGAACACCAGATAATGGACAATCAAACTAATCTATAACAAACAAAACAACACTAAAACACATTTCATTTCATCATATCAGGAATGTAACTAACAATCATAAACAAACCTATTTGGAACAACTAACTAACTAACACATCTAATTAAACCAGTCATATAACAAACAACAAACAGTTAACTTCTAAAATAAACTAATAAATCATAATTACACTTAAAAAACCTAATCAGTTATAACTAGTAACAAAATAACAACAAAATAACTAATAAGCACATTAACACAACATCTAATGATAATCGAACTAACAATAACCGAAATATGAAAAAAAATAACCGTAATATGAAAGGAAATTACCAGAAAGGACAGAAGAGGCCTTGCTTTTATCCTTACTCGATGCCATTTCACGAAGATTCACGGCGGTTCACGGCGATTCACGGCAGATTCGGTGGTGATAATGGGGATGATGTGACGGCGGTTATCGATTATTGATGATGATCTGATTGTGATAATTGTGGTGATAACGACGGATTTGATAGTTGGGGATGAGAGCGAGAGAGCAGATTAGAATTGGGGATTGTTGTAAATGAGAGTTAGATTGAAAGAAATGCGTACTAATATGTGTTCGATGTAAAATTACCACAATACCCTTTTATTATTATTATAAAAAGAAAAAAAGAAAAGAAAATAATAATCAACGGATGGGAGGTAAAGAAATGGACGGATGAGATTAAAGGATTGGTTCTTTGGTAAATTTGGGATCTACATGGAACTTTTGCCACCACCATATTTGTTCATCTTCTAATTTCTTGACAACCGAAACCCCACCACCATCCGCAGCTATAACCGCTGCCGTCAGCACACCCACTCCAATATGATGCCGTCATCACTACTACCTATGAATAAAACTTATACGAGTTCAAACAAAAAATTAAGCACCCACCTCTAAATCCAGATCTAAACATAAACATAATATTCGAGTTTAAAGCCCATTCATAAGCTCAAAAAAATCCAGATCGATAAAGCTAATGTTTGGTGGTGGCAGCTTATGGGAGATCCGGATGGCGTTTATGGTTGCGGGTTCATTGACGAAATGACGTTGGCAATGGTTTATGTTGGTGTTGATGATTTGTGTTTTGAATGTGTGAAATAATTGAAGATGATGTTTTGTGTTTTGAATGTGTGAAGTTGTGTTTGTGTGTTCGGGTGGATCCAATAATTAAAAGTGAGAAAAAGATTTGAATGTGTGAAATTGTGTGAAAAAGTGAGAAAAAGAAAATAGTCGTGTAATTGTGTTCGTTGTGGATCGTAATTAAAATTGTTCAACAGATTTGAATGGACAACTAGATATGTTTAAATAGATAATTAGAAAATTAATGGTGGTGGTTGTGGTTGTGTGGTGGTAGAGGTTGGTGATGGTAGAGGGTGATGGTGATGGGAAGTGAAAAAGAAAATGAATAGTAAATTGAAAAAAATGTTCCTATTCACACGTGCAAAAAAAATTCTTTTAATAGGCGAGGGTAAAATAGTCATTTCATACGGCTAAAACTAACGACCGTTAGTAAAAAAAAAAAAAAAACATTTTTTGCAAATTTTTTTTCAAGGACATCTTTCGCAATTTTGGAAAAGTTCAGAGACATTTTTCGCATTTTACTCAACAATAAACCTACTGTGACAAGTGTAATACACTTTTTCTCTTTCATAATTTTCTCACCTATCAATTTTTTAAATGCACCAATCACATCTTTACACTCTGTTCCCGAGTTTTGAAATAGAAGAAAAGAAGAGAAGTCACAAAAATGGACAGAAGAGAAGATGAGAGAAATAAAATTTAATTTTTTAGTTCGTGTTCCCGAGTTAGAATGAAAAGAAAAGAAGAAGAAGAAGAAGAAAAATCATGATTTTACAAGTATACCATTTATTTTATATAAAATTATGTTATATGTTTAGGGCATTTAAGTCATTTATATTAATTAAATGTTTCCTTATTTACTTTCTCTCCAAATCATCCCACTTTTGAGAAGAAGATTTTGAAGAGAAAAATAACCAAATTTCCTCTCCATCTCTTTTCTCTTCTCTCCTGAAAAAACTCGGGAACATGAATTTATTTTTATTTCTTCTCACTTCTTTTCTCTTCTTTCAAAAATAAAACTCGAGAACGCAGCGTTACTTCTTTAGATCTAATTTTAAATATAGGTTTTAGGCATCAAAATCATTTTTCTATATTTATTCATTGTTTCACATTGTTTGGAAAGTGTTACTAACTTACTATTAAGAATGAATCCCTTATGGAAAGCACAAAGAAAGAATTTAGCTATATTATAAAAATAAAGTATGTAGATTTTGTAATCAAATCATTCAATGGAATTATACTAACAAAGTAGCACGTTAAAAAGCAGGTAGCATCAAGAAGACAGACTACTTATGGCCAAAGTCACCACCTCACCTTGAGTGAAACCAGCACTTGAATTGGTCAGAACCAGAATATATCAGCACCGCACCCTCACATGCATGGCCAGATGGCATAAACCAACCCACAAAATGCATGCAACTCCATGTTCACTTCTCAATACATGCCAGATCATATAGCCACATGAGCCTCACCCCTTCGTTTTTTGCTACCTCTTATTGATCTACCACTCGATCTCTTATACCAAGCTTTGAAAAGCAATAGATTATATTAATACTTGAAACTAACAAGACACTGGGCGTAACAATGACACAAAGCTTTCGACCAAACGACTCTAGAGCTACGACACCATACGACTCTTGATAGCATCCCAACCAAATGGCTCTAAAACCACAACCAAAACGACTCTAAAAGCTACAAAGGACCTCAATATCTTTAGCTTTGAGTATCTACCAATCAATATTTATTTAATTGGTGTGTGGTTTATAAAATATTAAAATGTATCACAAACGTTTGATAATTTATTTAAGTGATTAATTCAAATCAAAAGGGATTTGCGCACGACAACTTTTTGTTCAATTCATTGACAATTTACATTGAAGTATTCTCACATTACGAAACACATTTATTTGTGTTTTCGTTTGTTACAGAACAAGGAATTCGGTGCCCGCCGCGTTGCACCGAGGATTTTTATGATTTTTTTTTTTTCGTCATTGTTTGGGTATCGTAATTGTACAACGCTATTTTTCTCATTTCGAAAGAAGTATGTGGGAATATTATTTATGTAAATATGTGTTGCTATATTTCGGATGCTATAATGTTTGTAAATGTAAATCTGAGAATGCTAGTCCAACTAACAACTCGTAATTTGAGAGTTTCATATATACGTTTATATTTTTAGCAACTTCATACAGATTTGTAGCTAGTAGCGAACTACTACACTTATCAATTTATCATTAATAAGTTTTTTGGGCTCCGGTGATGGACCAAAATAAGCCCACTGAAAGGCCAACAAATTAAGCAATACTCCCTCCGTCTATTAAGTGTTCACTTTCAAAATGTACAAAGTTTTAGAAAATTCCACTAACTACACTCTCCACCAATCAAATATCATTATTACCCACTAAAGTCTCATCTCATTGGTTGGAATACAATATGGACACTTAATTTGGGATATTGCAAGATTCTATTGTGGACACTTAATATGGGACGGAGACATTATTTTATTTGAAATAGTGGTCGGTAGCACGCCCTTTTTCTAGAAATGTAATATTCGATAAAAGATTTACAATATCGACGTTAACTGGTTTACATGTCCCATTCAAATGAGCTCGATCAGTAACCATTATGATAGTGTCAGACCATATCGTGAAATATGAATACATTTAATTTACAAGGTTGTTTTTACATCTAAAGGTGTATCCTGAAGTAATAACATGCAATGATCGAGTTTGTGACTGCATCGGAGAAGCTCATTACCCCGTTCATCCATATTACAAGCAGGAATGAGAGTTCAAATGCGTGGACGTTATTGTTTACAAATTTTCGAACATTTAATTTTCTTCAATTTTGACACATAAAAATAATATTTTTAATTTTAATTATGTGATTGTATATTGCAACATGTTTTGGTGCCATCCTTTTTAACTAATCCAATATCACTGGTTACAAATCTTTATGGTTTCAATGATATTTACCTTAAACTTTAGATTATTTGAAATTGTATCCACTTTGCATTAAAAAAAAAAAAAAAAAGTACCGTTCTTTGTTTTTTTTTCTTGTTACATACAACGAAATTGCTAGTCTTCCTAATGTATTTAAAAAAAGTTTTGAAAATATAATGGTATTGTGATATTGTGAATTGGTGATGCATTGAGAAAAAGTAGTCAAACGTTATTATTTTTTAGTTTTTTAATCTAAGTTTTCATGATAGCTTACAAGTAACTAGAGGTGTCAATTTTTGACACAATACGAATCCGACAAGAAGTTAAACAGGTTTGGGTTGATGATAAACAAGTTTGGGTCAAAAACAGGTTAACCCGTCTAACTCGTTTAATAAACGGGTCGTATTTGGGTTGAGTAAGTATTAAACAAGTCAACCCGTGAACTCGTTTAAGTATATAAGACTCTCAAAATACAATATATATATAACCTAGTATTTTATGTTGGATGTAGATTAAATGTATTTTGTTATGTACTTAATATGAGTGAATTACAATTATACCTCAGATATCATCGAAATTGACGCTTGTAACTTAGGAAATTGTCGTATTGTTATTTGTATGTTATTTTTATCATATTTTAGATCCTTATATCATTTTTTCATTTAAACTAGTTGGATCAACAAACTACCAATTTTATTTACTGCTTGACCTATTTACTTAAACAGGTTAAACGGGTCACAAACGGGTTACACTTGTTATGCAGGTATGGGTTAGGGTTGAATTTCATGATACGATTAAAAAATGGGTCGTGTTTGGGTAGAGGTTATACTAACCCGCCAATATGCGAACCCGAATAAGTCAATACGAACACGACTCGATTGCCACCCTTACAAGTAACATCAGATATACAGTTATTGAGAGGCGCCATGTCGCTATTTTTCCTAATCATACATATAATACTATTAAGATTAGCAATATTATGTATAATATATAAAAAAAAAAATTAAGAAAAGTAATTAATTTTATAACCATATTTTACTAAATACCTAACTTTTATTCAAAAGCCTTGTACCTATGAAACTAGTAAGGTCTTGCTAGATTTTCTCAAAAAAATCTCAAGGTTGAGTAGCAAGATCTACCTTGCTAGTTTTCTGAATGTTAGTCAAACATTGCTAATTTTCTGAAAACTAGCAATGTTAACCATGCGATTTCTTTTTTATAAAATAATCGCAAGATAAAGATGGTATAAACAGTATGCTAAGTTTTGCTAACTAGCTTGGAGTCTTCCTTTGCCTATCTGCTAAGTCATAGAAACCGTATGAGCTCAACTGCAAACTTTCCTTTTTTTGGTTTCGTACACTTCTTCTATTTGTCAAACACGCGAACATCGGTATATCTTAATATTTGACATAAACCGAGTATCATGCCACACAAAGTTTATCCTTATCATGCGTGTTTTTTAAAATAATAATAAAAAATAAAAAGAATCGCAAGGTTCACCTTGCTAATTTTCTAAAAAATCGTAAGGTTGACCTTGCAACTCAACATTGCGATTAAAAAAATAAAAAAAATAAAAAAATAAAAAATAAGCAAGATCTTGTTACTTACATGCATGTAAAATATTTGTTAAAATATGTCTGTAAAATTATAAAATGACACAAACTAAGGTGTCATTTGTTTTTCAAAATAACCCTTCTTTTCACTTTTCACATTTTTCGCAGAGGAAGTTGTCTTTTTTAGGAGATAAGAGTTTCTTTCCTCTTCTTTCCTCTTCGGAAATTCAGACATCTACTTTCACTTGTTCGTTTCACAAACCCTATCACACACACCTCCCATCACCAAACCACCCCAGTCGCCACCACCACCACCACCACCACCACCACCACCCCCACCACCCCATACGCCGTCCACCACCACCCCATCCGACGGCCACCATCATCCCAGCCGCCGCCGCCACCATCTCAGCCGCCATAAAAAAGGTAAGGGTTTTCTTCCATTCTTTTGTTTGTGGGTATGTCAAAAATGATATTTGAGTACCCATTTCATCATTAAAGTTGTGGGTTTGTTAGAAATTAGATCTTTGTACCTTTTTAATGTCATTTATTAAGAAATTGTTACAAGTATATATATGTCGTTTGAATGATATGCTTTGATCTTGTGGGTATGCTTAAAAAATGGTTATTGGTTATTGGTGATATGCTTTGCTCCATGAACATTGATCATTTGTTAACCATTTCGTTATTTAATGTTGGATTGATTGGTGTACCCCAATGTTTACTTTTTATGTGCTTATTTCTGCTGCATATAGTTTGTAACTTATAACTGAATGAATTTGTTATCTGAAATTATATCAATTTAATCTGCTCGTTAAAGGCTCCGTATAGGTGCTTTCCTTATATCTGCTTAACCCTTGAGCTGAATTCAAGTGATGTATATGTTGGTGGGTGTATACTAAGGGAGTGTTTGTTTTACCGCCTTGTGAGCTTATTTGGTTCTGCTTTAGTTTTCATCAGCTCATTTTCCCAGCTCATTCTAAACTTATGATCTTATTTTAAAGTTAACTTAGGAAATAAGCTCATAAGTTTAAAAAAAAAAAAAAAAGGGGAAAAAGTGCTTATGAAAGATGAGCTCAACCAAATAAGCTTATAAGCCCAGGAATAAGCTAAAACAAACATCTTGCAGCTTGTTAACTTTCTGGATATGCATATGCATATCTAGGTTTTGCGAGCTCAATTGTCCCGTTACCCTGTTCTCAGATGCGTTTGACCCACGACACTGTTATTATTGTTCCATGAGAGAAAGATGGTTGTGTAACAGGGTTCAATGTTCATTTGCATTCCGGTTGTACATTTGCTGAAAGTATATGCTAGTCTGGCCAAACCCTCGTTCCCCCTTTTGGGTGGAAGAATAGGAGCAAATGTATGTCATGTCTGTTCCTGGTGTGCCGCGTGGATTATAATTAAGCAATATGGTACCAGTAGAATTGGCTAGATAGGCAGCTAAGTAACGGGTCAAAACTGGTTGTGTCAACCTGTAAAGTCTTTGTCTCTTTTCTGTAGTAGTAATGTGTTATGTATGTTGAAAACAATAATATGTGCTAAATTTTTGAATAAGTCGATTTTAGGAGACTGTATGAAATCAAATAGACTGTGGGCAACCTTCAACCTCATTGACCCATTATTTCTAGCTGTCTGTTTTCCATTGTCTCTTTTCTGTATTATTAATGTGTTATGTATGAAATCAAATCACATTCTTGGTACTAGTACTGGGGTTTTGGAGTTCCAGCTTGGGGAATTATGGTAATATAAACGTTCATTTCTATGTTTGTGTACAAGAGATTAATTTAGGAACACATTCTTGGTTTGTCTGCCGAGTAATTTCCTATACAGGTTATTTGTCTTGCTATCTACTAATGAAATAAACTATCTTTGCTTGTCTTAATACAGGTTTTGGATCGTGGTGAGAAGATTGACTCCACCTCAGTCGCCAGACACCACCTCAGTCGCCAGACACCACCTCAGCCTCCATACCAGCCGTCGCAAAAGGTAAGGGTGTTTATTCATTACTTTGTTTGTGTGGTGTTGTTTTGATCTTGTGGGTATGCTTAAAAAATGGTTATTGGCTATTGGTGACATGCTTTGCTCCATGAACAGTGATCACTTACCGAATTTATGCCTCTTTACTTTGGAAGGAATTTCAGTATTATTTTATTCATTAGTATGCCTGCAATTTTTGTTTATACTAATGTTGCATAGATGTAGGAAGTTTCAAATTATAAATAAATGTGAAGGGTAAAACAAGTGAGCTTGATTTTGTTTACTGTGGATTATTGTTATTGTAGTCCTGTTACGTGTTGTGAAGGATTTTTGCACGTGTATATGTATGTGAAGGGTCTTCATGTGAGTATGCATTCAAGTTCATGGACAATTAAGTATCACTAATCCTATAATGGACAATTTCTAAAGACACCAACCAAGTTGAAAATATTGGATTCTCCAAAAGACAAAGGCTTCCAAGTTCCAACCGCCGACTAAAAAACACAAACAAGAATCCATTAGTCTATCACTTTGTTAAGTTGCTCTGGTATATGTCAAATATAGTAAGTCAACTAGTTAGTTAGTAGTTTAGTACCAAAGGAAAAAAAAACAAAAAAAACAATGAGAATGGTATTGAAGAATAAATGCAAAAATGTTGCGGTTTCTATGTGGAGAAAGAATATGTTAGTGCTGTCTACATCAAGAAGTTTAAATACCTTGGCAGCAAGTTTTCATGATAACCGAATACTAAAGTCTCCTACTCTTGTTTCCCTTGACTTCCCTGATGTTTGGACTTGTAGCACGGCTAATTCTAATCAGCCCACGACCGTCCCCAAGCTCGGTAACCATCTGATAAACTATGCTTTCTAGTGTTGTGGTTTGTAATTGCTTTTTATCTGCTCATTGGGCTCTTTAAATGCATATAAGCAGTTTAGATACAAGGAATCATGTGATAATTATTAGCAGATATGTAGTTTCAAGTAAGCAATCCCAAACAGACTTGACTTTGTGGTTGGCATTCAATGATCCTGTATAACTTTCTTGTAATAGTCTGTTGTTTATATTAGCATTGTATTGGTATTGTTCGGTCAATCTGTTTTTAAGTCATGGACCCTTTAGAAATCGTTTTAGCCTTTGCTTGATATATAGTATCTAGACGCAACCATTAGGTCGTTCTTTATTGGCGTATTCTTTATATAGTAGTCTCTCAGACCCCTAAACAGTGATGAAACCTTGGCGGTTATCTGCTTTCCTCAACTTAAGTGTGTTGTTAATAAGATTTAGTACGAAATGTTTAGGATACGAGTCTCCCTACTCCCTACTGAGTAAAGTCTTCATTTGGGCAATTGTGGTAACTTATGTGGATGGGAGGGAATATCAGCATCTTAATTGCTTCCGTCTGCTACTTGTCATATAAACTTTGATGATGATCTGCTTGTGGTTCTTGGTCAGGTGTCTGCCAACACTTTCAGTCTAACGTAGAGTATAAGTTACAATGGAAGGTCCCAAGCCACGTAAAAAAATTTACGTTGCTTGGGACCTTCCATTGTAACTATAACAAATACACATACCACCCATAAAAGTACTTTTATCACATTTGATTTGTGGCATAGGATTAGCATTAGCCTCATCTCTTTGGCTAGCAGTTAATGTTTTCTCAGTTAATTTGATTGATTATCCAGCTCAAACTCTCAGATTAGTAATGGTAATCTCCTCTATTAATAGTTTCTTATTGTTAAATTATTATAGACTCTAGGGCATGTTTGGTATAGAGAAATGAAAGCAAAGATTATGGAAATGAGATCATTAATTTATCAGTTTTGGGTTTTTAGTTTGATCACTGAATAGTTTTAAGTGAAGCATTTGTTGTAGCAGTTTGCATTTTGATAGATGAATATGATCCAGTTCTGAAATGCATGTTAATGTTTGTAAAAATGCTTAACAGAAATTTACATCCAAAGTACCAAATCTTTTGTAATTCTCTTGTCAATTATCTGATGTTACCAAACACTATAATTGACTTTATTTCTTGACTCATTTCATTTCTCCCTACCAAACGTGTAGCCCCGTATCCGCTTATGGGTATGTTTGGAAAAACTAGCTATTCGTACGTAGTAGCAGTTAGCTAGCTGTTGGTTTCATAAAAGTGTTTGATAACGTTATTTATGTCTATAATTATAAAGGGTAATTGACCTAAAAAAAAAAAAGCTAAATGCTTCTTCAAGTAGCACTTCAAATGTAGCGTTTAGAAAAAGAAGAAAATAATAATAACTCTCATTGCCAAACAAACTTTCAATTCAAAATGCTAAAGACTAGCTGCAAAATGCTCCTTGCCAAACATACCCTATAGGAATCTGCTTATTTTACCTGAAATAAAGGAGAAGCAATTTGGAAAAACCCCTTACTTGTTTTTCATTACTTTTTGTTGTTGCCATTTATGATTCAGTATTTAAGACGATTTATAGCACAAAAGAATTTAGTTTGTTATTAGAATACTTGAATGTAGTTAGCTATATCGTGTGGCGATATACTGTTGTGGAAGTGGATTGGCGTTTCGTGGATATTTGTCTCATTTGTTCACGGAAATGCATAAAAGACTCATGATCTACATCTCATCCTAATGAATCTGAAACTTGAAACACGGATTTGTTGGTCAAATTTAAATACATAATCTGCAACACATGTACTTGCCATGTTTCTATGGCATACAAAATAAGAATATATTGCGACATTTCATCTTGCACCAGGTCATTTCGTATTAAACTTTAAATAATAGAGGTTCATAGAATTATTCGTGTTACAAAAGTTTGTTACACAAGATGGCATGTGCTTACCCATTGGGTCCACTGTTTTTTTACACAATGAAGTGGTTGGAAGACATCTGTGTTTAACAAGTTGTAGTCACCAGCATACATTTTCATCAGTATCTGGTATACATATAGACAGCGTTGATACTTTATGCAGTATCTCTTAATCATTGAAGTTTGTAAAGCTGGCTGGCAACAAAATGGCAACAATTTATTGAGAAAAAGGCATCATTATAACAACTGAATTTGAATTTGGTTTTGCAGCTGATTGAGGTCCCAGTTGTGATTCTGATATACAGCTTCTTTAGGAAAGATATGAAGCAGAGTTCGGTATGTCATCATTCTTGTCAAAGTACGAATTGGTTTGTTGAGTCTTTTGTTTTTTTCAGAAAGATATCATTAGCATTTGACTCAACAGTTTTTTTTTAAAATGTGATATTGCAGTACTCGAAGGCCGTAGCTAGAGGCTTGTTGGCGCTTCCAGTTGGTTGGTCTTTACTCTTACATCTTTTGCTGTTTTGGTGGTTGCACGTAAATATAAATGGCAATACGAATTGAGAAACCCTTGTATGTTGGATAATAGGATAGATACAAAGGGCTCATGAAAGTGCCTTCATTCATTGATGTCATTATGTTAAACATTCTACTCTGATTATAGACAGAAAAAAATCAGTTTTTCAAAAACTACGTATAGTCTTTTTTTCCCTTTATAGCAATATTATTATCTGTTATTGATGTACAGTGGCACTTGGCTTACTTTGATTTTCAGGGGCTATTGTCAATGCACTTGGAGCTATTGCTTTAGGAGCACCTGTTGGAACTCAGTATGTACTTATTTTTCTTTTAATTTCAGTTATGGAACTCATAAGCCATAATTAGAACCAAGAACTTAAAATAAATGCCAAAAGGTCATCCAGCAAACCTAAATTTTTAACCAGATGTTAACCTAACCTATGCTTACTCTCATAATTCAGATCTTTCAGTCGTTCCTTTATTCAAGTTTGCGCACTTGCAATCCTAGCTAATATGTTTTCTTCCAAATGCAGGTACTTTTTAAGAACCCTCAACTGGTCTCTTCTGATGTCTGCATTCACTGTGAGTGTAAAGCTATGTAAAATTTGCTCTTGTTTGAATATATAACGTGATTTTCGTACTTCATATGGTTTACTCTTGGTGGATCAGATCATTTTTTACTTGCAAATTAATGTAAAACTTCAGTTGTCTTTTCGCTATGCTGGTAGTTTACATTTACATTGTAGGTAAAAGATGGGTGGGTGGTGGGTTGGGTAATAGATCAAAACAGATAAAGTTTTTAGGGGACGTCAAATCTGGTTGGGTTGCGGTAACATTTTTTCTTTTTAGTTTCAGAGATAATCAATATATATTCCATATAATAATAATAATAAACACTAATATTACACTAAAGATCCAATCTTTCTCAGAACACAAAATTTAGGAGGTTATAATCTGCTCAACATGTTCCCTTTTAGTTAAGTTTTATTAGGTTAGCAGTTTGACCCGTTAGCGTTATAATAAATATCACATAAACAAGCTGAAATCACCGCTGATAAGGTATCTGAGTGTTACAATGTCTCGTGTTGATTATGGTGTTTCATATTTTAATGCAGGTTGTCCCTGCAGCCTCCGTTTATGGTTCATCTTGGACTGATTGGCATCGTATATTTGCACAAACAAAGTAAGTTCCTGATTGTATCAAGTGTTCATATGACTTTATTCTAACACAGTTAGAGGTAACATGGCATTAAAGTAACTAATGCTTATCATCAAATCTGAGGAATT